>JACATO010000324.1:1830000-2017500 GCA_018389105.1 Nautilus pompilius | reverse complement strand
TTCAGTTTGTGGCCAGCTAATGCAGAAAAACTGATTAAAAAATCCTGAAGACTTGCAGTTTCTGCAATCAATGAAGACAGACAGTACTGCTATATTTGGACCCAGTGATAAGGTGTTGGCTTAAAGAATTCAGCGGAGTGAAGAACGTGCTAAAGCATAATTAAAGAGACGTGAGAAAAATGAAGAGATATCAAGGGCATCTACTACTTTCCAGAACTTTAGTGAGACTGAAACTGATACAGACACAAGTGATATTGATGTGTGTGCTACTGCATCTACATCTTTATCCAGCAGTTCTTCAGCATCTGCATCTGGTGATGTTACTGCACTTTCATCCCGTAGTAATACATCACTTGCATCCAAAAGCACAGTTCGCACTGGAACTGAAGCATTCATTCCCAACAACATTCTTCAGTCTATAAAACTTGTATTTGCATCAAGTGAGGATCACTACCAAAATGTTCTTCAAGTTGTAGAAGAAAAGAGACTGTCTCTTCCAAATCTGCGAAAACGCAAGGCAAAGACTGACAGCTAAATAAACAATCTGAACATTGTAAATAAGCAGAACAGAACTTTTCCACATGGATTATTTATGCATATCTGCAGATCTGACAACATCGATATTGTCTGTATGTTCAGAGTACCGTACATGTAAGTTGACGTAGTGTTAATGTAATATAGATAAAAATTGCATAAAATGTTGTTAAAGTGATCAAAAATCATGTCAGTTGGACTAAAATATTGCCATTTGTTGTTTATTTACTTCCTTTTATCGATTTCATAAGTGCTATTTTTTTTTTAAATGCCTATATCTGGCAAGTAGCTATGAAAAATTTTAATATTTAAAAATTGGGTCTCTGAACCTGCCAAATTCGGCAGCTTTGCAGCTCAAATTTTCAAACGTCAGGTGGCCCACATAAACAAATGTGAATTTTGCTGAAATTTTGCAGGAGTTATTTTTTTTTTACATAATGGAAGAAAAATTAATCTAGGGACATTTGATGCATCCTTACATGTAGTAAAAAAAATATCTATTTACTTTATGTACACAATGGTACTTACACTAAATGTCAGTGAGGTCCTTAGAATGTTTAAGTTGAGATACAAGTTATGGACACAGAGTAATCACTGATAATTGAATTTCTAACATAAGGGAAAAAATATGATTTTATAATTATTTCTTTAATCAAAATTTTTTTTAAACAAATGTTTCTTGTAGCATTTATTTTTGTGCTAAACCTTAGTTTTTCACAAAAATTATGAAAGTTTTACATACTCATTTCAATTATAGGAATTAATTATTAGTAATAACCCTGCTTCGATGATCTTTCTCTGTCATCATTGTCAGAGTTTAGTACTGAGGAAGATTGTTTTTGATTGCAATGTGTTAATCTGAAATAGTATTCTGTTTCCTTTTAACACACATTGTCAACCCCCCCCCCCTGGTGTCAATATTATAATGAATAATAAACTAATAGTGTCGTGTTAATAATTTTAAAATATGAGAAATCATCAATGAAGCCTGAACTTCATTATATGAGATTTTCAAGTGTACAGTAATAAAAGGAAAAAAATTCCATTATGATAGGTAATAACAGTATTCCATGTAAACAAAGCCTTTGTACAATTTTATATATCTAATAAAATGACATTAAATTATGAGAAATGAATAATAATTTGTTTATGATGAATCTCTGCTAGCTATCCTTACCAATGTGAAAATTTAGTATCCAGGGTTAAATATACAGAAAAAAGAACATTACATAAATTTTCACCTCAATTGTTAAATCAAACGTAAAACTACATCAGTAATTACTTTAAATGCTTAGAGAAACTAAAAAATTTATACATCTTTCTAAATTTTATTTAGCTTTTTATAATATCTGGACATTCAATTGTTGAAAAGTATTTATGCTTAGTGTTCATTTTAGAAAATTAATTTGATGAATATAAAAATGCAAATTAGTGTTAAATTTTTAGTTATATTAAGTATCTTACCATGAAATTTTTTAAACAAAGAAATTATTTACAATAACTTAATTCATGTTTAAGTAGATGACTCACCTACTGAGAAAATAAGATTAAAAAAAAAAAAAAGTATGGCAACTTGACTGACCAAATACAAACACAGTTTAATTGGTTTTCCTCAATACATTTTTACTCTAATACTATTACATTTATTAAGACCTACAAGAGAATCCATGAATGAAAATAGACATTTCTGCAAAGAATAAAATAATTAAATTTGAACATCTATGATATATTTTCAGATTTAAAAACTACTCTGATTACTTCTAATTGGTGCCCAGGTATTTATTGGAAATCTTCAAAATGAAGTTGGGATTGGTGATTATTGACACAAAAAAATCTGTCTGCTGAAAATGAAACAAATTTCCACCAATTAGCAAAGGTCTATGTATTGCCATGTAAGAACTACATGAGAATATCTCCAAATTGCAATGACCCATGTGTAGTGAAAGAATGAAAAAGAAAACCATTATCAAAGTAATTTAATTTTACTTAGTTGTTTTGTCGGTGACATAGAAAAAAGGGGGGCCTCAGGTTTATTCTGTTTTGCTGTGATTCAAATGTCATGACCACAACATTTGAAAATCAGCCAATTGTTGTTGAATTTATTTTAGCATCTCAGTTTTTGTCAACCACCAGGTTGCTGCTTCCCACCCTGGGCAGATCTATAATCAGATTTCACACATCAGCTTGTTGTATCCACACTAATTCTTTTTTTTATGTCCATAATAAATTTCTTTACTATCGTAATAGTGGTAGAGTTTGTAGCTTACTGTCTTTGGCATTGAATGAATGAACATACAGAAAAAGAATCAATGTAATAGTAGAAAGATCTAATAAGGTAAAAGTACAGCAAATGATCATCTGACAATTACTACATCTGAACACTATAAGTACACAATGCTAGTCTGTAGATGGGTAGATGCATAAGAAATGATAAGAAAATATCATGAATGAAAACAAGCTTTGCTTAACACTGGCATAGATACACCATGAAAAAATATTTAAAGTAGGCTACATCCAAATCTAATGTGGGTGGCTGATTTTCATTTACTATCTGCAAGCACAATCATCAAAAGTTATGTATACAAAGTAAATTCTTCAACAAACGATATTCATGTGCCAAAATATTCCACAAGAATGAGGTGGATATTTACTGCGGATATTTATGAATGCAGCTAAATGGGAATTTTTTAAAATTTTTTTAAAGTTTCCTGGTGCTGTAGTAGTAAACAAGTGTTTATTGGAGCATGGACAGTTAGAACCAATAAAGTAAATATTTTTCTGTTGTACATCTCTTCAATATTTGTATAAATTTGATTGACATCAAAATACAGTCAACCCCAGCGTAATCGCAGTTTGGCATTCGCGGAATTCTCCTTAGAACCTAACTAATAATCGTTTCATGGAAACCCCCGCATATTCGCAGAATCGCAAATATCTTCCGCAATTTTTAAGTGGCTTTTTCATGGCAATATATATAATTTTTTTTCACGCTTTTAACGCTAAATTATTAATAACAATATAATTTACTAATTTTTGTAATATAAATATTAATGTAAATTCAGCAAAATATCAATATAAAATAAACGCTATTGGCTGGAGGTTTGAAAGTAGCCAATCCGAGAGCGTTATTCATTTCTCCTCGCTGCTGATTGGCTGCTGCCCACGAGGCGCTGTCTCAGGCAGATGCAACCCAGCAGCATCCCAGTTTACCGTGTGTAGCTATCCCGAGTGCTTCACGGAGTGTTTCTCTGAGTGTTGTATTTTTTATTAAATTATTGTTATATATTTACTTATATTTTAACGTTTATAGGCATTTTTATGGACCACGTCCAATATTCGTGGTTTTTCATTCTTCACGGGTGCTCAAGGGACGTAACACCCGTGAATACGGGGGGGGGGGGGGGGCACAACTGTATTGAATTATAAAAATTTTGTTTTCACTTTAAGCAAAAAAAAAATAATTCAAAGACTTAGTTACATTCAGTTTTCCCTAGATCTATGTATACTAAAAAAAAAAAAAAAAAAAAAAAAAAAGTTATAACCTTTAAACTTTCAGTAAGGAAAAAGCAAATAATCCCTTGCATGTACAGTTCATGCTGTCATTGTTAATTGGTCTTGGGGTATACTTCTCATTTAAAAGTTTTGATGTGTGTGCATGTGCATGCATGTTGCATGCTGACAAAAGCATGTAAAAGAAAAATCATAAAATCATGCATTCAACATTTGCCAGGCAGGTGAATGATGCTTCACAAGCAACAGATATCAAAACAAAGATCTCTCTCAATCTGGAATGAATCAGTTATGGCAATGAACATAGACAAATGGCTGAACACAAGATAGCCCACATAGTGGGCAACCCAGAACAAAAGATTGCTACAATGACAGGATCAATGTGAACAAAATATCAAGAAACTGATCTCAGATGACTACAGCTCTATGATGGATTCAAAGCATCAATGTTTCCATTAAATGTGCAGTACCATTTAAATGCTGAATATTTGTCATAAATCACTTTGCCCTGACTAAAAAACATCAGCGGAGAGAAACTCCAGTAGTGCTTAGCTGACAGGTTGTAGATTTGAGCCACCTGGGCCAATGTTCAATCACAACTCAAGAAATGTCAATGTGTTTGTGAAGACAAATCAAAAAGCTGTAAATCCTTCAGCACAAGTGACTCATGATTTGTTTGGTGAAAGAATGATTGAAAGTGTAAGCAGGCATCCTAGATAGGCATGTTCTACAGGAACAATGTTGTCCCTATCAAGCCAATATTATGAAGGATATCAGAAAAATCATCATTTTGCCAAGTTGCCACATCTATCCTTGATTGAAACCTATAGAACATATCAAATTTCACCAAGGATGCTGGTTAAACTAGACTAATTTAGTAGAGATGTTGTTTAATGTTATTAAAGTGAACATTCACTGCCTATGTTGTTTGGTATACTGTTTCCATCATGCGACAGTAAACAACACTCAGATTTATTAGAAACTGATAACCACTTTTAAAATGTTGTACTTAAATTTCCTCTCTGTAAACAGTTTACAATCTTGTTTATCTTTCATAGTGAAGATCAAAATTAATAGCCACCATTATTAGCTTTGACACAGTTTCTATTTGCCTGCTGCATCCATAGACTAGGGGGGGGGGAATAGAGTGAGATAACTTCAAGTACACACATTAAAACTTTTTCTGACAGCATCATAAGCAAGTGCCATACTCTAATAGTTAAGTACTTTTTGCATATTTACTAATACTAAGTCAGTCTGTACATTTGTTAGATGTTTTAAATTATTTTATGCTTTTTTGTTTGGTAATCACATCAAAATTTAAAAAGTTAGTAAAAGAACCAGTCACCAACATATAGTTTAAAAAAGGAAAATTTAGAAAATAAAAACTTTGCAAAGAAAATTATACTATGTACCAAATATAAAGCTCTTTTACTGATGGAATACCAGATAATACAGTAGAATAAAAATAAATGTAAATATTTAGTTACTGAATTGTTTTAAATTAAAAAAAAATAAACCTGGATTTTAAAAAATGCAAGGAGAAATTGTCTAGACATGTTAACTTAAACTTGTTTTTCTGCTTTTATTTTAAGTCTATAATTTAATGTACAAACATCTATAGTATTCAAATATTTAAGGCAGCACTATAGAACTTACACAGTCAGTCAAACAAAAACCTTCTTTGAAAAGTGTACTCTAAAACTAGAATTTATAGCTTAAATATTAACATTTTTTTAATAAACACTGTTTACAGCCAGTTGAGATTGTGACTATGGCTAAGATATAGAAATTTTAAGTGCCTGCTTATGGAATTGACAGGTAATTAAATTCAATACTTAACCTAAACTAACAATAAAATTGAAACTATCTACAACAATGAGACTAGATGGCAAGCAATGTACAAAGAAAAAAGTAGGTAACTAAAGTTTCAAATGAAAACCTGTTATATATAACAAAAGATGTAAGGATTATTTTATAAGCAAATAAGTGACATTAATTGTAAACTAATAAAATATTGCTGAAATAAGGAAAGCATTTTACTGTATTCTTAGATTTTCAAATATTTCTGCGATATTTTCAAACTATCACGAACTGGAGATGGGAAAACTAAAGGTAAACAATTCTGTCTTGTTTGAAAATAAAAGCAAATTTGTTAGATTTGTAAAATTTATATTAACTAATCTGACAGTAAAATAAGATACTAATCAAAATGCTGTTTATTTGCAGCATCATAAAAGCTATATTTATTTATCATCTTTGGTTGATGGTAACAATGTAAAATGAAGCAACTAAGAATATTCTATTTTAAAAGATAAGTAAAACTTCACATCTGTTAGTCAAATCTATTTTGTAATCTACAGAAATAAAATTTATGCAGTGGCATGTATTATTTTTTTTAATTATCTGAGATAGTGTATGTAAACCACTGAATGCATTTCAAGTGGCATGTAGCTTACCAAAAGTAAGTTATAAGGAAGAGAATGAGTCCCAATTTACTTGCACTTCTGGACATAAGTTTTGCAACATAGATAGGGGGAAAAAAAACAACTTCAGGCAGGCAAAACTGAACTGTGATTTATTAATTGCAAGAGTTTTAAAAACTACAGTGTAAATTTTATTAAAATCAGCTTTTTACAACAATAAAACTTCATCTTTGTAGAAACAAATCACAACTAGTGTTTTGCTTTAGAATTTCCATTCCTCATCTATCTAGATTTAATATAAAATAAAAGTGTTTTATTTGCATCACTTATTCTCTCAAATGCACCTAAATACTGTTTTTACTGTAGCTATTTTCCATAGCATGACCTGCATTTTTAAGCACCAAGGTTTCTTTTAAACTAAGCAATATTCCGAGGCAATTTCTAAATGCCAATAGCCACTACAACCTTGCTGATTTTTTTCTAGTTTTTTTTTGTGATAACATTTTTGCATGAACTAGATTATTAACAAATTTTCCCACCAAGAATAATTAAAACAATATAGTAAAAAAATGGTTTTAAAGGTTGAACAAATTATGACAGGTACAGTGTGTGTGTGTGTAGAGAGAGAGAGGTGGAGAGAGAGAGAGAGAGAGAGGTGGAGAGAGAGAGAGGTGGAGAGAGAGAGAGAGGTGGAGAGAGAGAGAGAGAGGGAGAGAGAGAGAGAGGTGGAGAGAGCGAGAGAGGTGGAGAGAGAGGGAGGTGGGAGAGAGGGAGGTGGAGAGAGAGGGAGGTGGAGAGAGAAGGGAGGTGGAGAGAGAGGGAGGTGGAGAGAGGAGAGGTGGAGAGAGAGAGGGAGGTGGAGAGAGAGAGGAGGTGGAGAGAGAGAGGTGGAGAGAGAGAGAGGGAGAGGTGGAGAGAGAGAGGGAGAGGTGGAGAGAGAGGGAGAGGTGGAGAGAGAGAGGGAGAGGTGGAGAGAGAGAGGGAGAGGTGGAGAGAGAGAGGGAGAGGTGGAGAGAGAGAGAGGAGAGAGAGGGGAGGTGAGAGAGAGGGAGAGGTGGAGAGAGAGAGGGAGAGGGGAGAGAGAGAGAGAGAGGGAGAGGTGGAGAGAGAGAGAGGGAGAGGTGGAGAGAGAGAGGGAGAGGTGGAGAGAGCGAGAGAGAGAGGGAGGTGGAGGAGAGAGAGAGAGAGGTGGAGAGAGAGAGAGAGAGGGAGAGGTGGAGAGAGAGAGAGAGGGAGAGGTGGAGAGAGAGAGAGAGAGAGGGAGAGGTGGAGAGGAGAGAGAGAGGGAGAGGTGAGAGAGAGGGAGAGAGGGAGAGAGAGAGAGGGAGGTGGAGAGGTGGAGAGAGGAGAGAGAGAGGAGAGAGAGGGAGGTGGAGAGAGAGGTGGAGAGAGGGAGGTGGAGGAGAGAGCGGAGAGAGAGAGGGAGGTGGAGAGAGCGAGAGAGGAGGGAGGTGGAGAGAGAGGAGGAGAGAGAGAGAGGTGGTGGAGAGAGAGAGAGAGAGAGGAGAGTGGAGAGAGAGAGAGCGAGAGGGAGGTGGAGAGGTGGAGAGAGAGAGGTGGAGAGAGAGAGAGGGAGAGGTGGAGAGAGAGGTGGAGAGAGAGAGAGAGAGAGGGAGAGGTGGAGAGAGAGAGGTGGAGCGAGAGAGAGAGAGAGGAGGGAGGTGGAGAGGTGGAGAGAGAGGTGGAGAGAGGAGAGAGAGAGAGAGAGAGGTGGAGAGAGGAGAGAGAGAGGAGAGAGAGAGAGAGGTGGAGAGAGAGAAAGACTCTCATCAACAATATGCACCTAACTGAATTTCTAAAAATACTTTTGCCATTAAAAAAAAAAAAGTTTTTATCCAGTAAGACAATAAATTGAAAGGTTTATACAGTCTGACCTCTTAATTTGGAATCAATGGGATCTAGGACTCTCCGAATTTTGGAAATAAATAGAGGAAATGCAAAACAGTCAACACCTTTGCATTTGCCACTCTCGGCATATAACTTAAAACTTGTATATGTTGTTTCTTTAGAACATAAATTGTGGGATTTCCAACACCATACTTTTTACATGAACTATGTACCAACATGCCCTTTTCTAGTTTCTTTAGTATTTCCACTTTCTTAATAAATGATCAAAGGATTTCTGCAAATGCTTTTGACCAAACTTTCTGAGAGGTATCACTCTGCCTGTTTTTCTTAGTGAGAGCCATAATGAGGATTAAATACAGTGCACAAATCTTTGTAAACAAGGGATTTAACATCAAATGAAATAAACTAGCAGGCAGGAAGTGGACAGCTTCTTCAAATTTAAAGCTAAAATTTACCAACATTGTATATTATATATTAATTTTATTATTTTTAATCCCCCCCAACCACAAAAAACCACATTATCAAAATTTTATGCATCTAGATCTAATGCTATATAATAGCAACAAAGTTGTAGCCATATAAATATAGCATATATCAGCTAAAGTAGTGTTAAGATTGATTGAGGTATATAATCAAAAGATTTATCTGGATCTAAAAGCTATATTTGAATTGTTTTTTCATTAACTAGCACTGATAAAATGGGATCTTAAAAAAGGTAAGGTAATTTCTAGATACCTTAGGAAGTATAACAATGGTGAGTTCTGGAATGTATACAGATCTATACATCTATCCCATTTCTTATGTTCTGTATAATTGGTAAAAATTTGCTGCTGTATCAATATCTAGATTCTATTAATCAGATGATATACTTCTCACAGTTAAGACTGAGACATTTAGAAAAAAAATGAAATTAATTATATAAATTTCTATATTTTCTTTTTTACAACAAAAAAAAAAATCAGTAAGAAAGGAAAGATTAGGTGATGAGAGTATAAAAGGTCGAGATAGTTTATCAGGTTTATTTAGAATATCTTCTGAAAATACTCTAAACAATCATTTCAAACTGGGTTCAGATTTTTTAAAAATACAGGGTGTCCGTAAAGTTACTATACAGTCTTACAAGTTACTGGTCGTTGTTTCAATGCCGGTACGATGACATTTCTCAGTTTGTCCAGGTACCTTTCTCCTGTAACAGTTCCGTCGAAGAACTGTGGACCCACAATTCCATCAGACGATATTCCTGCCCAGACAGTTATTCCAGGCTGGTTCAATTGGGACGTGATCGTAAACTGGTAAGACTGTATAGTAACTTTACGGACACCCTGTATGTATGGTTGCTCACTACATATGCAAAAACATTGGCATCTTTCACCTCAACTACGGATCAGTAATTACTTTTTTTAAACGTGAAAATAACACTTTTCGAAATATAATGTCATTAAACATTGCATGTATTTTACTACTTTTTTTTCCTTCAATTTGCAAATCACAAAATTTTAAATATTCATCTAAGAATTATAAATACAGACAATATACTTGGTCAGACTGCATTCCAAATTTAAAGATATTTGGATGAAAGAAGAAAAAGATAGATATTGGTGCCAGAAAATGCACTAAAAAGTAGAGACAGTATCACTGAATCCATGTCCCCTCTGCTTATGATTCCAATATAGCAACTGATTATTCATCTATGACTGAAGTAATATCACCTATTGAAAATTCTGTTTAAACTCCAGGAGATCTTTAAAGCATATAACACATTCATTCCACAAATTTGCCTTAATGTGATTTTTTTTTTTTTAGATAGACAGACAGACAGGCAAAAATCCATCCTCCTCTTGTTCCATTATCTTAAATAACTTTAGAAAACCTGTGTAAGAAACTAAAATTATATGACTTAAAATTTTATTCTACTAATTAATTCTGAAAATATCAGATTTTATATCTATTCACATATGTCTGAAAGCTGAGCTCTGTTGAGAGATAGATTTTTGATATTGTCAGCACTTTTTCTTCAAAGTTATACATTTATCAATGACCTTCTGTATGATTTCTATGTTTGTGTTACACTATCAAGTTTTTCTCATTATCAAGTGCAAGGTCAAGTTCTATAATTGTTATTTATTCACAGTGCTGATTTCCTCATATTGTAATTGGATTTGCACACACACCCCTCCTTTTCCTAGAATGAATGACAATGTATGTTTGGAAGTTTTCTTAGTCAATTAAATATTTAATAATAAACAAATTCTGATTTCTTGCATGTAGATATTTAGGTATAAAATTCAGTTAGTGAAGAGAGCTTTATTATGGCAGCTGCATCAAAAAGAAAAAAAGACTAGTTTTCCAAGTTGTGATTGAAGAAGTAAATGCAAGATTCTTACGCAATATTTAAAAGGATGGAAATTTTATGGATTCTGATGTTGATTTATATATTGGTTCAGAAGATAAATTAGATTTGAATATATGTAGTCAGGTAGAAATTGATGATTTTACAAATGACAAAGATGAAGGTGAAGAGAAACTGTAAAACAGAAATTCAAGAACTTGGATAAGATGATAGATGAAAACAATTATATCTGCCTACTCAGAAATCAGAAACATTTGATTATGCTAGTAGAGATGAAAATAAAAAAGCAAAGTACACTTGGAAAATAGTACATACTGTGAATATAAATATTGGTAAAATGGAAAAGAAAATCTTACTGACCAAGTCCAGACCCACCAACCACTCAAGCAATATAAGTTTGCCCATGAAAGCATGGCAACTTTTCTTGCTCAGCTTGACAATGCTGCAGATAACAGCCTACATAAATGAAAGATGTGCTGAATTTCATGCAAAATTTAGAAATAACGAAACAACTCAAAGAAGGCATATTACAAGATTACTAATGTCATTGAAATGACAACTTTCTCTGGATTATTCTACCTACCTACAAGCCTTGTTGTCCATGAATACAGAAGAGACCAACAGTATTTGGTATTCTGTATCTTCAAATGAAGTCTTTGAAGCAAGAATTAATGTGATGTGATTCAAGTTTTGCATCCAGTGATAACATTTGACAATGTTGTCACAAAAGATGAAAGATGGCCTACTGACAAATCTGGTGCTTTTCACAAGAATTTTGAGGACTTTAGTCTAAAATGCACAACAATCTTCTACCCTTCAGTAACCCAAACAAGCTACAAAGTAGAGTCTCCTGTAATGAATCATTAGTGAATCTAAGGTGTCCTATACCAACTATACCTTGGCATACGCAGGCAAGCCAGATTTTGCATGATCTAAGTTCTATGTAACAAGAAGGGACAATTACACAAAATACACAGTTGGTAGATTTAGTGAGCATGTTAACTTTTCTGGTGTCAGCATAAAAAATTATCAGTACTTTATTGACAAGCATTGCAAGGTGGTGTGTTAATAAAAAGATCACAGTAATTGACATCATAAATCAAGTCAATATATCCTCCCAGCTTCTATGAACAAATACAGATAAGAGGTCTGTAATGTATGTCAATGCTGAGGATGAAAACATGCTTTTGTTTTGTACATAGTAGAACAGAAGAGAACTAGTTAGAAAAATGTCTTGGTCTTCTCAACTATGCACAAGTCTATACAAGTAACCTGCAACACCTGTACCAACTGCATGTTATCATCTTCTAAAACCATACCAACAGAGGATTGAAACATTGGATTTATAAATGTCAAAAGGAATCAAGTCAAGAAAGTGGTCTGGCAGAGACCTTGACATAACTAAAACAAACATTGACATTGATGAGGGACATGACTGAAGAGCACCCAATAATTTTCAGGTTTACATGGGATTTAGGAAAGGCTTTTGTGATGTAAGTCATATTATTATACAATCAACCCATTAGTTTGAAGAATCCAGTGCTGAGGCAAATATGCAGCATTCTGAAAGTTGATTGAAAAAATTGCACAAGAGCTAATGAAAACACCTGAAGACCACAAAATATATTACCTGTGTTTGAAAGATATTCAAGGAAAAAGGGCTATAAGAAAGAGACAAAAGCTGGCAATGTTTCAAAAAAACTTAGTTTGTGTTTGCCATACTTGTCAAAACAATGACAAAAATAAATTCAAGAACAATGAAAAGCAGATTTGTGGATACCTTAATATCAAGACACAATGACAAAATATATTTATCCTTAATAATATTTGTTTGGTTTTGTCTTATAATATGATATAAAATATTATGGGTTTCCTCTATCTCTTTTTTTTTTTTAAATTTGATAATTACTTGTACTTTAAAAGTCATCTATTCCTTTTCTGCAACAAGTCTTATCGTGGCACAAAAAGCACATGGATATCTCAGAAATTGCAATTCAGGGTGAACCAATATAAAAGCGCGAGTGATAAATATATCATCATCAAAATTTGATTTGTTTGATAATATTCTCATCTATAATAAAATGTTATGATTTACCAATAAAATAAATATATAGAAGAGTGTTTTACTGTCTTTCATAATCTTATTTGATTAAGTAAACTATGTAAGTAAATCTAAGTAAACTGTAAACATTTTTAATGATTCTGAAAATTTACTAAAAATATTTATATTTGGGCACATAATTATTCATTTTGATCATCAATGTGTGTGTGTGTGTGTGTTACATTATTATATGCACTGTTAAAAAACAGCTAAGTATAAATGAGTTTACTTTGATAGTTTGAGTAAGAAATTATTATTGTTGAGGGTAAATTCAAAATCTTGTATTTTTCACTATTTTTGCATGCTCCCCATCAAAAACTGTGTTCGCATCAGCAAAAATTAGGACAATTTGTTTCTTTTATTGTTTTTGAAAGCTATACATGTACCTACATTCATATAAAAAATTTCTATCTCATACCACCTCTCAATAAAAAATTAAAAGTTCTTTTTTGGTGGGAGACACCAAGATTTTTTGCATTTTTAAACAGATCTATTAATTGTGAAAATAATTTAGACTATTCTTATACTTCATTTTTATTATCATTCTATTAGATATTTATTATTTATATCTAAATTGTTTATGTAAAAAGAATTACATTAGTTCTAAATGTGTTGCGTATTATGAATCACTTTTTCCTTTTTTTTTTTGCTTAATCTGAGAAAAGCAATCTGAAACATCTAAATATCTCTGTTAAGAATACACACTACTGTTAAAAAATTATAATCATTATAATCAATAATTAGTAAATTATTGATGAAAAAATGTAATTTATTATTTTCTGTAATCTGATTTTAGAAAAACTGTTTATATATATATATATAGCTATCCTATTTTGCTACTCTAAATTGCACAGGCTTCAAACGATGATAATCAAGCAAATAAAAATAGAAATGACAGTGTTCCCTTCACAGAAAAACAGACAAAATGATAACAATGCCACGATAAACTCACAGGTTACATAATAATACAAAAAACATATACAAAGAAAGATTACTGATAGTAGCAACAGCAAACTGAATGCCAAATTAAATCTTACTTTAAAAATTGCTTATCCATTTTTTTAAAAAAAAATTTATGGATAAAATGCAATAGAACTTTACAACACCACTTTCATTGTTAAGCAGTTGCCATAAAACATTTACATATAACATTGGGTTTGATGCATGTGGCAATACACTTGATTATTAATAAAATGTTCAAAATTAGTTTAAACGTTAGTACCCAAATATAGAAATGCATTTATACATTAGAAATACAAAGTTCTAAGTATGAATGCCACTATATCTGAATTCTTTTTACCATGGAATATATTTACCTACTAACAAAAAATCTCTTGGAAATTCTATGGAACATGCTAAGGATTTAACTGCACATTAATTATTTAGTCCATAGTAATAATATATGGAAGAATCAGTACAAAATGAAAAATGTTTATAACAAACTTATGTAGTAGTGTAAGACTGTGCAGCACAAGAAACTTATGAAAAATGGAATTTAAAAAATGCTGAATGATGAGAAAATCTGACAATGAAATAAGTCAGACAAGGAAAAGTAATAAAATGTGTTTGTGATCAGAAAGGGTATACTAAATATAATAATAAAAAAAAATACATGGAGACTGTCAAATGATATATAACGTTCATTTATCAAGAGAGTGCAAAAAAGAAATATAAATCATAAAGACATCAACAAAAGCAGCATTAATGTGCATGGAAATCAAAGAAAAGTAGTAAATCAAATAGGAAATTTGCTGAAAAGCACAAAAGATATGGATAACAGATTTTTAAAAAAAAATTTTTTTTTTAAGTTAGCTAAATGTACTAGAATTTCGGTGAAAGCCTGCAGAGAACAATATAAATTACACTTTAAAAATATTCAGAAAAAAAATTAATAAGCAAAATAATATTAAAAAATTCAATCAAGAAAGCAACAATGAGGGATACAGATCAATTGACTTCTAAAAGAGATCCAGTAGATTAATTCTCATCTTAACAATAATACAAAGATCAAAATAGAATTTGATGAGTATATACACAAACTCGGATACATACAAAGATTGATTTTAAAGCTAATAATACATAAAAGTATTCATTTCCTTAATCATTTCATCACCTTTCTAACATTTGCTAACTAGCCAGTATGTCAAAATTTATTTATTTAGTATGCAATTTTATGCACACTTCTTAGCACTTTTTCACCATCCAATCTTATTTAACTATTAAGAGACATTTTGAATATAATTAATATTTAATTAAATTTACAAAATATATGCCATTTTCTGTTATTCACATGTGAACAAAAAATAGTGTGAAGAACTGACCTGATCAAAAATATGATTTATTACGTGTTATTTTATTTAAATAGTGATAAAATTTTACTGAGATGTAACTTAGCCATATAGTCCATTCTTATATTTAAAGAAATAAATCTCACTAAGACTGTTAACAAAAATCAGTAAAGAGATGGGAGTAGCTAATATGCTGTTTCAATATATATTATGAACAAACTAATTAGCAATAAAAGCATTTAGCAAATCTATCTAAGACACTGGATTTTTTCTTGTTTTTGTTTTAATTCTGTATGATTTAGCTAATGATAAAGGCCAGCTGCCTCTTTCCAATTCTTGACACCTTATTTATATATATATATTCTCTGTACTGCACACTAATTATGCAAGCTGAACCTCTTCCACATTCAAACTGCTGTAGTACATCCCTGTTACATGTTTTAATAAATAGACCCTAACTTTTCAAATAATACTTCTCAGAGTGGAAGCTCTCAACACTGCTAAAGACATGTCTTAAGAAGAAAACAGAGTTAAACCAGTAAACACCAGACTGTTATACCCTGCAGCCTTTGTTGTAGCAGAGTAATTTACATTTAAAGTATTGTATCATTTCTGAGTAAAACACAAGTTCAGCACTCAATAAAGTTTTAATAATGTAGTACACAGCTCATCATATAACCACATAAAAATAGCATAATTTCCCAATTATTTCCTTGTACAAAGAAATACTGCTGAATGTTAAAAGACAAAAAAGTAAAACAGTCACTATCGGGGAAGGGAGAGCAACTACGTAGTGGATGGTTTGAATAAATCAGGTACTTCACTCCCAGCTTAAAAAAAATAAATCATCTATTAAATATTAAACTTTCTTAGCAGCTGCTTTGAGAAATCTTCTGGGGAATGCTCAAATAGGCATTTCGAACCAAAAAATGTGCATCCACATCTTTTGTTGTTTTATTGCTATGGTTGCCATAGTAACATTACAAACTCAATGAATATGCAAAATCTCTGGCCATTTTCTCCTAAACTATTAATCAGAATTGAGTAATATCTTTCCTAATTAGAAAATATAACACTTGTTCAACTGTAATATCATAGAAATTGCGCTTCTCTTTAAGCATTTGCTTAATCACATCCAACCGAAAGTTACAAGCTAGTACAAAAAAACAAAATGCTGCTGTCAGATTGCAATCCAAATTTGACAGTATCTGAATAAAAAAAACAAGGGTGCCAGAAAATGATAAACACTAAATTATTATATATGGGAAATAAACAGACTAATCCAACCTCAGAAGAGGTGTAATAGTTATAAATTCAAAAATTGTAGCTAAATTCTCTCATATTAACCATCAACTAGTTCATTGTTAGATATCCACACAACTATATTTTAGCAACTCAGATCAACAAAAATATTGAAAAATAAAGGGGAAAATGTTGAAAAGTACAATTAGCAGAATAACATTAAAATCAAATCCAAAATAAATTGCAAATGAATACCTTGACTTAAGCAATAAATTTGCAAAGAATTTTTTGCAAAAATCAGTGCAAAAAATTTTATTCTCAGAATCACAGGTGAATCTGTCTTAGTCTTTGCAAGTTTATTTTAGATTTAAATTATTAGATTTAAAAAATGTCATTGAATAGAAAGCTTCAAAGACCGACTGATATTTTGGCAGAAATTTCAAATTATCACTGAGACCTGCCAGAAAACAGAACTATTCAATTTCAAGACACAAATTCATTTTAATGCTAAGTTATTGGCAGAAATTTTAAAAGGGAATGTTTAAATGACTGCTGAGAGAGATATATGGAAAGAAAACACCCTTTTTTTTTTTTGCATTATCTGCAATGCAGATAAGTTCTTCCATTAGAAAAGAAAACCCAACATCAGTGTTACTTTTTTAGCTTCATGATTAATCATACATTCTGTTTTTCTCTTTTAAATCAAAAGATAGAAAAGATTTCTGGTGTAAATTTCCACAGCAGCAACAAACAAATTACAGTGCTGAGCACTTCATTATATGCAGCCAAACAGAAAGTTAATGCATTAAATAGACTTGTCTAGTTTGGTAACCACACACCACCACCAGCTCATTTTGTAATATTTACATTGAATGGAATACATTTAATTATAGTACAGGTGCATCTCAAAAAATTAGAATATCATGGAAGAGTTTGTTTTTTTTTCCATAATTTAATTCAAACAGTGAAACTTTCATACATTCTAGATTCATTACACATAAAGCAAAATATTTCAAGCCTTTTTTGTTTTAATTTTGAAGATTACGGCTTACAGCTCATGAAAATCAAAAATCCACAATCTCAAAATATTAGAATATTTCATAAGATCAATAAAAAAAAA
Organism: Nautilus pompilius; assembly: GCA_018389105.1. Taxonomy (NCBI): domain Eukaryota; kingdom Metazoa; phylum Mollusca; class Cephalopoda; order Nautilida; family Nautilidae; genus Nautilus; species Nautilus pompilius. The sequence goes on along the minus strand of JACATO010000324.1, from coordinate 2,000,081 downwards.
AAGGATTAATAATATGGAAATGTCGAACTTCTGAAAAGTGTGTTCATTTATGCACTCAATACTTGGTCGGAGCTCCTTTTGCACGAATCACTGCATCAATGCGGCGTGGCATGGAGGCGATCAGCCTGTGGCACTGCTGAGGCGTTATGGAAGCCCAGGTTGCTTCGATAGCGGCCTTTAGCTCATCTGTATTGTTGGATCTGGTGTCTCTCATCTTCCTCTTGACAATACCCCATAGATTCTCTATTGGGTTCAGGTCAGGCAAGTTGGCTGGCCAATCAAACACAGTAATACCATGGTCAGCAAACCAGTTACTAGTAGTTTTGGAACTGTGTGCAGGTGCCAAGTCCTGCTGGAAAAGGAAATCAGCATCTCCATAAAGCTTGTCAGCAGAGAGAAGCATGAAGTGCTCTGAAATCTCCTGGTAGATGGCTGCGCTGACTTTGGACTTGATAAAACACAGTGGACCAACACTAGCAGATGAGATAGCACCCCAAATCATCACTGACTGTGGAAACTTCACACTGTACTTCAAGCAACTTGGATTCAGTACCTCTCCACTCTTCCTCCGGACTGTGGGACCTTGATTTCCAAATGAAATGCAAAATTTACTTTCATCTGTAAAGAGGACTGGAACACTGAGCAACTGTCCAGTTCTTTTTCTCTTTAGCCCAGGTAAGATGCTTCTGAGGTTGTCACTGGTTCAGGGGTGGCTTGACACTAGGAATGCAACACTTGTACCCCATTTCCTGGACACCTATGCATGGTTGCTCTTGATGCACTGACTCCAGCCTCAGTCCACTCCTTGTGAAGCTCTCCCAAGTTCTTGAATCGGCTTTGCTTGACAATCCTCTCATGGCTGCAGTCATCCCTCTTGCTTATGCACCTTTTCTACCACACTTTTCCCTTCCAGTCAACTTTCCATGTATATTCTTTGATACAGCACTCTGCGAACAGCCAGCCATTTCAGCAATGACATTCTGTGGCTTACCCTCCTTGTGGAGGGTGTCAATGTGTGTGTTCTGGACAACTGTCAAGTCAGCAGTCTTCCCCATGATTGTGGTTGTGTGTACTGAACCAGACTGAAAAATTCATGGTATTTATACTGCATAAATAGTGATTTACTCAAACTCGAAATGGAATATTCTAATATTTTGAGATACGTTTTTTTTTCTATTTTTTTTAGCTGTAGGCCGTAATTGTCAAAATTAAAATTAAAAACTGCTTGAAACATTTTAGTTTACATGTAATGAGTCTAGAATATATACAATTTTCACTTTCTGAAATAACTGGCAAAAAATATTGAACTCTCCATGATATTCTAATTTTTTTGAGATGCACCTGTACATTCATTTGATATATGATAATAAATATTTTAAGATATCAGTAAAATACATATTGTATGAAATTTTGCTACAATATAAATTTAAAACAGAACCAGTAATTTGAAATAAAATGCTGACATACAAGTTGAAAATTTTTTATATACATCAATTAGAAATCTGTATAAAAAAACTAAAATTTAGTGAACAAAAACTCTGGCCACTTTTGAAATTAAGAAATCTATAATTTATAAGATCATTCTTTGTAAATAGTTAATGCTGTGACCTATTTAGTAATTCAAAATAAAGATTTAAAGCTTGTTCTGTTGGTGCTTTTATTTTTTTTAAAGCATCTCAAAAATTGTTTTATTTCAGTTAATCTGCTTGTTTGATATAGTAGTACAAAATTAAAGTTCTATAATGGGCAAAAAAAAAATGTTATGGCAGAAAGAAAAAACACCACAATTATATGAATGATCCACCCCAATTTTATCCATCTAAAATAGAGATGATCACACTCACAAATAACCATGAATAAACCTTTTTTGTTGCTGTGTCATATACCAATCTCTAAAGTGAAAAATCCCCTGGTGAGAGAGCATGGTGCAACAATTATCTGTTGGGGAGTATTGCCTATCCTGTGACCAAGGTGCTCTGGCACTTTTGACCAGCAGAAGAATCGGTATAGCTAGAACTTCATTTTTGGATGTGAAAGGAAATTGGAATGCCCAAAAAGAATTCACATGACTCAGATGATGAAGAACAAGAAGAAACCATGCCAAACCAAGCAAACCCCAAATCAAACATGGGCCCTCGCCCCCCCCCAAATGTAGTTTTATTATTTGGTGTTGAGCCAGGAGAGAGGGGTAAACGTCCCCTAGTGTCAAAGGGGGGAAGAAATGAGAAAAAGACCAATTTAAATAATAAAACAATTGATCCAAATGTTTCTGGTTAGAGGTTAGGAAACTAAAGTAAATACTCATGGAAAGGACCAACTACTCCCCCCCCCCACCATCTTCCATTGTAAAATAAACCCTGACTATGGCTGAGTGAACTCTGTGCACAAACCCATTTTTTCTTGTATTAGCTGTTGTGGTGGTTCTACCTTTTAATAAAAGGGGGGGGGCAACTGACCCGCAGAATTGATAAGTTAACAATGATAAACCTGTTTATACGGTAAAAGTCCATTTATCCAATTTTCTTGGCACTTAACTGACTTCTCAAATAACCAGAAAATTTACACGATCTTATTTCTTTTGTGCTTTGCTTTAGATAATGTCTTTCTCTCTATGACTCCTTTATTAATTTTGGTACAGCATAAAACTTGAACACTTTATCTTTCTGTGCTAAATATCATGCACAGTAGATGCATCAATATTCAATTCATTCATGATAAGTTTTCAAAAATCACTATGTTCTACTTCGCAAATAATATCTACCCTTTGTTGTATATTAAATACAACATACTTATGCTTCTTAGTACTGGTGACTGTAGAGGCCATTGTAACAAAATCTACTGTAGTTATATAGACTAAATGCAAAAATTAACAACAGTAGCAGCTTTGCATCCAGAGTTTGGAAACAGTGTGAATACAGTGCCGAGGATACCACACAACAGCAGCTGTAAAACAAAGTGTTATAAACATTTCAAGTGGATCTGAAAAATTTTGGTTCTTTGATGTTTAAGTTTAGAACCAATTGGGAGGATATGCGCAAATTTAGATAATTAATTTTTTCAGCTGTTTGGTATTCAGATAAATGGACTTTTATTGTATCAAATACTGTGTTTGATATCTAAACTAATAAATCTATGAAAATGGACAATAAATTTAAAATCATATTCATAAAATAATTTTCAAAAATACTAAACATACCAATAAGATAACTATGAATACAAATAATAATAAAATTGATGAATTACACTAACTTTTCATTTTAGCACCTAATTCTTCCTAATCTTATTCACAGTGAAATAGGTATACTTAAAATTAGCCAGTCTTCAGGCCTTTTACTTTTTTTCATAACATATCTATCCTTCTTGCTGAAATACATATCAAAACACTGGAACATTATGTTCAAAGTCTTCTGTAACAATTAAATGCTTCACCACCAATTTAAAAGTATTCCAAACTAAAAATTTCAAATTTCTCTATCAAGCCCTTATTGAACAGAATAGGAATAATTACTGTGTATGATAAGATAGTCAATACCATTGTTAATAATCTTTGTGATCAAAACAAAAGAGTGAAGCATAAACAACACATGTGCTTCCTTAACAGGTATTTTCAACTTTTTTTTTAACCCTGACTAGTAGCCCAACTCTATTTGGTAATCTTCTTATCTCAAGTATTTGAATATATACAATAAATATATATAACTATAAACATGGACTCTGCTCAAATGGATTGACCATGTGTATGATCATTGTAAAAGATTTCGTTGCAAGCAATAGCAAATGACTTCAGAATTTTCATAACAATTTTCAAAATATTTTATAGGTAGTAGTAAACTTTAGGGTGATTATGCTGTGAGGCAGGCATTCCAGTATAAAAATCTTCCAAACAAAACAAAAAAATTACAAATATTTCCATGCCTGATTCACATATTTTTCAATCAGCACAGCAAAGCCAATCAATATAATTAATTTGTGTGTATTTTCTTATCAAAAATCCCATAGTATATCAGACAAGTTTATGCTTTCTTCAATAAAACAATAAAGTTGAAATATATTAATTGATTAAAACTTGAGAATTATATAGATTTTTTAAATGTAAAACTCTTTAATTATATGAGCACTTCTGAAATAGATATTTCCAAATTAACTGGAAATCAAATTATTACAACTAAGAAGAATCAGGCCTTAAATATACTTTATAGACCTAAACAACTTAGCCTATCATGGCAAATCAAATGCTCTCTCTACCTTTTTTATGAAGTGTCAATTACTGTATATATGTATGTATGTATGTATGCATGTCAAAAAGGCATTAACAAAATCTAACTAGTAAAACTGAACTTTATCCACAAACCTTTTTGAAAGTCTATTATAATTCAATAATAAATAAAATTTTCAACATTTCTGAATTAACAAAACAAATCCAAATTAAATTCAACATCTGTTATAGTAGTAATATTTTAAGGTGCATACACTTTTCCATTTTTTAAAAAAAACAAGTCAGTAATTCAATAAGAAGTTGTTTAATTATACTAATTATTTATAAACCAAATTTTGCAAGTCACATACAACTAAGCAGCTCACTATTTACCATGTTTCTTTTTAAAGGTTAAGAAAGAAAGAAAGAAAAAAACAAACATTACAGAAATGGGTTATTAACTTGGCAAATTTTTTTAGAAATGCTACAGTAACCTATGACACACTACATGATCTTTTCCAACAGCTCCAAAATCAACAGAATTTTCACTTTGCATGGAGAGCAACTAAAAAGAAAAAAGGGGAGGATTATGATGGTAAGACTTTCTCCCATTAAAAAGTGAATTTTTATTAATGTATTTTATTTTTATTCAAGAAAGCTTCTTTCTAACATCTAAAATTGCTACTGAAGTTCAAATTTTTACATAAAAGAATAACCTACACAAAATTAAGTAATTCAAACCTAACTTCCAAGTTTTTAGATATTTTAATACTTCTATCAATTTATTTACACTTAACCATCAAGGTACCTTACCAAACAGCCAAACTTGTTGTTCTAGTCAAGTCTCAGTAGATCAGAATAAGTTTGTACAAGTGTGAAAGAACAAAAACAAAATAAAGTTAGCCATAAAAACCTGCATTAGAAAGATTAAAAAAAAAAAAAATCAGCAACATCTTTGTTGAATTCATTTGCTTATCTTGTTTCTCGGTTTGCTTTTATATCCTTCCAAAATGGCTTGTGTAGTGTGGATATGAATTTTAAAATACTTTTTCACAATCAATGAAAAAACGAAATATCAGTGAACCCATCCACCATCTGTCCACACACACATACGCACACACGATCCACCAGGTGTTATTTTTTTCCTGAAAATACTAAGTCAGTTTATTTCACTACAAAAAAGTTTTAAAAAATCAAAAAAAAAAAAAACACATTAACTGTAAATCCATTGCAATGTTGGCCACTTTAGTATCAATTATGTGCATACCTTGTGACCAGAGTAAACTCCTGTGTAGGTAGTATGCACAAGCTATTTTAACATAATATAATTTATTATTCACTGTATGAAATTATATAGTCACAAAGCAAACTGAGTATACTTACTGCTTGTATCTTGTTTTGGTTGGTTACTAGGAGAAGTTGCCCAATTTACTTTCATTTCCTGCAGAAGAAAGAAAAGAGTTATTGTAGGATATAAATAAGGTTTTCGGTTGGCTAATCATACCGAATAATTTTAAGTAACCATCCATTGAGCATAGATGAAGAAAAACTCAGGTATCCCATATTTATTTATTTTTGTAACATTCTGGCTAAATGTTACTTATTTAATTAAGAGAATGTAAATTTAAAATCACTGTTTTAAAATGCTTGCATTTTACTTCAAAGTAAACTAAATCTTGTTTTTAAATTTTCTTACACAAAGAAAGAACATTAAGCATAAAACAAGCAGCACATTATGATATAAATAGATCATGCTTAAAACTGGTATACAAATAGCATTAAATATGGCTAGAAGTGATAAATTGCATACTACACTGCCATTTATTTTCCTTTTTGCTAGTCAGTAACATTGATCTAGTCAAAATCTACGCATCCTGCTGGATACGACTGTGCAATATGCCATAACATGCCCTGTTTTGCAAGAATCAATGGTTCCAACATCAGATGATTAAATAAATGGCTTGGGCATGACTCATGGAACAATGTATTGATTTATGAAAAAGTATGAAGTGCTTATTACTGAGATCTAAAGTCTCTTCTTTCAACAAAAATTTTTTTAAAAAACAAAATATAAATTAGTATCAATATATCTGCAAAAAGATGGTTTTTGTTATTTTTTTTTTAAATTTTCTAATTTAAAATTTATCAATCAAGCATCCTAACAGTACACTACCAATTTATGATGCTGATAAATTTCTGCATAGCATGCTAAATTTATTTTAACTGCATGGGAAATTTGTTTTGAGTATGTACACTTGATGTAAATCAATTTGAAAATCAGCAACTAAAAACAGCTATCTAATACTTTTAGGATTGTAAATTGCCATTATGCCAGGTTTTAATAATGAAAAGACTGCATACATTTGTTATCCATAACACAAACACAAATTTTCTTAAGAAATCAAAATCTTGGTTATGATACACATCAAGGAACCAAAACCAACATTAAGATAATACAAGGATTTCTACAAAAACTTAAAACAAAACAAAAAAGGTATGCATTATCAGATTTCCTATGTAGGTAGCATGCAGTATGACCACCAATAAATAAATAGGGTAATTAATTTTCTTTTTCCTAGTACACAACAGAATTAGTTCACAGCATGCATATAACATTAGTCTGAAATTATGTAAATCTAAAATAAAAGGGCTAATCTGAAGTTTTATAACAACCTAGTAAGCCAAAATTTAAACCAGTCAAACTTAGTTGTTATCAGTATCCTTTGGATGATGTCTGAAAACACTAAAAATGAAGAATTCTAAACATGTAAATTTATCTTCTCAAATTATGCTTGGTACTGAAAAAAAATTCATAAATAATGATTTATAAACTTAGTCATTTTAATCAGACTAGAATTCATTCTCATGTTTATAGAAGACTGAAAAGCCAAAAATTAAAGATAGATATTTAAAGATATAATAATAAATAGCGCAAAGTATTTTATTAATCATTTTAATGGAGAAGAAAAGTTTATTAAATTATTATTATTACAAAACACCATGTTAATATAAAGTAACTTGAAGTTTAGCCACACAAACTGACAAATACGTAATGCAATAAATAGTTGCACAAAGCATATCTTCAGAGAGATGTATAACATAGCTGTTTGGAAATGGTGCTATTTAGAACTAAGGTATCAAATGGACAGCCTGACTATGCATTTCATATTTCATCCATCACCCCATGCTAAAAATCAAGAGATGTAAGGTTAAAGATTGAAAATACAAAGTCTACATCAATGAGTCCTGTAAGAAATAAAATACTTTATACTCCTTTCTCACCTGTGAATCTGGCTTCTAACTTGAAATTGTTCTTAATAAAAACAGTACTGCCTTCCTTGATAGAAATATTGAAAATTTTTTTACATTTATTATAGCTGCACAAAATTCAATCTCTCTCTCATAAGATTGATGCACATATTTCTTTTTATTAATTTTATTTATTTATTTTAAGCAAACCTGTTTCTATAAAACTCAAAGAATTTCTATTATGACTTTTTTTTTTCCATCTTGAATAAACATCCAAACCAAAAAATGAATTAAGTGAACTACCTACCTAATTGGTTTAAGGAATAAAACAAAAACCAGTGTTTAAATGAGGACCAGATAAAGTGGCTAATCAAAGAATCAGAATCAGATGCTGAACTGAGTATTTTGTACTGGATAAAATCAAATATATCTGAGGAAAGAAATTAGATGCCTTGCTCTCCTGGTACAAAATCATAAACAAACAAAAACTGGCATTAAGCATCTAAGCTAGGTAAAATAAAATGAAAGTGGTTTTTTTTTTTTTTCAATTTTTATTTGACCAAGTAAAAAAAATTAGAAACTAATTGTTATGTTTTCGTTTCTCATCAGTCTAACTCTGCCTTTACATATCGTTAATTCATTCTATTGAGAGCATATACTAAGGGGATACAAAATACTCCAAGATTATTTCTTTTAGGTGCATGACAAAATTCTGTTTTTCACCAAACCCACAGTTAGGCAACTAAACAATTCCCACAATCCAATGCAAGAGAGTAGATAGTACACACTAAAATAACATATTGTCATTAAATTTCTAGTGGTTGAGGGTCTCTCCAGTTTGCAGATGACTGTCAGTTGTGTTTAATAATCAATTTAATCCTTTCCAAATAATTTCAGGGTGAAGAAGTTCTGTATGTGGTTGCTAAGACAGATTTGACTGTGTGTGAGATGCTATAGAGAATTACGAAAATTTTTTCCCCTTCAATGATAAAGACAGATTCATATTATTATGCTGGCAAATACAATGATTGCATTTAACTACCAACTCTAGTTTGCCACTATAGCTTATGATACTAACTGTTTATGTTCTATCCAATATCATTTGCTTCTTTTACAGAATCTTCCAGATAATCAATGATCTCAGAAATTGTATAATTTTCAATTTTAGAGGATTCAAATAAAAAAAATGAAGTCAGTAAACTATTATGAAAATAAATTATAGTTTAAGTTGTGTAACTCTTGAAAAATTATACATTTAATCTTATGGTGCATGTAAATAAAACATGTCTATATGTACATGAGTTGTTCTTTAAATAAACTTTTAAAGATATGATCTTCAAAGAAAAACTGCTAACATGTTTCATGGAATTGCTGAACCATGTCAGTAGACAAATGTTACTTTTATTACATATCCCAAAATTTCATCCAAGTAATAAAAAAAAAAAAAAAAATTAAAATTTTAACAGAATTCAGTCAACTTCTGGAAAGATGCTGGAGTAATGAAAATGATTACAGGACTATGAAGCCCAGGGCTCTAGTTAAATCATGAAAGCAAAAGAATGGAAAACAACAGTCTCTCCTCTGTTACTAAACTATTCAAGAAATGTGCAAACAAGGTGATGGCAAAACTTTTTGAAGACAAAGAAATCATCTACTGCCATAAAAAATTAATTACTATAAAAATGTACATAGTTGCCAGGTTCATCAGGAAAAAGATCAGAATGCAACAAATGAGATATGCCAATCTGCATATATCAAGACATCAATTAGTGTTAATATACAGTATTGCCTGCTCCACTGTAGTCTGATCTCATATTGTGTTATGACACAGGCCACCTGAAAAATTAAACAATTCCAAGCTGCAAGCCCATGACAATGAAAAATAAATTCAAGGGAAACTAAAATAATTGTATAATTTTGCCAAAATACTTAAATACTTGTTTTTAAACTTGTGGTGAAGCAGTCAATGAAATAATAATTACTAGTACTAACAAAGATAATCTTTAAATATAAATAAGACTCACACTAAAATTTACCAGACATGAAGACAATACCTAAGCAGTTCTTTGCATAACGCAACAACAGAAAAGCAGATTTAATTAGTAGTATTAAAAAATTTTCAAATAGGAAGTGATGTGCTTTAATTATTTTTCAATATTTGGAATCATGTAAACCAGGCATGGCTAAACCATAGCTCTTTGACACTTAAAGTGGAGATTGTGAGAAGAAAAAAATTTGAAATTGAGATTCTACTTCCAAGTTAAAAAACAAATTTCCAAGGTGAGAAAAGGCTACTTAGGAATATAAATCCTAATTGTACAGTTGGGTCAATTATGCATAAATCGCAAAAGCTTTGGAAGCAATTACCAGAAACAGAATATCTTCAACTCAAGAAAACTAGTGTATGGTTAATTTCAATTTTTGGTAGAACATATTCCTGTGAATCACTGTACTTCATAATTATGTTTGTAAAGTCAAAACATTGTGCAGCCCTTACAAATCAACATTTGACAAAACTCCTTCATACAGCCTTTACATCATATCAGCTATATTTTCAAAAACTTACAGCCAGGATGAAGACCTACAAGACCTCTACTACCAGTAATTAGCCAGATAATTGTATCAATATCTTCTTTCTTAATGGATATCATCATCATAATAGGTTTGGAAGGTGAATTTGATAAATAAATCTTCCATTTTATTTAATATATATATTTCAATAAAATGGAAGATTTATATATATATATTTCAATATCTCTCTCTCATACAAAGCCATGTTTTGACCAAATATTTACTAAGACAAATAAATAGAATTTAGAATTTATCCGGTCCTTTTTCTTCCCTTTTGTTTTTATATTTTGACTGTTTCTTATTTTATGATATTCAAATGCAAATTTACTTAATTTCTCTTTAAGCTGTTGCTTTTGTTCATTATTAAATATGCTAGATACAGTTAAAATAAAACCTTTCAATTGAAATTTAGAAATAATTTGGTATTATATATGTACTTTATGATTATTGAAGTTAACAACTCCTCAATTTCAAACTGTACATACATACTTACACACACATATCTTAGTAATATTTGCATTGATATATATAATAAAATGTGTATGTAACAGTTATTTGTGTAAAGTTTGTTCATTTCAGCCCTTAGGTTCAGTAAGTTTGTCCACCCCTGATAAATGTTTTTTTTTTGATAATACAACAAAGTATTGGGGATTATCAAAAAACAATGTACAGACTATTAATGTGATCCAATGAGAAAATATCAGTGAACACTGAGCTCACACCAATTATGGTGATTTTGGATAAATACTACTTAAGTATGACTTAATGGTTTGCATCTTTATCAGTTACCCAGCTCATGTTTATTGGTAGTGACCATTCTTCTTCTTAGGTAAGGTATGGCATTTTCCTGTCAGTTGTAGTAAAAGATAGTAATACGTAATACAGTTTCAAAATTCAAATAGAAAAATAAAGGCAGCACTACTTAGTGCAATTAGTTTATTAGTAGAGTTGAAAATAATAAAACCTTAGATTTGCATATGTACAAAAATATCATGAATATTTATCTAAATGGATTATGGTAAATTCTTGGTAAATATTAGATTTGTAAGTGACTGGATATTTTTTTTTAAATTGTGGTTTTTTAACCATTTGGAAATTCAAATATTTAAAATTTTCCATTTTGGTTTTATGCTAATAAAAGAAACCCAGAAAATGCAAAGGAATACTTCATTAAAAATTATTTTTACTACATCCAAGTTAGACTGACAAATTTCTTAAAATCTAATTATAAATTGACAAAATAAAATAACATTCTTGCATGAGAAATTGTTTACATGCTGATCTGAGAGATAAAGAATGAGAAAATCTAAGCTAAATTTTGTACTCCACTCAAAGGTAATCAGTCTGTTTTCTCAATATGGTGTAAATCTGGGTAAACAACACTTAGTTTATCAAAGCATTAGACACACCTATCCCTAATCATATAAACTTCAATCACTACTTTTAAAGATTTCTGATTAAAACTAAAATCCATGATGGTAAGCATAAATATATATAAAAATGCAACTAGATATAAATGTTTCTATCATTAATTAGGCATACTACAATTCTTCTTTATAAAATGAAAACCTTAACATGTGCTCTCTCACTGGATGTTTATATATTGCTTTTAACAAATAATTACGAATTTAAGGGAAAAATGGACAAGTGTATGCTCCCCATTTGGATGGATTGAGTTAGAGTGTTTGTGGTTTACTGTATATTAAAGACATCATCCTGCTGCAATACTATCACTCGTCTTGCCTGCACAAAATTTTGCAAAAAACAACCATCCACAGACAAGACTATTAAATCAGATCATCAATAGAGCAGCCTCTCAGAAACTTTGAAAATCAAAGCCGATGTTGAATTGAGAATCCTTCCTATTTGCTCTGCAAACCTAGTCATTAATGTTTAATCAGAAGTGCATTGTTCTTATAAGACAGTTGGCCATGGAAATAAAAACAATGATTATACCTAAATTACAAATTTTAAAAAGTGCACAAATGATTTAGTTGACAAATGCTATCATTTAATAAATAATTAAATGTACAGAAGCTATTCCTGTTACTTCATTTTCAGACAAAGAACAGGTTATTTACTGAAAATTCCGTTTAATGGTCATTTTAACTTCAATGCATTTTACCTGACTATGAATGTTACCAATTGTATATTGTGCGTGTATAATAAGATAAAAATAACATGTACAGATTTGATGAAACATTCACCAGTCATCCATTCTCTCCTGTATTAAATAGATGTTTATGTTGTTTTTTTTTATATATATATATATAATCTTCTGAACTCTTTCTTAGTGAAAAAGGAAACAATAAGCTTTAAATTAACAATAGCAAGGAATTATTTTATTCTTAAATGAAACTAAAGATTTTTATTGCCTTATCATTTAAAGTGTTATGACGTTCAGTAGAAAAAGCAGTGACATATTTACCAATACTGAATGATACCAAGAAGTATTTAAAATTTATTTATTCTTAGTGTAAAATTGTGACTTAATAAAAAGTAACTTCTAGGAAGAAAAAAAAAAAAAAAACAAACTAAGTTTTCTAATAAATATCATTTCTCCTCACCAAAACCATTTACTACAGTTAATACAGGCAATTTGCTTTAAACAAGGTTTAAAGAAAATAAAACTTTTTTAAAGTGACTGGATTTTACTTTCTAGGTGAATTTATTGTTCAAATGTTGCAGTTCCTTCAGAGCACTGTTAACATCAACAACATCACCACTTTCTGGAAAAAATTAGTAAGCATGCAATATCTATGATCAATTTTATTCAGAATTTTATTCAATGAGACAAAATATAAGTTAAATGATGTAATCTGTTGTTTTTTAGAAATTAACATGCTAGTACTAGTAATACCCAAATTGTTGGATTAAAAAACATTTTGAATTAATAATTCTAAATGTCCAAAATCTTTCGATTTTGGTTGGTAATTTTACATCATAGATCACAATTTTGTAGCTAATACTGTTTTGTCAGGGTTAGAACTTACTTACAAGCAAAATCATTTAAAATAATGCAAACCAGGTTTAAGTAGAGGAACTATGAGATGCTCAAGAACAAGCTGACAATCAATCCAGCATCATAAAATAAAAAGTAAAAATTTTTTTTACTGAAACTGTTCAGCGGCTAAACATTTTGGAGAGAAGAATTTGCTCAGGACACAAATCAGTTCAGAGAGGCATCCAGATCTGTTAGTAAGCTACACTTAGCTACATTTCAGTCAATTTGATATTTAAAGAAGCAATCTACTCCCCTCTCCCATTCCAGTCTGGAACAGCTGGCTAAAATTTGTTTACTCCCACTACTAATCAGTTTTAAGTGTTTTTGCTAAGTCATCTAAAATCTGGACAGCAGGAACAACAACACATTTCTCTACCCAGTTAGTTTTCATTCAGAATTATGATTGTAGGCTAAGAATGAAACAAGATGAAATCTGGAAATTACTTTTAGTTACACAGAATAAATTCTTCAGCAATGAAAGAAACGTATTTAGAACCACCCTTTATGTACTTTTTAAAAAAAAATTACACTAATGCTATAAGATATCAAACTTTAAACAACATACTCTCCAAAATTTCCTAAAGCTAAACAATCTTCAAATAATTCACCTCCAAAATCTCACTTTTTACTAAAAGCATGAAACTAGATACCTGTATAATAAGATTCTGAACAAGCCAAGCCCATGCCTGTTTTGCAAGGTAAACCTCATTTTTTTCATACCCTACAAGTTTTAAATAATCAGTCATATGCAAACTGGACATTCCCTCCCTACCACTCAAATGTTAGAAAATAAAAAAATGGTGAACAAACTATATGCAATCACTTCCCTATTCACGTGGATCAAGTTAATCAAGATCCATTTAGATTGCATACACTGAAATGATTGCTTTAGAGGTCATTTAAATCTAAAAACCAAAATTTTCCAATGTTTTTAATGTGTGTGTAAACAAAAGGAGAAGAGTATAACTGTCTGAAAAAATATCTGAAATAATTTATATTCTTTTGCCTAAACACTGGACATGTCATCAAAATATGGTTTATCAGCAAAATAATTCCAGAACAGGTATCATTCATAATGATTAACAATAACACAAAATGGAAGGTAACATACTACAAGCTTCAGACCAGAAAAATGCATCCTGTGCTTACATAAGGCTGGTTGTGACAGAAGTATAACATGTTCCATTAAAATTAATAAAGAACTTTTGATTTCCTTCACTTTTTGCCTACATTAGATAAATGTTGCAGTAATCTCAAGTAGTGTTTTTCATTAAGCACGAATCTGTCACTACCAGCACAGCCATGATTAATCAGAAATGATTCATCAATTGACAACTTTAGCAACTATTTTATCAATCATAGTTTTAGTTTGATTATGGAGAAATAAATGAGAAAAATGTTTAAAAGTTATGTGGCTTTACTGGATATTTTTGTTGTTCGTTCACTATTATCTCATTTTAACACCAGTTGCCAAAATACAAAAGTTGAGATCTGTAAGAAATCTATTTTAGATGTTTCTTAGAACTTCACTTGTATTATGAACTTGCTGACTTAAGTGTACAAAAATGATTCCATACTAATATACTACTCATGGTGAGTAGTCATTTTCTAGCTAACACACACGCAATCTATTCATATTAATACACTTCATTACTTTAGATTATGGATAAATACTCAAGCCTCATGGGTAAAAAAAGAAAAAGTAGTTTCTTCTGGTTTGCCCATATCAGAATGCACATTTTCTTTTTCAATAATTAGAGAAAGTATGATAAGTTGTGTGCATTGTTAAAATATTTATATGAATTTACTATGCTGTAATTTTGTAAATAAACAAACAGAAAAGATCCTGAATGATTCATCCTTTTTGTATTATTACTCTTATTTAATTATTTCTCACTTTAACCAAACTGCTACTAAAGAATGAATATACCATGCTCTAATTCAACTATTAATAACTAGTTTATACATAGTAAATATCAACAGCATTTCCAAAATCAATGAAAACTCAAATTATAAGCAGTTTTATCTTTCTATTCAGATAATTTTTTTTTAATCCAAATTCAGTGTATAAAATTTGCCACAAATTTACCAAACAAAATAAATTTCTAACATATCAGCATTATATAAAAACTGATATAACCTATTTAATATTTAGTTGTGGTGCAATTAGTACAATAGAAAAACTAAATGGAAAGGTTGAGAAATGAAATTTTTTTCTTTCATTTTCAGTTAAATACTCACATTATGAGAATATGAAGTTAGATAATGTGTTGCACTGTCCATAAATATTCATTAAAAAGTTTGGGTTTTCACACATTTTTTTAAAAAATCTGAGAAATCAAGTTTTTTTTTCTACATGCACAAACTTAGAGTAAATTAATTTAATAGGTCCCCCCACTTCAAATACCAATAATTTCAAGCAGCACCAATAAAATGGAAATTTAGAACATTTCCATCTATATTATATACTTGTGCTTCCATTACAAAGCAAACAAAAACAGCAAGTTGTTGCTGGTTCTGTTGCAGTTACCTGCCATAATAATTTAAGCACCTTGATAATAAAAGCACCACAAAATGCTCCTCAATATTGTACCCAATGCTGTATGGTGCAAAATGTTGCTCACGGCCTTTGTGATAAATGCCAAACCACAATCTGTGTCATGCAAGGACAGGAAGTGGCCAGTGAGTGTGTAGATAAAATGGGGGAGATGACTCGAGATCTATCAAATGGTTGTGTGCACCCATATGAACAGACAAATTCATGATGCTCCAACTGTTATACAGTGACTTGTAAGGGCATCAAGATAAGAATGAGAATTTATTGTCAATCTGTTATTAGCAACAACAAAAAAAAAAAGAGTTAGTTCAGACATTTGCCATTGCCTTTAGTGACATTAAGAGAACCAACCAATGAACCTACATTTCTGAAATCTTTCCCAGTCACCATCATCAGCATTTAATCCTGTGAACTTTTGAGAGCAAGAATGTCAATTTTCGCCTCTTTATTTATTTTTTTTTATTGTACAAATGGCTTGAGCTGGGTCTTGAAACCCACAACTAGATGGCTGGCAAGTTTTGAGTTTTTAATGTGAGAAAATATGTGCATGTGTGTTCCAACAATTCAGCCTAGTGAAAACTAATGCTGTTCATTCTGGCAATGTAGGTTTTAACAGATTCTCATATGCATTGTTACATATAAAACCCCTCATCACAAAGCTCAGTAATGGCTACAGACTGGCATAAGTACAAATGGTAAAGAAGCCTTATTGGAGGTCTGTTGTTTTCTAACTAGTGAAAGTAAACAAATGCATAAACGGAAGTGTGGAGAAACCTGGCAATCCCTTCAGTATTGATATCTACTGATCGGTGACTGTGGTATGATGGCAAAGCTACACTTTGGTACAATTTAAAAATAGACATGGCTTTCCACGTGATACTGATCCGCCCCTCAAACAACATTCTATCAAAGTTTCACAATTTTCTCCAAATTGCAACATGCGTTATGCACTTAAATCATTTTTCTGTGACAGTTAATTGACCAAATGAGATGCTAGGGTCTTTAGCATCCTACCTGGGTTCTAAAGCCCAGAATTGAACTGAGTTTTCAAAAAAAAAAAAAAAAAAAAAAATGGTTGCCCTAGATAAGAATCTGATTATGTCTATGGAAAACTAAGGTGTATAAAAGTGGTTTTTAATTGCTTATCTAAGGAAAAGTTTAAACAAGACTATGAGACAAGATATCACTTCTAAACACTATGAAACAAAATTAAATAGCAGTACTTAGCCTGTTTTTTTTTTTTTTAGAATTACTGGAGTATTTAATGACAAAAAAAAAAAAAACATTCCATGAGATACTAAGTTGCCTCTGAGAAACATTTAACATCCTCATTTTACTATCAGTTTACTGAACAGAAATCAAGATACAATAAGAATTATAAAAATATTAATATCTTTATATCTCTCTGCCTAAAAAAAATTTAAAATTAAGATGTTACTAGAACAGAACATTACAATAATTTATTTTAAGAATTGTTTTATACATACATTAAAAAACAACTTGAAAGTGGAATTAAATTTAGAGGTATATTAATCAAATTCATCTATTACAATGAAATATAATTTGAAATGTTTTCAATTACTGTATATTAATTAATCATTAAGATTTCACTCAACTAAAGTACCTTTCATAAAATATTTGTCACTTAGTAGTATGGTAGATATTATAAACTTTAAATGTATGTAGCCAGACGTGTGTTGATTTTAATATAAAACAGCCATTTAACTACATAAGTAAAAAAGCAGACTTCATGTGAGCAGAAATCAATGTATCTAATGCAATGAATAGCTCTAAAGATGAATACTAACTGTACCAAGTGCTTTCAAACACACGGAATATTCTGTAGGAAATATTTTTAAAAATTATAGTCCATTATATCAGTTTTTTTGTTTGTTTTTAGTTTAACTAAGTCATTCATTATCCTCTAGTTCATTTGTTACAAGAAACTAACATCACTATCCTTAATTAGTCTAAAATTCCCAGCTCCAATACTACAACTTGAACAATTTGATTTTTTTAAAAATGTATTTAAAGTATTAAATGGATTATAACACTGTCTTTTGTTGTTTGTTTTTTTCCAATGTGTGTTTTTTTTAATAATTATGCAATATTCACAAAAAGCCTGTAAAAATCCATTCTTATTTTAAAATCTTTATGTTGCTTTCACTTTGCAAAGAAAATAAATAAGTGTTGGTATTAGCGGATGATTTCTAATATTTTGTTATTCTGCATGTTGCTGAATTCTGTCAAAGCTCACACCTATTATCAAAGAACAATTATACATCTTTTTCCATTCTGATGGAGAGGAAGTGAAAGAAAATCTAACAGGAGTCAAAACATATCTAAGTGAAAGGTATACATGTACAAGAACCAGCAATAAAATCTAATTTTAAATTTTAAAAAAAATTGTTGTTGTTGTTTTTTTTAAATAAGTTATCTGGGGTGGCAAAAATAAATATTCTTCTACATATTTTGTAATTATTACACAGAACGTACTAGAATGCACAACACTGCAGTACAAACACTTATTTTGTTTGTTAAATTTCACATTCAACACAAAATAGTCTGCTAAATGTGTTATAAGTATCTGATTGAACAAGATTATCATTTTAAGTGTGCAAAAATTATAGCAATCTTCTGCATGTGCAGCAACCAAATAAAACCTTTCCTTACCTAGTTAATATGGCATACCACAAATGTGCATTTATCCTTCCCAATGATTCTTTTTTTTTTTTTTAAAAAAAGACATACAAGGTCATTTCTTCCTCTTTCCCTTTCCTAGTATCAGTTGGGGCTCACAAACATTGTGATCTGGTTACTTAAGAAAAGTGTAATCTTAACTTTACCCCAGATCAAACCAGCAGTCAGAACGTGTTTTTTTTTTTAGTATTTATAAGTGCCGTGATAACACTGTTTAATTTCCATACAAAATTTATTTTTTTTAAAACTTGTCAGTGTTTACTGCAGCAAAAACATCTTAGTCATTGCCAAGGTAATCTACTATTTGGGCTTCTTTTTTTTTTTAAATATATAAATAAAAATAAAAGCCACGTTTACTTAAGAATGCCAACCTCGTTTATAATTTTTAAAAAGTTAACGCACAAGTTGACCCAGTCAGTAATGTGTATCACTCCTTACACTATTCTTGATTTAGCTTTATAATTTTCAAAACATTCTGCTGCTCATTCAATAAGACTCAGTTACAATGTATGAAATGGAACACTAGGAAGTCATAATTGTATATGTTTTACAGATGGACGTTTTTATACTACATAATAAAAGACAGAAAGACAGCCTAAAAAAATTTGTAATAGTCTAAATGTTTAGTACTCATGGGGAAAAAAAATAGAAAGGTAAAAAAGAAATCTGAATCCTTGGAGAAAAAATTTATTTAGTTCTAAAACAATTTAAATATTTTTAAAGGTATTAAATATTTCAAGCCAATTATACCCATCAAAATAATTCAGACTGTCTGCCAATGAAGTAGAAGTGACTCCTAAAGCTTGTGGTTAAATCCTAGTTATACTGAATCTTTATTTTATTCAGGTCTGTCTCCTCGATACTCTTTAATTACCAAATAAATCGCCAATTCAGTCAAACATTAAAGTCAGTTCTGTTTTATAAAATATATCCATGCATTTTTGAGATAAAGTGATTTTAATTTAGATTTCCAATACTGATTGATTTCAAATACAGATTTCCTCGCCGTCTACATATATTTTTTTTTAGAAAAATGCCTACAGCAGCAAGAAATCAAACTATTTCAAGAATCACAATCTACAATCCATTTGTTGCATTGCTTACTATTACAAATGCTCCAACTTTCCAGTGGAGATCAGATCTTTTGCAGATGCATGTTAGAAAATCACATTTGAATGTATGAATGCATCAAGGTGGATGTGGTTTAGTACAATTGCAAAAAATTCTAAATCAAATTAGTGAATAAAAAGCAAAAATATAATTTAGTGAAATATCAAATTTTAAAATTCATTCTAGCAGATTTTCTATTCCAAAAGTAGTAGTTTTAAATTTTATGCAAGTTGTTACTCTCACTAATTGGTTTAAATGATTATTTGTTTACATTTTATCTATCTTCTAAAATATTTTAAAGTAGAGATAAAATCCAGATATGTCAGTCTAATAATTAATAGAATATCATAGTCTAAGCAACTTAAGTAAATGTAAACAGTTTGTTAAATATATCACAATTTCTCTTAAATTAATTAAACAATTTAAAAATGGAAAGTCTTAATTTTAAATAGGAACTTTTTATAGTACAAATTATATGATTAAAAAGTGAAAAGTTCAATGCAGAGAATAGTACAAATCAGGCACTTAACCAAACTTCAGATAGTTAAGCACTAGAAAAGAAAACTAACTTTTGTAGCATTTCCTTTCCAGCATTAGCTTGTACAATGTGCATGTGCATGCGCAAGTGTGTGTTGGAAGCCTTTTTTTTAAAGTTAACTATGCAAATCTAGATGTTTGATATGCCAGGTAAATCCAATAGGTATATCTTATTAGTTATTTAGATAAAGTCAACCAACTTTCTGAATAGATTTTGTTGGTCAGCAATATAATAATTTCTAATTCCTGCACATGTTCACTTATTTTTGATAAGTATAAGAAAATTTCTTTGTATCTTTCAATTTGAATATTCAGATTACTTTGACTAAAAGTAACTTAATATTTTAAATATATATATTAGTTATTTTGTCTTATACAAATGTAAAAAAAAAAAAATTTCTTTAAAATTCTAACCCATTCTGACTAAAAAATTCCAAAATATAAGTATGTAAATAATAAAATCTAGAAATGCTTATGTCACTTTCAGCTAACAAACTGGTACTATAAAACTTAAAAACCTGGTACATTCTAGCAACTCAAAATAGTTTTCTGGAAAATTAGCTAGGCAAACAAAATTGCTAGTCCAGCAAAGGCAATATGAATGAATAGAAGGTCCAAATAATTTTGTTTGCATATATCAATATTAACAATTCACTCCACCACCCCCCATTTAAATACTCTCTGGTAAAAGGGAATGAACCCTGTATACAACAGTGATTTTTAAAGTTCTTCCAAATTACAACAGTTACAGCAAAAGAAATATCAACTCAGACAGTTGTGTGTTAGTAAAGGATAAAAATACAACAACCAGTCATACACCCACCAAAAATGGCTGTTTATTTTAAAAGTTGCATGAATATTCACTAATTATGGTTTATAGTGATACTCCTTAGGTTGCTAAACAGCTTTGTAAGAAAAAAAATTGAAAGAAAAATGAACGAACGAATAAATGAATGAATTAAAAGAATTTCCTGAAGGAATGAATGAAAATATTTTGATAGCTTATAGGCAGCTTTAATTTCACAAAATTTAGCAAATTGTATAGCTTTTCCTCACTATCTACATGGTTATAAAATGTTTCTATAAATTGATAGTACTAACTGTTATTTAAAATGACCACAAAATAATGTGATACTTAGTATATATTCTGCAAAAGAATAAAACAATTTTATGCAGTAAATTATTTCTATATTTTTTAAAGCCATTACTTACAACTTCTGATTTAAAAAATACGAGGAGGAAGAAAATTACCAAAACGCAGAACATTAAACCAGGTGTCTCCATGCTCAGTGCTACCACTAATACGAGTATAGAATATCTGCTACACTGATCAATTCTTGTCAGCTTTACAGTACGTAGACACATACACACCAATACTATGGAATTTTCATCACTTACTCTAAGCAATTGTCCAGTAGCATTAATACACAAGCAAAATCTTCTTACCGGAGGTGTCTGAGTAGCTGTTTCCATAAGCATTTTGAGTAGACTTATGGTACTAAGGTTTCCAAGGTAGAAAGACCTAGATGAAGTGCAGTGGATCCTGGCTAAAGTGCAAGACAATATGAAAATATATAAATTATTAACTACCAGCTGTAGGCATATCTTACTCCAGTTAGGTCAGTCAATAGAACACAAATACAAAAAGGCATTTGATTGGGCCGAAGCTATGTTAGGAAATCCCAGCTCAATGCCACTGCAATAATCATTTCAATGGAACACTCATTAATGGATTGTTTTCTTTTCCTCAGAGACACCACATCCTATTGGGAAAAGCCATGATCAGTCTTGTGACAATGGTGGGCGGAGCTTCCTTTCCAGGATTTGAGCATGCTTGTTAAAATCATCTGGAAGGCGTGATCCACATTATTTCACTATTAACCTCCACAAGGACTAGGCCAGCTGCAATACCCAGTACTTCAGGTTAACATTGGGCCATATGCTATAATCAAACCTATGGAAAGCCCAATACTGCTGCAGGAAGGATTACCCTTAAATAGCTTCATCAATAACTCGATGTAGCCGGTTCCTGAACATCCATGCATGCAGATATTCAGCTGCTAATGGCTCCGTGGGAAAATATTTTTATCAAATTTCCCTTTGCGTCTCTTACACAGGATTTCTACCAATAATTGAACAAGCTAATAATTTAAAAACTGTGGCTCTGCCTTCTCAGCATCAGACAGACAGACAGACAGACACTGATGTGCATGCGTGCATGCGGGGGGGTGTCTGTGATTAGGCAACATTTCCAGGGCTATTTCTGCTACATTCCTAGTGGCACTAATCTTTCCGTTTCTTTTTTTTTCAACCACTTTTTATATTGTCTAATGCCATTATTGTTTACAGATAATCAAGTCTGTACAGACAAGTTCATTGCTGTATTTAAGTTTCTTTTACTATTTTCAATGAAATTTTGTTTTTTTTTTTTCTTAAATAGATATAGTTAAACTTTCCTTTTCCACTTTATCTAACTAATTTATATTACAAACTTCACTTTTGGTATGAACAACTAGTATATTAATTTAAAATTCTGATTATTCACAATTCCTTACCATCCACACATTTAATCCCCTTCCTCCACCATCACACCTACCTACTTATTTCTATTTAGTGTAATGACAGAAAATACAAAAACAAATACTCTAACTTTTGTATAACCATTTTGCAAACAAACAATATGCTATTGTATTTCAGCAATGGAAGTTTTTAAGTTCGTGAAAATGTGTGTATATATTCACACACACACCCTGCCCACGAACATTTTCTTTAATATAATCTTTTGAATTTAAACAAATGTAAAGCATAACAGAAATAATTTTACATGTGAGCAATACCTTGACAGAATTAGTAAACTTTTTTTTTTCAGTTAAAGGGCCTGTTTTTTTTTTTCAAATCTGAAAGTAATTTAAAACAACAACAATAATAATAATAATAATAATAATAATATAATAATAATAATAAAAGGAAATAGCAAAGTAACTTTTTAATGTTTTACAAGTGAAACCAATAATTTCCTGTTAGAACTATTATATATTCCATGTATTATAATAGCAGCTGCAACTATTTTCAATGAAAATTTCTTGAGAATGCAATAAAAAGGTTATTTTTTTTTTTACAAGTAAAATACTATAATGCATAGAATAATTACATTTTAATAAAAGCTGCATTTATGAATAAATTCAGAGACTTACAGATTGTTAAACTTATACCAGGTTTTTATTGTAAAGTATAAAAGTGTACACATGCATAACTGTCAGGGAAGGGAGAACATTATATTCTGCTTAGCCAACCCAGAAAATAATTGTGGCAAATATCCAGTGGCTGATTGAAGGCATTTAGGCTCTTGAATAAACAACAATAATAAAATAGAACCCCAGGTGGTTATGAACACAATCTATTTAAAAGCCTTCATACAACTTTAAAGATGATAAAATAAAGAAATGCTAAATGGCTATTTACAAAATCCAAGAAAGAAATTAATCAGATCAGTCTCTTAAAATAATTAACCACATATCTGGGTTAATTATACAATATTATTTTTAAATTAAATTCAGTTTTTATATTAAAAGAATGAATAAATAGACAAAAGAGGACTGTTTAAATAGTAGATAATGATTTTCATATTCAAAAGCTAAAGAGTGGTCTAATAAGCTAATATACATTTGCCTTTATATTTTCACTTAAGAATTTAAAAGAAACTGGCAGGTGTTCATTACAAGCAACTAACAAATACTTGAAATTTATTTCTCCACACTATACCACAGATCCACTAAAATGCAAGCAATCCTAAGCTATTGTACAGCTAGATGTCTTCAAACAACAGAATTGCTACAAGCTTATGGTTATTATTTCAAAACCCAAGAGCCACCTCCAACACACCACGAAGTGTTTGCACTGTTACCATTGCTTATTATTAGTCATTTTTCTGCAACTAGTTATACTCATTGTTTTTAGTCTTCAATGGTTGAGAGATTAAAAATTCCGTGTCATTTAAAAAAAAATGTTATTATTTATTTTTCTTTTCCAAATCAATCAAGGCAAACTTTAATATTTACAAGCAACTCCTGTCTAATGTTAATCATATATTTTAACTTTGACCACTTGTTTCACTGGATCAAGATTCAAAACATATTTGCAATAAGTTGCCTATATTATTGCATTAACACAGGTTTAAGTTATTTTCTCCTCTTTTCAAGTGGCTTCAGACAAACAAAATTAAGCCATTTCAGTGTTCACTTGTCTGTCTTAATTTTCTATCGGTGCTGTATTATTATTATTACTTAATTTTCTAAAATGAAAATAACCAATTCAAATATTACAACTAAAAAAAAAAGTAACAGAATGAAATATACACTTAGATTTTCATGAAGAATTAGTTACATTTAAGTCCTTATTCATATATACAAAAAGAAATTATCTTTAAGAGAAATTT
This sequence comes from Nautilus pompilius, assembly GCA_018389105.1. Taxonomy (NCBI): domain Eukaryota; kingdom Metazoa; phylum Mollusca; class Cephalopoda; order Nautilida; family Nautilidae; genus Nautilus; species Nautilus pompilius. Next base: position 1,975,723 of record JACATO010000324.1, on the reverse strand, counting down.
AATAACTATTATTTCATTCTTCAAAAGAAAATTTAAAACCCCACTAACCTAAACTGAAATTAAAATAATAACCATTAGTAGATTTACATACCTTTCTATTAAAAACCACATTAAAGGATGTAGTGGTTACTTTACTTTTTAAGTGTACCGAATTTGTCAGATTGGAAAATGCTGAGATATATATATTATGTAGACAGGAAAAGTTTTAAAAAAAAAAAAAAAAACACATCCTTGTTCTGTGTTCTGGAATGATTTTTATTTTGTTGTTGGAGAATTTTAGAATTGTTGTTAAATGGAGTTATTTTAAAGTTTCATAAAATCAGCAACTAATGTGCACATGTGCATGTGAGTAATGTATTTATTTTTTTAGTTAAATATCATGACACATTTACTAAGCAAATATTGGGTGACCAAGCAGAGCAGCACTACCAGAGAAACAGAAAAAAACAAAAAAAAAACAAACAATATAAATCAATTAATATTGCTCTCGTTTTTCAAATCAATAGTCTACATATCCAAAAATTCATTCAATACCACCTTATGAATTCATTATTTGCCAAGTGATTGATTTTCTGAAAGAGCATGTAAAGCAAAATTCCCCAGTAAGCATAAGAATATATTAGCTTAGATGTCTCTTGACGACTTGTTTGTAATGAATTCTCTTTGTACTTCACTTGCATACAGGTGTGTCTGAACATGAATAAACTAGTTTTAGCTGGTACTTATCACAAATAATAGTGTAATTGCAAAAGAAAATATCCTTGAAATAAGAATGCACTGTAAATCAACCTAATCTTTATATAGAATGTTATATGCTTAGCATGACATTGTTGCAACAAGTTTATAGACTTGCCAATATTTCATCTTACCTGCAAAGCCACCACTATCAGAGCTTCTTAGGATTTATGCACATTCATTGGAAGAGAGGGGGATACAAAAAAAAATTAAATAAATAAAATTGTACCAATAAGCATAAGGTTTACAGGCAGACACTGTCGAGACTAGAGAGCAATATCATATCTTTCTATAAAAAAAATTTTAATAAGAAAGGAGATTAATTTTCATCATGACAAAAATATTGATTCTCTGTTCATGGAAGTTAAGCATTAGCAAGCAAACAAGCTAACTCTAAAAATAAATTAAAGAAATTATATTACTTTTCTGTCTGGAAATGTTTATAATTTAGTTACATCATATTCATTACTTCATATAATGAAAATCAGCAAGAATATTCAGTATTGTGGTAAATATTCTGATTGTTATTTAACACTTTAAATACAACAAGTTATAGAAAATGAGAGGATAAGCCTACAAGTGATGTATGTGAAAGGCTAAAAGTATAACAAAGGAAAACATCTAAAGATCAATCCAAAAGTGACAAAAGAATTAAAAAATGGAAATAAATTAACAAGAGTGGATTTCAAGTAATCCTGAATATTATTGATAGTGTCTAATGGTTCCATTTTAAAGCTAGATGAACAGCAAATGAAAATGGAAATGCAAACATGAAAGGCAGGAGGCTCTTATAATAATTATTATTATAACCCTCAGCCACTAACTATAAACCAAACTGTGATGATATGAAAAAAAAAAACAGAATAAACCAGAATGAAATAGGTGCCTGAACATTCTCAAAAATAGTTGATTAGTTTCAAATATTTTACAAAATCAGCTAAGCTAATAGAAAAATTAAAGCAATCATGCAATATATATATATATAAAACACAAATCACTACAAGTTGCATTATTTATTGGTAGCAATATAAAACGAATTCAATGATTAAACAATATAGTTTCTAAACACACTAGTTACTTTACATGATCTTATATTTCCCAGTTATTTTGACATTAATTTTTTTAATGTAGCTACTACCTTAATTTCCTTTTTACATTTAACAGAAATTGGAAACTATTTTTTTAAATAATAAAAGTAATCCTTTCACTGATATTTTTTGATTTTTTAAAAAAAATTATTAACTAGCAAATTGATAAAAGCAGCATGGTTTACCCCTTGCAGAGATATTAACCACCAGAAAGCTTTATATTTTCAAAATAATCATCAAACAAATATTTAACTAAGGTGCAGGTGTAAGCCACTGAATCAAATTTCATGTAATTTTAATTACTTATAGAACAGATACGATCCTGGTAAAACATTAAAATGCAAAGGTGAAAATTTAAAGAGCCCTGCTAATACCTATCTAAAACTCATACCAGTTGTATTTTAATAAGACAGAGCAAAATTTATATTTACTAAATGCTCCAACACAAAAGTTTTGGATCTTTGGATGTCCTAACTACTTAGGAGTAATAGAATTTTTGTTCTACTTCAACCTTGTTCAAGACAACAGCAGATAGCAATACATTTTCAAAAAGGTTGTTTAATTGTAATTACCCATTTATATTTAAGTATTTCAAGTTTCATTTTTTAATTCAATTTATTATTTTTGCCCCAATATATTTCACATTCTCTCATGTCTATTAATCAATCAAAATCATTTTTCAACATCCAGAGATTGCCACTTTTGTTTTTGTTTTTTTTTATTTAAAAATGCAATAAAATAGATAACTTCATGTAAATACAACAAATACCTAACTTTTTGTTAAATTTTCAAACTGATTAATGTTACAAAGCAAACCAAGTTAATATACACTTTAAATCCCTCCCCTAAGTATTTAAATATCCTCTCTGAAATATGTTTAGCAACCTAAGGCAAAAAAAGTGATTTCAATTAGCATTCTAATAACTAGTTTAAAAACTAGAACATTTATCCAAATTGCCATCTGCTAAATAAAAGAAACCAATACAAACAACAAATCATCATGATTATTTCATTAAGAATAACTAAAAATATATTCTAAAGCAATTTTTTTTTTTAATTTTAGCAGACAAGTTAATAAATAAAACATTTTTCATTATCTCTTCATGAAATTGTTGGTGGTGAATCTAGAGGTTTTTTTAATACCATTAACCCTTCCACAAGATGCCATATTCATCACTTTAATTAAAAATTTAACTTGCATGGGCATGTTAAAGTTTTTCAGCTTAAATTGCTAGAACCCGACTTCTCATGTGAATGAACAACCCTGTTACACTTGTGACAAAACTAGAACTAATTTCTGTAAACACACATGGTTTTTTTTTTTATCTTATGAATAAATTGAAGGAGTTACCAAATTTCATTTTTCTTTTCTCTTTCAAGAGATTTAGTACAAAAAATAGTTAATGTAAAGATAAGTGGGAGGGGAGAGTTGATGGGTGCTTTAAAAAATGAAAAGGAAAAAAAATCATAGTGATGCTTGGGAAACTTGCTAAATTTAAATGTAAAAGTTTTGAACTGAAATGAGAAGCAATTGCTGGAGAAACTGATGAAAATGTTTCACAAGTATTTGTCTCAAGTAGCATCTCTAGAATAACAACAATTTTATGATAAAAATTAATCCTATCAAACCTCAAAATGATTGTTTACCAAATAAAAAATTTTTTGATTAACATAATTTCAAGAAAATAATATTCATTAGCAGGGGGGGGAGACAAAACTTTTGCAAGTTAGTACAGCACTCAATCTATGCAATAAGTCATTAGTACCAGACAATGCATGCAAAAAAATGAGAGAATTTTTTGGTTTCCAATTTAGGATGAAATGGCAACTTTCTTGTTTTTGTTTTTTTAATTCATTCATTCCAAATCCAGTGTGTGGCCACAATACACCTGTAGTCAAGAAAACTAGAAATTTTGGAATAGATATTTTATTTTCTTAAAATGTAGGAAATATTTTCAAATTTAGGAAACTATATTTTTTAGCAATCCATAAAACAGCACACTGCTGACCATTTTTCTAAGGTTCACTTTGCAGGCCCATTTACACAATACAAACAATTATACAAAATAGCTTTTATTGATCCTGTCATGGTTATCTCTTCTGAAATGCAAGAACACTCACTGCATCTCCATGTTTAGCTGTAACAGAACAAGGTCTCAAATTCCCATATTTAGCCTTCAGTAGAGCTGAACAAGTTGGGTGGTTTTATTAGCATCTCACTGGAACTATGAATTATTGAGAAAAATATGAAATTTATATATTATTACAGAAATGTTTTTTAAAGAAAGAACAATAAGTAATATTCCAAAGTCTTAACCAAGCACAGATCATCACTAGCAGCAGGACACCATTTCCTTTCACACTGCTTCAGAATCCCCACACAATAAGACTGGGAAAATCTTTTAAATTTCATTCTATGACTAGAAATCAATAGACTGCACAAGTGCAAGAGTCTAGATTTTGCACTACAATAATAAATTAAACTTCTTTAAAAATGTTTAAAATAAAAGATTTGAAAAAGTTAATATTAATTATAAACCTAATATTTTTATCTATTAAAAAGAATACGGTTTTTAATTAAGTTTTATTTAAAGTTGCATGTTTTAAGCCTGAGTGCAATGTAAAAGTGGGCAAGAAAATCATTTTAAATAGAATTATTAAAATCCTTAAATCATGACTACCAAAAATACCATCTACAGTACTTTCTGATCAAATGCTCTAGTATTTATTTAGTACAGCTTACAAACTTGAAGAAATACTTACATGGTAAACAAAAAAAATAATCAAATGAATAGTTTAATAATTGAAAACAGGATAATTAGCAAGCATTCTGTAATGAAATTTGACATCTGAAAATCGGCAGCTTCGACTACTTCAGTATTGATGACATTTATAATAAAATATCTGCACAAGACATTTTTTGTAACTACTGTTTTAAGCAGGGATCTCACAAGTTTCTAAAGGCCTACATATTAAAACAGTTCTACATACTATATCACAACTCAATCTGTGTACTGATGCTTAAAGTGCAGTAACTTGACTAATCTGGCTAGAGTAATTTTAAGCATCCTTCTTGAGATAGCTCATAAGAACAAGGAAAAGTTACATCTTTCAATTCACTACTACACAATCAGCCAATGGCAGTAATGCTTTATAGTTAATGTCAACAATATAGAGATTTGAATTTCAGGATGGTTTATAAATGCATTGTGAAAATATAGCAGTAAAAACTGAACTCTCAGCCTTCATGTTATGAAGACCATAAGTTACTTATGTAAAAGTTTTTTTTTTTTTAATCCTAATATACTGAATTCATAATTTCAGCATCTTGTATCCAATTATGAATATACTGGCACAGAAATCCATGAGTTGGTATGTAAATGAGCAATAGTTTTTGAAGCCCTAGGTAGACAATAGGGCTAGTGTATCGCCAGCATCTCTCAATATAAGATATTGCTTTATAGAGTGAGACCTTACTGCCTGACTGACACACACTATTGGAAATAGTTTTGGTAACAGGACAAACTGGGTATAAAATGCAAGTAAAATGAGATAGAATTGAATTTCATGTGTAAAAATGAAATGCCCCCATAATATAGTTATATGATGATGTAGTACAGTGTGATTGGTTGTCATGCAAGTAATAAGAAAGTGACAACTCCAAAAAAAGATTATAAAAGTATAGGCAGCACTGAAGTGTGGTGAATACTGTGGGCCCTAGGAAGGAAATACCAAATGGTGCCAGACTGTTTCAGAAGAAACTGTATGCAAGACTGAGAATACACAAAACTGACACTTTTGACAATAGATGTGGTTAAGGAGGAAAGCCTAAACCTTTTAAAATGATGTTAAATACATCAGGGTGTGTTTTCTATGTGAAAGAGAAGCCGGCAGAGAGCTTGCAAATTACCTAGTTGCAAGTACAGGTGTTAAAATTTCTTCAAGAACAGTAAGACAAATATTAGTGTAAAGTGGTCCCAGTGGATATATAGCTGCCCGAAAACTTTTGCTGCGGCTGGGCAAACAACAGCAAGGCTGAAATGTGAAGCAGAAAAGAAACAGTAAGATGACCAAACCTGGAAGGTGCTCTTCACAGATGAGTCAAAGTCTGAATTGTTTGACAATAATCAACAGCAATTTGTTTGAAGGTGGAACAGGAAGCAGTATAACAATCAGTGTAAAACAGCTACAGTGAAGCATTGGGGGTGGGTGGATCAATACAAGTGTGGAGCTGCATATCAGCCAAGGGTGTCAGAGATTTACATAAAAATCAAAAGGTATACTGACTACTGACAGGTACAGGCAGGTTTTCATCCATCATGCCATTCCCTCAGGAAGACATCTCATTGGGCAGGAATTCATCTTCCAACATGACACTGACCCAAAGCATACAGCCAATGTGATGAAATACTATCTGGAACAATAAAGAGGCTGATGGAACACTCACAGAGATGCCTTGGCCTCCACAAAGTCCTGATATTAACACCACTCAGACTATATGTAGTTATATGGCTACTGAGAAAGTCAAATGACAACCAAACTCCTTGGATGAATTGTAGAAAGCACTACAGGATATTTGGAACATTGTAGTCATACAGTGATAACCTGTACAGAGATGTGAAAACAAGGTGCCATGCTCTGTATCAAGCAAAGGACTCATATACCAAATATTAGTACACTGAACAACATTTTCATTTAGTTTTTGTATATTTTCTGTAATACTGCAATTACTCATTATTTGTACATAATCCGTTTCCATAATTATTTCTAATAATGTGCACACACACATGCACACACAATAATATGGTGACAACAATTTCTTTTTTTGTCATATCCTAGAGTTTTCTTAACTATGATGCCTATTTAAACCATGTAACATCACTAACAAAGGATCTCATCTCCTTTATAAACCAGGAACTACAAGGTGCACTGATTTTAGGGTAAACAAATGGCATTATATAAATGCCCTCTCATGTTTCCAGTCAAACAACTTATGATTAAACATCACCCTTGGTCAATGATAATGATGTAGTTGTCTTGCTCTGACTAAGTGCTACAGGCCTAACAGTTTTGCAACTGCTACTAACATTCCATAACTAATAATGCAATGAGCTGGTGAGAAACACAACATATGCTCCTCTACATCAACTTAATTCAAAACAAAGAATTATTGCTACACTTATAAGTGGGAAAAGATAAGTTAAATGTTAATATACATAAAAATGAGATTCCCATAACAAAGAAACTGAAATAATCTCAGAACTGACATTAATTAAACAAAATGGAACTGAAATAATTTTTAGTAGACAAAAATAAACTTTACATATCTATACAGAACAACATTCCATAAAGGCAGATTTTTAAGCTTGTGAATTTTGAAGAGTCATAACAAATATATCCTACACTAAAACTTTACCAAACTAATTACCTGTCTATATATACTGACTGAAAAATTATTTGCTTGCAACCACTTCTCAATCTTTTGGGGGGGGCGGTGTGGTGCAATTGTTAGGGCATGTTTGTTAAGTTTGCAAGTGTATGTGGTGGGAGCTGGGTCGGTTCCACGACTGGCTTCTCAATCTTAGTCAAAGTCCAAAATGTTTGGATATACAGAACACTACTTTTACATGAGAATTATTTACATTGGTCTATTATATGAGAAAATTTCATTGGAAGAAATGTTGACTTTCACATCAGGCAGATAAGAGAGACTTTGTGGGGATCAGTTGCACGTTAAAAACAGAAATTTACCCAAAAGGTTCAGAAAATAAGAATGTATTGCCAATCTCATTGACTTTTGTCCCCTTAATTCAATTATACAGGCAGCCTGTGAAATGTGTAGATTGTATATAATGGTCCCAAGGCAGACAGCCTGAAAGGTTGCCATGGCAATTTTGGTTGCATATATAGTTCTTTGGTAGCATTGGCTATATCTTTCAAAACCAGATAACATTGTGAACAAGTACTAATAAGGTAAAAAATCCTATGAACATAAAACATTTTCCATGAACACTTACTGTTTGTTTACTTAACACAACAGCTTCAGTATTTTTCTGTACTCAAATAATTATGCATTATGATTAGCATAGAACAATGCTTTTTAGGAGATAATTATTATTGACCACTTTTATATGTTCTAAGAGTTTGAAATGACTATATCAGTAATTTTTACATCATCAAATTTATCTGTATGCACACAATCAGCTGTTAACATATTTTATTAAAGTTATTATTATTAAACTAAATCACAGAATCAGTTATCACATTTTTGACACAAATGTGTAGCAAATTGATTATTCCCAGTTTAATCAAAATCAAGTGTTTTTTTTTTTAAATTAGCTTGTTTTTTTTATCCAATAGAGAACTCTTTAACGATATCTTTCATTGTTTACATTTTATGAGAATGATTTTTTAATTCAAGCAATTACAAAATATACTACAGGTGTTGTACCACATCAATGTGTAGATAATCCACTCAAAACAATGCAACTATCAATTAAAGAAATATGGGGTAAAATATGACAAAAGCTTTAAAAATACGCTTGGGTTGACAGTCAAATTCTTCCAGACTTAAAAAATTAAATCCTACAAAAAATTTTTTTTTAAAAGTACATTATGAGTTTCACCATGCTGCTTCAAAGACCATCATGAAACTTGTGTTGTTGTGCCACATACTGCTTTTCATGGTTTCACATCTGTGGCCTCTGTTGTATATGTTACACCTTAGAAATGTAGCGGGTTTCCCAGCAGCAGTTTAGACAAATTTCTCATGGGTTATTCTTTTCTTGTGTTTAATTACCATAAAATGTACTAAACAATCTAATTTTTCTAAAGAAAATTAAAGTGGCAATAGACCATTAGCACAGCTGCTACATACTAAACACCTCCACAAAAAGGAAAACCGTGTCTCTTCAGTCTGCCTCAGTGTGACTTTAACGTGCAGCAATTAACAAATGGATAAATGAGTACTCAACAAATTTTTTTTTTCAAAACTCAACTACTCAAGTGTGAGGATAACCTAATGCAAACCAAAATCTAGAGTAATGCATTTAAGTTTTAATTACCTGTACAATAACATCTTAAAACAAATAACTGCAAAGCACAATTCAAATTCAAACAAAAGATAAAAGCATACTTTACCCAAGCCAATTCAAATTTCACAATAAAGAAAAACAAAAACAAACTGCATACATAATGATTTTCTGATAAAAAGAAAAATATACCATTGCACTCTCTGGTACATGGGTCCTTATTAGGGTAAATAAAGGAATTTCCATTATAGTCAACCATTTCAGAGTTCATTCTAGAGAGTTATAAAAAGAGCCAATATATATATATATATATATATATTAGTATTTTTAACATTATATTCTTTCTTTTTTTTTGTATCAGCTGAACATGCCTCCAAGAGTGGCACTGCAAAAAAAAAATTAGGCAATTAATGCTCTAAATGGAATTTTAAGGGGGGGGTGGTGAAGAACCACCAATGCACAAACTCAACAACTCTCAAGTTAGTATTAGGAGCTACTTAAAGCCTTAAATTGTTAACTATCATTTGGGTCAAGCAGAATCAATAATTTCAATGAATATTAGTAACATATTTCAAAATTAAAATGTGTATTTTAGTTACATTTTAACATCACTAAGAATCTCTGCAACAAAATTGAAATTGATACACAGCTGTTCTTTTTTTAAAAAAAAAAAAAACATTTTGCATGCTATAGGCAAATACTACATCGGACAATTTTTATTTCAGCCAAAACAAAATATTTTTATTTTTTAATATGATAAAAAAAAACTTTAAAATGCCAATTTACTTTTTGCTTAAATATCTGTTTTTATAATAAGAATAACTGATGACATTAGATGAATAAACAACACTATTCAGCTCTATTTTATTTTCTGAATTCAAGCTGAGTCAAACATTTTCTTAACCATTTAAGGATTTAAGAAAAAAATTATTACAAACGGGTGATTAATCACTATAGGAATTTTACATCAAGAGTTAAAGCAAGTCACACAAGCATGACTGACCAAATCAAATAAATGAAAACATTTTTTTTTTTAATTATAGTGCACAATAGAATTATTTGAATATATTAACTGACAGAACTACTATTATGTTAATAAAATGTTGTGGTAAAATCTTATTTACTTGCTCCAATTTGCATAAAATCAAAATGTGACTTCAATACAAAATTCTCAATAATTAAGTTTATCTTTTGGTACTGAAATACATAAATTAAAAATATATAGAGTAAAGAAAAATTATCAATAAAATCCATTTCAACTTATGCTTTCCAAGAATACTGTTTATTTTTTTAAAGTCAAAGCAAATTCATAAATCAAAAGTTGTTTATAAGAATGAAGTTACTCATTACTGTTAATGTAATTTAGAATTTAATAATTGTACTAAATGAAAATATATTTTTTTAAAAGTTATAACATATTCAAAATTGCATTTTCCATCCTCAAATGGTAGTAGTTTGCCTTTCTAAATCATGACTGGTCAAAGTTATTTCCTACAATTAATGTTTATTGGTTCACTTCATTTGCTGACTCAGCTTTATACAAAGGAGAAATTTAGTAATTAGAATCATTAATGAACCTGTGAAATAAGAACCTTACAAGTGAGCAAACAACCATGTTTTTTTTTTCTTATTACTGTTCAGTCGGTTTTGCATAGCTCACTTCAAAAACTTTCTGAAAACCAGATATCTAGTCATAAGATTAACATTTATAGTAATTATTTAAATGCTACATACAAGCAAATCATAATCCTCTTTTCCTTTTTTGTATACACTGTGCATGCATTAACTGATATCGCATCACAAACTAGGATATAAAATATACTGATTGTGATTCAAAATGCAAGCATGGTTTATAACTGTTGTGAATTAATAACACCTGTATTTCATGAAGAGTGACTATCGAATTTTAGACAAATTAAACTCTGTTACATATTTCTACATATGACAGTTGCACTGAAAATGAGTTGTAATTAATTATAGGAAAAACACTACAAACAAAATATTAGTTCTATTAAATCATGTCAATAGTATCAATTGATGTAGCTCCATAAATGGCAGCAAAGTAGGCAGACATTGAAAATTGAGTCTGCTATGAGCAGCATATGAAAGACCTATGATTGAGTTCCTCACAAAATAGGATATCAGCCCCAAACAACATTTATGTACAACTGCAAAATGTGTACAGGAATCTATTAGTTATGCAAGTGTAATAATAGTTGTTACATTTCAACAGTGATAAAGAAGACAGTGGCTTAAGTGCTATAATATCCAACAACAAAAGCACATAGATAAACTGAATTTCGTGCACACTTCTTTTTTTTTTTAAGTTTTTTTTCTATTTCCATTAGATTTTGTTGTTTGTGTGAATAAAATCACAGATTTCCTTGAATAATGTGGTTTTCTTATAATTAATTAGGGCTCATTACTTTCAGCATGTCTATCATAATTCACATTAGTATGTACATTACTTCAGACAGAAAAAAAATTGGATTTTTGCTTTGAAAAATACCTGTTCAAAAATAAAAAATAGAAGGGGTTTTAAGCAAAATTTTATTTAAAAATTAACATTATTTTCCTTTACCCTTTGTTTATATCTACTTTTTTTTTTAATTTTGCTAATCAAGTGAAGTAATTAGTATTCATTTTCATCACTTGATTAAAAAAAAAAAAAGATGATTAGCAACTGTTGTTAAAGTTATTGTGCCCCTTGCTTTACTACTGAATTGTTGCTGCTGCTGCAACAATTTCCTGCCTAGTCTTAGGGGACACCCATGCATCTCAGAGTTCCTGAGAAATGATGTGGTGGTGACCATGAAAATTTGCTTTGGCAGTTGAAGCATTATGATGGGAGATGGTCACATGACTATCAGAAGTCATCCAAGTTTTGATTTTTAATTGATGTACAATTAAACCTGTTAGTATAAAATAGTTTGACAATCAGCATAATAAAGAACAGCTAAAAATACCAATGAAACTGTTTTACTTAATAAAAGAAGTTAAAAAATGTATTACAAATCATTAAAACAAATTAAACATACTGCTATTAAAAAAATTTTTTTTTCCATTTATTCTTTTGTTAAATTTAAGTGATTCTTTCATACTACTGTACAATAATATTCTCAGCTTTAGAGTCTCTAAACTAATCTAGATTTTACATTTAACATTTTTGTATGTGCATACATGGGTGGAGTTTAATGATACTGGTTTTTAATTATACTTGTTCAAGTCTAAAAAGCTTAATCAGCAAAAATATTTAAAGAGAACTATTTTAATAGTCAATTAATAGGTTACAGTAAGGAATGTTTTAATTATGGAGAGTTATTCCTAATAGTTATCAACAAACTCTTCTTGCTCTACCAATTATTTAATCAGTTTCAATTTTATAGTTTTTTCTAATATTTAGCTTAGTATTACAATGACATTTCGAGTATTAGATGATGAAAAGAAAGAAACAGCCTTTATCTACCATTGTATGCATTAAATGAACTAAAGCTAGACAAATAAACTAATAAATTCAGATTATATTTCCCCTGAAATGTAACTGCTCTTAGTATTGTTGATGCTGTCCTTTAAGATCAAAGATGAAACTGCCAAACAATGCAGGAACAAATTTTAGAATCATACCATCTGCATTCTTCCATACCCCCCCCCTCCCTCGCTTCAGTGGTATCCATGTAGAAGACTGACTGGCTGGGGTTAGGGAGGTTTGGCTTACTGCACCCCCCCATTTTTTTTTAGATATGAAGGAAAGCCCCACAACCAGCTGAGAAAAATTCTGCCACAGTTTAGCAGTATCGGGCAGGTGAAGGAAAAACCATTTTCATCACATTAGCAAAGACCACATTTCACCTTTTGTTGTTGTTGCTGACAAAGTGTATAAAAGCTAACTTTTTTTTTTGTTGTTGGTGTTGTGCGGTGTTTAGGGGTGTGTTTGTGAAGTCATCAAAACCAACAACAAAATATCAATGGATCTAATTTTTAGAGGGGGGGTAGTTTTAACTGCAACAACAACAATACATCAGTGTATGTGCAGATCACTGCACGACGTACCATTAAATCGTGTTTGTCTTATCTGTTAATAATACTGTTTTTATCTTAATGTTAAAAATCAATCTGTACTAACCAGACTGGGTCCACAGAGTTCAAGCAGATTAGAAAGTCTGCTGTTTATGCTGCTCTTACTGTGTAGTAGTATTAATAAACAAAAATGGCAGTTAACTTCTATACAGTTATGGACCAAAACAACATTAATCATATGCACCTACAATTATGGAGACAGTAAAGTGCAAAACTTAAGGTGTGTCGAATGAGAAAACAATACTGTGTAAAATTTTAAAGCAGCTTCAATCTCATCTTCACATTATATGGATACATGAAAAGACGCAGATTTAAAAGAATGCATTGCACAATATCTCAAACTGCATTGCTCTCACACTAATAGTTATTCAGATGTTTCAACAAAACTGTTGGTGTATTTCTTGCAACAAATTCTATAACTTTAATTCTAACATGGAAAATTTTGATCAAGGATAAACAAATTTCTCAGTAAAATTATAAAGAAAAATGCACTGACCTCAATCCTTTCCTGTTCAAGATGGCAAAAACTGGCCTTTTCAAAGCATTGACAAATCATTTAATGATCACTTCCATTTACACTACAGATAGTGCATGTAGGAGAAAGCTGCTGGTCCAAATTATCCTTCTTAGCTATTTATATCACTTTGCAAGAACTCAAATTACTTAGTGTGTTATCTACCTGCATTTTCATCATTTACATAATGGAATCCAGCACTGAATACTTTCCTTCTGATGATGTAGAGATTGGGTTTTCATACCTTGAGTCTCTCGTTATTTAGTTGGTTGGACTCCAATGTAGAGATGTTGGATGTATAGTGAGAGCAAGGATGGTGAGTGGAGTTAAAGTCACGTGCAGCCAATCAATGTGCCAGCGTTTTCAGTGTCACCAAAAGATTGATGCTTATTATGTTGTCAGTCCAGTGAATTTCTCCTATGAGCTTATACCAGAAGATTACTTCCACCACATGACTGAGGAAAATAACCACTACACCACACAGACTCAGAGCTGCCAAGACCTGAATGAACACCACTACCAGAAAGACAAAAGTTTTCCTAGCAGTAAATATCACCATGGCCAGAGATCCAAAAATTTCAAAAAGGTTTGGTAGCCAACAAAATTTTCCAATGACCAGCTGAAACAGGGTCAAAACGGAAAGGTCAAGTAAATTTTGCTGCCTTCTAGGCATCCGAAAGCTTAATTAATTAACCAAGTATCCAAAAATCACTTTGTGGTTTATGCTAGAATTCATGATCATATTTTTGCATAAGTGAAGCCTTATGTCTATTTTAATAATAATAATTTCAGTTGGAGTTGATTTACTGTCCTCTAAAGCCACTGCTACTCCAAACTAGGGGCTAAGCAGTGGAAGCCAGAAAGTTTGAAAGACTCCTCTTTTTGGTATAAGGGTGAATCCAAAAGTGCGCCAGTATAGATGAGTCTGTAGTGATGAATTGGTTGAATCAAAGTTGGGCTAAGTCCCATAGGTTTTTGTGCTGCAAGGATCACTTCCTTTGTTTCATTCCTAATTGCATCCTCCATCCATATCATGTTTGCAAGAAGGCTGCACAAAATGCACCTACCTGATTAAAATTATTTTGAAAGCATATTGAAAAGTTATGGAATGATTCAAATACCATAATGACTTAGCACGCTGTTCAGTAAACCAAATGTAAAAGAAATGTGTCCAGGAAATGAAAGAAAAAATTTAATTTATAGTGAATGCAAAGTCAGAAATCACCCTAGTGTTATCACAGAGGTGCCAATACTGATTCACTTTCTTAAAGTTCCCTCGCTCCAAAAAGCTTCAATGAGCAATGAAAAATGGAGCACTGGTACTATTTGAGTCACACCATAACTTAATATTTTTCAAATCATTTTAATCAGTTAGGTGCATTTTAAGCAGGCATCTTGGAAAATGTATGAACATTTATGTATGTAGATATTGCATTTCCTGAATGGAAAGAGTTAAACAAAATAGTGTTTCTTTTAAGCAAAACAGTTTGAAAACAATGTTTCCAATTTTCATGCCAGTGACCCTTCCCTGTTTTTGTTAGTTGAATAAACAAGTCTTTGTCCACTTAACTCAGTTGTGTCTAGAACCTTTTGCTAATTTACAGTTTAATATTTATGATTTTTATTATTTTGTTAAAAGTTAGTTGCTGTTTGTCTTTTTTTGTTGTTGTTCTGTTTTAATAAGAGTGCAAACAAAAATATACTTGTTTGGTATGAGGATTAAAATACCACTTAGCCACAGGCAAAATGATTGCAAACTGATCCAAGCACTGATTAACTCTCTCATCAGGGGGAAATAAATCTCATTGCTATGTTCATTCCAAAGGTTAGTTGATTTACTTGTTAAAAATGTTTTTTAAAATAACGAATAACACTGTCAATAAAGTCAAGAGAATGACTTTAAAAAAAAAAAAAACAAACACTTACACAACATGAATTCATTGCTAAATTGAAATACAGTATTTTACTGCATAGATTAACATTTTTCTATGAGACCAGCTTAGTTAAATGTTTCTACAGCATTACTTGTGCACTGAGAAGTATGCCATTTATATCAATGTTTCTCCTCAGGGAAGAAATAGACAAAAGATGATAAAAGCCTAAAGATGAGAAAACCTTTTCAAATGCAGCAAATTCTTTAACTAAATATTCAAATAGATGTCTGTCTGTTTGACATTCTCCTAATATAATAAATGTCAGAATTTTCAGAATTATACAAAAGATGGTAAATAAACTGGTGCATCTTTGTAATTATTTTTCACCTGATTCTATGATAAACAGTATATATGCAAGTGCAGTCATGAAGACATTTGCAAGTGAAAAAGAGCTCAATCTGTCAAACATGGCATTAAATCT
Source organism: Nautilus pompilius (assembly GCA_018389105.1). NCBI lineage: Eukaryota > Metazoa > Mollusca > Cephalopoda > Nautilida > Nautilidae > Nautilus > Nautilus pompilius. Next base: position 1,959,923 of record JACATO010000324.1, on the reverse strand, counting down.
CACTAGAACAGCCACTGTTTCATTGTTAGCAACAGCAAATTAATTTTATTTCTTTTCCCATAGTTGGATAATGAATCAATCAATGTCAGTAATATTACTATTATTTAGAATATTATAAAAATATCAGCAGAGATAATGTTCTATTAGCTGATAGCTACTCTTCCATTATATTTATTCAAATGCCAAGTGTACCACACTGGTACTATAAACTACTAATATACGAGTAAAATACATTTTAAAAGCTTTGTTTAAACTGCAGTCATAAATAAACATTATATAGCCTTATCACCAATTTAACTTATTTAATTGGTGTTTTGCAGTTGCTTACGTTATTTGACTCACCTAATTTTAATCTACAATATAAACACATTTGCTAAATATGCAATAAAAAATCCTGAAATTAAGTATGAAAAGCTAATACAAAAAGCTGCTACAGACTGGATCAGTTACCAAAAATAATGCAGGTGCTGATTGTTCAAACAGCATTTCAGCACATGTAAAAATTTAATAAATTTCTTGATCTAGTATAATGATGAAAGTACCTAATGCCAAAAGTTTAACTATAAAGAAAAATTATTAATAATAGGGAGATTACAACTATTATTTAGTATAAGATTTCATGTTACAGATGAATCAAGCTCATCCACAGATTCAGCTTTTAGACACTTATTCTTAACGAAATACGAATTGATTTTATTAAAGAACTCTTTAACAGCATAACAAATGTCTTCTCATAGTAGTGATGTTTAAAAACAATGTAAATTATTTTAAATATTCAGAAGAGATGTTTATCAAAGTGCTCAACACCAAAAAACCAAGCAAAATTTTTTAAGTATTTTTTATTACTATTCAACATAATTAGTTTTAATTTGAATACTTTTCCCCCAGTTATACTAAAAAAAATTTTAAACCACAAAATTAACTTTTGCTTTAACAATTCAGATGCTGATGTACAAGTTATTGTGCCTAAAACATTCAGTAAATTTGAACTTACAACCTACTGCACCAAATTATTCTGGTATGTGTCTTGTCAGAGAGTTAACTGACCAAATGCAAAAAAAAAAAAAAAATTAATACCACAGCAATTTCTCAAAATAAAAGGCAAATGTATGAATAATTTTCATTAAATATTTTAATTAACATGTGAAATAATGTATAATCATATTCAGTAAAGCTAAAACATTTTCTTTTTTTTCTTTTACTATTATTTAATAAAAAGGTACTTGTTTGTTTTGCATTTGCCCCCCCCCCTTTTTTTCTTTCAAAACTGGTCCCTTAATCTTGTATTTCACCATTTTAAAAACCTATCTACAATACTACTATTTCAAAGCTAAATCATCTATTCTAACAGTATTATCTTATTTGCATTACGAAAAAATAATCATTACAGGAAAACAACTCATTTCAGAAACTGCCTTAGGAAAAACAGATAAAAGCATTAATCAGGGAAAATGTATACAATCATGGGAAAAAAAAAAAAACACCACACATGCAGATATACATACACCTACCATGTCTTCGCTGAGTGTCAAAGGTAAGTACTGAACAAAGTAATAAGGATGCATCCTGTTGCAATGGGACAGCACACTTGTGAGCAGTATGTACTAGTCTGCACTAAGCCTATAATGCGTAATAAAACTTTCCCATATTGCCACACAATATGAAACAGCTGTAGACAATATAATATATTAATAAAGACAGCATATCATTATGCAAAACAGTTATGGGAAAGCTATAATTATTACACTTTCCCCAATCAACAAATTGTTAGCTTTCAATGACACAAAACCATTAGACGCAAGGTCAGCTGGTTTATAAAATATTAGTCAGTCTAGACTGGGGACACAAGAATCAATGGCTTTTTCACTGCTGATAAAAATGTTTGGCCAAGCAAGCCACTAGCTACACTGAACCAGAGAAAGCCGCTTCACCAATATATTGAAGAATAACAATAAAGTGAATTATTTTTATTTGCCATATTTTAATGGACAGGCTTTATTTTCCTTTTTTTTTATATTAAGAAATAAATTATTAACTAAGGCTATAGAAATGTATTTAAATAATATATCTAACAATAACTCGGGAGATTTAGACAAGTCTTTCTTTTCTAAATTAAAATTATTGATAAACAAGGTTGCCTTAGCTGCAAAGCATAGGATAGGAAAATAAAACAACAGTAGAAATAGATTTTATTTAATGCTACATTTTGGAATAAAGTATGCCAATCATTTAAAGGGCATCTGTTGGTTGTTCTATGCTGTAAAAAGGGTAGTTTTAATTTGATCAGTAAACCAGCTCAAATTTAAAGCACACATACACAAACACCATGTCATATGTATAGAGACAAACAACAAATCAATTAAATTATATAAGAGAACATGTGGGTGTTCTGTAAGTTTTATCAGCATTGCAAACACTATTTATGTGGTATTTTCACCCATACTGAAAACCTACCTTGACACAAGGTCAATATTATGTATGAAACTTTCCTAGAAAGTCTCCTTTCACAGGTGTCCACAAGCACCTTGATACTCAAAAACAACAAAGCAGGCATGAGCAGGTCTCAATGTTTCTTTTATTTAACACTTTTAATGCATTAAGTAAATCAGATTTCTCAAAAGAGACTAGTACACTAACTCTCTCTCTCTCACACACACACACACTTAGAGAATATAGTCATTAATTCAAAAGGTTATGACCATGGCCCTCCATCCTTTCTGCTTTTGGGTTTTTTTGAAGATACTATCCCAATTACACTAACTCTCTCTCTAATACATACAAAATTATTCATTCGCAACATTTTTAAAAATACAAATGATAAAACTCATTTATTATAAAGATTATTACATTTCCAATATGATTTATCCTATATTAGATTTTATTATAACATTTGGATGTTTATCAGAATTAGTTAACTTAACAATCATGTAGGGAATTAAACATAAGCTAAAATCTTTTGGTACAGGCTGTTAATTTCAAATCCTATTCTATCCTATGAAGACACAGTATAATGACTCATATTCCTTGTCATAAATTATATCCAAATATGACAATTACTTTCTGATTTTCCAACATTTGTACCAGTACTGTTCAAATTTACAATTGTTTATGGCTTAGCTGGTGCACTGTAAAATTTAATAGTCACCAAAACTCAATCAATCTGACCAAGTTTGTTGTCAACACAAGCATAAATGAGCAGCATTACAAACATCTGTGACAAGTGAAAGAGCAGAATTCAAATTGTGTACTCCCTTATTCCAACACCAGCTGACAATGGTCTCTCTTATAACATACTATATATGTGTCTAACCATATAATATCAATCAAGAACATAGCAGGCAGTATTTCTTTTCTGTGAAATGGAGCAGCTTGAACTAGATTTCTTAAGCTGTATAAATCTTCATTCCAGCAGAGAAACAACAAAAAATCCAAACAATACTGCTGTAACTACTACTTAATGTGTTATCTAAAAAATGAGAATAAAAACATTCTCCTTTCTAATTATTAAATTACCAATACTCAAATTATGCATTACAAACCAACTTAGAAAACATCTTATGACATACTTGTAATTCAACAAGATATGTGCATTCATTCTTTTATTTTTGTATGGTTTCCATAGTAACTGAAAGCTCAGTGAATATGGAAAAACATTGGCAATGTTTTCACCTAAATAATTCACCATAATGGACTCAATTTCTTTTGTTAATTTAGAAACACCTCTTGCTTCAATGCAATGCCAAAGAAAATTTGCATTTTTTCATCATTTTTAGATAATTTCTTAATTTTACAAATCTAAAACAACAATCACCCAAAACTTTAATAAATTAATAAAATTGTCCTGTGCCAATGTATCTGACATACTAAAGACCACATTCAAATTGGAAGACATCTGGATAAAAAAAAAAAAAAACTAGAAAGTTATTGGTGTCATAAATGGATAAATACCATATTTGGGAAAATGCACTAGAATGTACAACTTGTTAGACAGTGTCACTAAATCTATACTTCCTTATGGTCATGTTATATATTTCACTATATCAGTTAAATATCCACTAATGAATGCATTGCATATATACAGGCATACCTCGCTTTATTGCGTTTCGCAGATATTGCACTTTTTTCAAATTATTCATGTTTATTATTTTCAGAATGTGCCGCCTCCTGATGGTTTTTGGCGATAACATCACATCGAGCGATTTGATCAGTACCATTTTGTTTACCACATTTGTACATTTCGTGTCTCCGTGTCAGATTCTGGCCATTCTCACAATATTTCAAACTTTTTCATTGTTATTATATTGAAATTAGGCCTATTAATAACCATACAATGGCCCCCTAAGTTTTTAAGTGAAAGGAAGAGTCACACATCTCTCACTTTAAATCAAAAGCTAGAAACGATTAAGCTTAGTGAGAAAGGCATGTTGAACTCCGAAAGCTGGGCCTCATGTGCCAAACAGTTAGCCAAGTTGTGAACACAAAGGAGAAGTTCTTGAAGGAAATTAAAAGTGCTACTCCAGTAAACACGAGAGTGATAAGAAAGCAAGACAGCCTTATTGTTGATATGGAGAAAGTTTTAGTGGTCTGAATAGAAGACCAAACCAGCCACAACATTCCTTTAAGCTAAGGCCTAATCCAGAGCAAGGTTCTAAATCTCTTCAATTCTATGAAGACTGAGAGAAGTGAGGATGTTGCAGAAGAGAAGTTTGAAGCTATCAGAGGCTGGTTCATGAGGTTTAAGGAAAGAAGCCGTTTCCACAACATAAAGGTGCAAGGTGAAGCAGTTAGTGCTGATGTAGAAGCTGCAGCAAGCTATCCAGAAGATAATTGATGAAGGTGGCTACACTATGCAGCAGATTTTCAATGTGGATGAAACAGGCCTATACTGGAAGAAGATGCTATCTAGGACTTTCATAGCTAGAGAGGAGAAGTCAATGCCTGGCTTCAAAGCTGCAAAGGATAGGCTGACACTCTTGTTAGGGGCTAATGCAGCTGGTAACTTCAAATTGAAGCCAATGCTCATTTACCATTCTGAAAATCCTAGGGCCCTCAAGATGAATGCTAAATCTACTCTGCCTGTGTTCTATAAATGGAACAACAAAGCCTGGATGACAGCACGTCTGTTTACAATATGGTTTACCGAATATTTTAAGCCCACTGTGGAAGCCTACTGCCCTACTGCTTGGGAAAAGGACCCCTTTCAAGATATTACTGATTACTGACAAGCACCTAGCTGGTCACCCAAGAGTTCTGATGGAGATATACAATGAGATTAATGTTTTTCTGCCTGCTAACACATCCATTCTGCAGCCCCTGGATCAAGGAGTCATTTTGAGTTTCAAGTCTTATTATTTAAGACAGACATTTTGTAAGGCTATAGCTGCCACAGATAGTGATTCCTCTGATGGATCTCAGCAAAGTAAATTGAAAACCTTCTGGAAAGGATTCACCATTCTAGATGCCATTAAGAACATTCGTGATTCGTGAGAGGTGGTGGTCAAAATAACAACATTAACAGGATTTTGGGAGAAGTTGATTCCGACCCTCATGGTTGACTTTGAAGGGTTCGAGACTTCAGTGGAGGAAATGACTGCAAATGTGATGGAAATAGCAAGAGAACTGGAACTAGAAGTGGAGCCTGAAGATGTGACTGAATTGCTGGTATCTCATGATAAAACTTTAACGAATGAAGAGTTGCTTCTTATGGATGAGCAAAGAAAAACATTTCTTAAGATGGAATCTACTCCGGGCGAAGGTCCCGTGAACATTGTTGAAATGACATCAAAGGATTTCTAATATTACATAGGCTTAGTTGATACAGTAGCTGCAGGTTTTGAGAGGATTGACCCCAGCTTCGAAAGAAGTTCTACTGTGGGTAAAATGCTACCAAACAGTATCACATGCTACAGAGAAATCCTTCGCGAAAGGAAGCGTCAATCAATGCGACAAACTTCATTGGTGTCTTATTTTAAGAAATTGCCATAGCCACCCCAACCTTTAGCAACCAGCACCCAGGTCAGTCAACAGCCATCAACATGAGGCAAGACTCTCCACCAGAAAAAAGATTACGATTCACTGAAGGTTCAGATGAAGAAGATTAGCAGGTTTTAGCAAAGTATTTTTAATTTTACAGTACATTGTGTTTTTTTTTAGACCTAGCACTATTGTGCACTTAATAGACTATAGTGTAAACAATATTTTAGGCTTTTATATGCACTGGGAAGCCAAAAAATGGGTGTGACTCGCTTTGTGGTGGTGGTCTGGAACTGAAGCCACAATATCTCCGAGGTATGCCTGTATACATAAAAGCTGTGTTAGAAAACTTGAGATTGCTCACACCTAATGATAATAACAAAATTTATAGAAAAGTTTTTTCCAAGTGTGTTGGATTTCCAGATTTATTGATAATAGACACAGCAATTGATGCTTCACAGAACCTAAGTAGTGCAATTATATAGTTATCCATTAAAAGTTTGTTTAAAGAGTAATAAATATTTTTTAGCATTCCAGTTCTATTTATATTAAATGTGTTTCATACTGTTTAATTAGTATAACTTGCATGTAGATATCTGTACCTACAGTTATTAGCCTGGTATTGACACTAGTATTTTGGAATGAAATAATTTTCATTCAAACATGTCAAAAATTTGTTTGAAAACAAAAACTCCAGCCATCTGACTAGAAGTGTGCAATGTGAGCTTTACTGAGCTGATGGACAGATCACTCATCACTAAATGGACATTTTGAAACCAAGTAAATAATGCTGAAGTCAATGTTGTTAGCCTTTGCTTCCTTTTTCCATCTGCTACTAAGCTCCAGATTAGAGGAACAAGAATGACAAAAAAGTTTAATTTCACCAAACAAAACAACAAAAAGAAGCATCGTGCAATAAATAATGGTTACATATTTGACAGTCACTGCTGGCTTTGTTAATATACAAATATTAGTTCGTAATAATAAAGACTTTTTTAGCATTTTAATCTTAAAAACCAATAAACTGCATCAGATAAATTTTACCATTAATTTACACTTGTCTTAACCCTTTTCTTGCCAAGATTTTTGGCATTTCCATTAACAGATTCACTCAGTGCTATTGACCAGCTATCTATCAAGTGTCACAAAAACTGTTACATAGATAATCTCCAAATTTGGCAATAAGTGGGATGTGATCAATAATCGGAGATCTCCGACTTTGGCAGGGAGAGAGTTAAATATTGACAATGTCATTGATAGAAACAGAAGTTATATTTCCACCATTTTCTTTTAAAGAATAACTGTTCAGTATGTTCAACTAGGTTGACATTCCATTGTTCAACTATTTCAATATAATAATTTTGATAAAAAAAATTGTTTATATAGCTAAGCACCTTATATGTTTTGATACAATTGGTCAAAAGACAAACTATATAAATAAATGAATCCAAAATAATTCATACTTGAGGTAATGCAAGAACCTTGACAGAAAATTTGTGTAGTTAACATATAAACCTAAGTGTATTCCTGCTTCCCAGAATGTATTTCCTACCAAACATTGATATTTTTAAAGAGTTAAACTGTTAAATTTTATTTTGCTTTTTCGAAGCATAAGTTTAAAGCAGCAACTGCATTTTGAACAATGTTAAATGTCAAGATTTAAATTTATCATGGTTATGAAAGCATTAACCAACCGAAGTATTGTCTAAGCTCTTTAGGAAAATGAAGAATGCATACATGCATAATATAAACAAATTACCAAATTACCACTGTTTACCTTTCACATCAAGCAACAAGTATTAAAAAAAAAAAAAAAAACAAACATCAAAATTGTATTCTATTTCATAATTCAACCTCATGGCTTTGTGTACTCTCCTACTTATTTTTTTTAATTGTGACATCTGTTTCCTTTTATTTCACACTAAATAAAATTTAATCCACTGAAATACAGGTCTAAAATGCTCTGTCATTACTGAGATTAGGTGAAATGCCAATTCATAACTAAATTATAGCTTCAGAGATTATTGATTCTAAATGGACAGGCTGAAAACAAATCAAAATGAAATAATTCACATACATTGAAAAATTTCCATAAAAACTATTTGTAAATTTATTTCTTATTCTTTGCATCAAAATAGAGAGAAATGGGCTTTTTATATAAACTATTAAATTTATTTTTTTTTTTTAAATCCCAGACACCTTGTAAAGTAATCCAAATCTTGTAAGGCTTTGAAAAATTATTCCATTCAAATGTATCAGTATGCAAAGACTAAGAAAGCTGTGTAAAATGATTTACTTACCCTGCCCATACAAAAACGCTTATTCATTGCCGCTAAAGCTGCTGCTGCCACATTGTGATCGTAAAATTCTACAAAACAATATGGATCATTTCCAGGCTGCAAAAGAAAAGGACAAACAACAAATTTAAACATAATGATTGCATATTTATTAAGGTATACATTTTTTGTACATGTAAAAAATTTTTAAAAGCCCAATTTTGTTAACCAAATTCATCTTTCCAATCTTGTCTGTAAAATAAACAAACTCCCTAAACAAGCTGCTTGTCTATTAGAGGTTAGCCACAAATACATCATATATAAAGTCCACTAATTTATACAACAGTGAAATGTTACATATTTAACAATCTGTAGTTTTTTTTGGTTTTACCTTTTTTAGTTTATTTTAGTGACAGTAATAAAAGGAAAACATTATATTATATTAACACACCAGGTAAACAGTATTAATATTTCTTTATCAAACAGCTCCCCCCACCTCCTTTGATAATATTTGCATGTGTGGATGGATAAGTGATGAAACTAAGCAATGTTATCAGAAGTAGCAGCTATTATTTCAGTGTTTACTTTATTAAATGTTTTCCCAAAATTTAAAGAAACAACAATGGTTTCTTCAAAACTTCCCATTTCATTCAGTCTTACCAAATTTGAAAATTTTAAAGCATAAATCTATCTTAAGTTTAAACTCAGTCATGTTTCTGAAAAACAACTCCTTATAATAATAAAAGTAGATAGGGATTCCACCTGCCACTAATAGTTTCCTTTCTTTTTTCCATACCTGTCAAAAAATTATCTGCAGTTAATTATTTATGCTGCTCTGTAAAACTATGGTAATATTTTTTTTTTGCAAAATTATAGAATTAGTTTTTTTTTTTTTGGAATTTTTCTTTAATATCCCACCAACATTTACTCTTCCAAGAATTCATTACATGTTGATCTCCACCAAGGATTTTAAAAAGTGAAATTTACACACACTGACAACATAAAAACATGCCATTGCTACAATGTTTTGAAACATGCACAAGTTGTTACTATATTTGCTTCTTAATGTCAAGTATTATCATATGTATTAGCAAAGATTTATTGTTATTGACAATTTAGCTCTAGTTTGCTTCTTATTCAAGACCTTCACCATACATTCTAACACAAATTGCAACAGGATGACTAATAGAGTACACATTCTTTTCAAAATTCTTTTAAACAGTAAGACAATCAAATTCTAAAGAATATCTGGGCAAACATTCAAAATTTTTATATATGATAAAAATAGTTCTTTATGCCAAGGTTGTAACAAACTGTTTTCATGATTAATAGTTTATTAGATAAGGAAAAATATGGTTCTTTTAAGTTTCAAATAGTAAACAATGATTAAACTCAACAGTTTTGTATGAAATAGGCTATATAAGCTTTAAAAATACACAATTACTGGTAAGTATCAGCAAATTTGCTATCCATCCATTTATATAGTACAATTTTTTAACTGACAATATTTGATTGGAGGAAAAATGTTAGAGTTTAGTCATTTTTAAAATTAAACTCAATTATCTGTACATCAAGTCTATACATCTTTTCTAAATTATAAACCTTCAGTCAATTGCTTTCTTTAATTAGAGCAGCTAAATACTCAGAGTAAATTTTAAAATATACACTTTTATAGGGCACTGCATGTACACTAGAGGAAATTAAAAGAAATCTAAATAAAAATGACTACTAAATTCATAAGATTCACAAAAATAACAGTGAAATGCTAGGATTAGGCAACTCATTGTCCACCGCCGTCAAGTGCTAAGCTTCATAAAGAATTCTTACTGAATATCTATATGCTCTTGTGGGTGCATTAACATATTACAATGTAAAATGGTACTTATCAAAGTACTCTGCTGATCATAAATGACATTCAACAATAAAGAACTTAAATGATATCAACATACTAGCAGTAGTACTACTATGGCAATGCAGGCCTAAGATTCTGATGCTTATTACTGGTTAGTTTTGAAGATTACACAAAGTAATCATCAAAAATTATATTTTGTGTAGACAACTTACTAGTCAATGGTTACAACCATTTGATATTCTGATTTTAAGTCATTCAAAACTAATTTAAAAAAAAAAATTATGAAATGTGTACCAGCTAAAGAAATTTATAATCTTCTAGGAATACCAACTTTTGCATTGTAATATTTAAAACTAAAATTTGACCATACCAAAACCCATTGATCTATCAAAAGCCTTCCAGGAAATTTTAAAAAAAATCACTGAGAAGACCATACATAAATTCACAAGCAAGATAAACAATCTCTTATATTGCTTTAAGGTGGAAATATCCCCAAAATTTTTCAAGATATACTAGGCAAAATAAATACTATTCCCATAGAAAGCACTAAAGTTAACAAATAAAAATCACCAATATCACATTTAGTTGCCACGATAGCTAGTCAATATGGAAGAGTGGACTTAAATAAGTCAAAGATATCTCACTACTGGCTCATTCTATTTAAATTAAACTGAGTATGTTTTTATTAAAGATTTCTCTCAGGTTGATGTGAAAAACTTTAGATTCTTGTGAAAGAGTACCTACATTTTAAACTGTTTTTACCAGTTGTCATTCTGTCTATTCTACACACGCACCCCATATCTGATGGTTTTTAGCTTAGTTCTATGCATATTAAACAAATCCGGAAAATTTCATAACGTTTAACTGTTTTTAGAGATATTTTTTCCCCCCAAGTAGAGTATGATTATTCAGTAAAATTAGAGAATGTTTCCGCCTTAATATTAATTTACAAACCAGTTAAAATATAGCCAGCCACTGCTCTGAATATTAAAATGTGATAAAATCTATCCTTCTTGAAGAGTGATGATTTTCAAATTATCAATCATGAAATCCAAAAACCACTAGCATCTCTTTGTTTCAAACTTGAAAAGTCTCATTTTTTAAAGCCAAGTTGAATCTCTTTGTTTCGCTGCTGCAGACCCAGCATTGTGGCCTGCCAAACTCGTTGTAAAACAGCCAGTCTGATTTAATAATAGTAATTTTTTTTATTACACAACTTGATCTGAACCATACCAAAACTTGATAAAAGTGTTTCTGATTGCTATACCGCTAAAATAAGATCACGAGGTGAAGATTTAGCAGCGAAACAGTCAACCTAGTAGTGGTACACAGGTGACAGACAACCAACAAACGTTTTAGTTTTGAGGAAAACTATCACAATTATGGTGCTGTGAGCAAAGGTACCTTTTAATTAACTTCTTTAGAATATGCCTACCAAGCTGCATTCAATTCACAACTAGTTATAGCCCAGCCTTAACAGTGAAAAAGTTGGCTGGCATTTATCTCAACCCACAGCATTCTCTGGCGTCACAATAAATATTTTACTTATCAAATATTTTTTCAAGTTTCACATCCTATCAGGTCCTCTGAATCTATCTAAAAGTGGAAAAAAAAAAAAAAAAGCAAGCTAAAGTTGCAGAGGAAGAGAACAAATGATTCTACAGATGATATCAATGAAAACTATTCCAATCACGTTCAAAACTAATATATGAAATTAATACAAAACTGTACATTCAATTATTGCACTAAATTGACTTTGGGATTTCTCATACCCTTCTGCTTGGATTATATCTGAATACATAAATAAATGCAAAAAGGTTTTGACATGAAATTAATATTTTAATATAATAATTTAACTGTGAACATTTTTTGGCAACATATTCAAATACCAATCTTTTAAAAATTCTAAAACAATTCTATGACAAAAAGCACAAGCATAGAATTTCATGTCATTCCAATTTATCTATCAACTTTGTATGATATTTTTATTTGCAAACTAAATTCCTATCAAGCACTCGCATGCAAGGTTCGATATAGAATTTAACAAATCACTTTAATAAAATAATCTGAACACAGTAAACTCTATATCAAGGATACCTTTATCTGTACAAGACTAATTATGTAACAATTCAATTCAATATTTTTCAAATGACATATTAACAAATTAAAATATGCAATATAAAATAGAAGGTTGTATTTATTTGCAAGTGATGACAGTTTCATTTATTTTCATGTACCCTAATATATATTTTAATTGTATGCTAATAATTCCACAATTTTTGCATGACTAAAATTTAAACCCCTGCATCCCTACCATAGTATTATTGGTATATGAAAAACTTTAAAATAATTTAATAAATAAAAAAAATAATAAATTGAGCATTTATCTGTTTCAGGATAGGTGGGTCATACAAAATTAGTTTATGCTTACAACTCAATAACCTACCCCAACGAAAATATTTTATACCAAGTATGTATTAATGCTACAGAGTACTACTTTCTCAACCATTTAGCCCATGGATCAAAGTGTAAAAACTTTCAAGCAAACCTAAAAGAAAGAGCCCAATGCAGACCATAATCTGACCTTGAGATGTCTTTGCCACAGATAAAGGATTTAATCATAGACATAACATACATGATTCCTCAGGTCTGAGATTTGATATAGCCTTCCTTGGAAATGTTGAAAAAATTTGGTATATGAAAAGAAGAGTACCTAAGAACACCAGCAAGGTGAACATGGCTACCAGATACAAATCAATTAAGAAATCTTGACTATCTTGGGAGATGAAACTATAAGCTCAAGAGTCACTGTATGCCAAAGTCTTAGATGATCAAACATGATTTTGGCATTGCTAGAGTAGCAACCACATTACCCACAACTTATACCTAATGCAGATAAAGTGCATTCAGAATATGGCAAATGGGAAGAGAAAGTGGCTAGCAACAACTTTCCTTGTCATAATCCAAGTACTCGACTTGACATGCTAAACCAATGGTTATTTTTCTTCATTACCAACTTAATTCATCCAAAGCCTATAGCAATCATCTTTTCTCATACAATTATATCTGCATAAATCACTTATCCATGTTTTAATCCAGATACTTTACAGAAAAAGGCAATGTACTATGTAAACAAATATGATATCTTCCTTTTTGGCAAATGGTTGTACAAAGGTTAGAATTCAAATATGTAAATAGGTGGTTCCATTACTGGAAAATCTAATGGGTTACAACATTTGTGAAAAGCAAAACCATTTCCTTTACAATTATGGAACTGGAAAAAACGTGAGTTTATTTTTTTTAATTCATTGTTGGTATGTAAATAATAGCAAGTACTTTGAGACTGATTAGTTCTAAACTAGTTTTCTTCAGATCCTCTTCTGTTTATCAGCTATTTAGGTCCATTTTATTATAAGACCAATTCTTTTCCACACAATTATTCATCTGAAATTTACAAAATGAGACAACTGAATGTTAAATGGAAAGAACAGATACACGGAGGATGAGCCCATGAGAAAACAAGGCCATACCACCTGATTTAGTGGGTCAAAGATGTGTGGAGTTCCTGTCTTCTGATGTGACCAGAAAGTTTATTGATGGCCGCACAACCAATGCTTCAGATGACACAGAAAGCAACATGCTATATGGGATATGATTGCCAATTTAGACAATGAACTATATTTTCCAGGATTCTCAGTGTGAGAAGCAACAACTTAACAGGATGAAGGGCTAAAGCAACAGTTTACATGCAGCAATGCTCCTGACAAAATTTTCTCTTTTTTTTTTTCAAAAAAAAAAGGGGGGGGCAGGATTCTGTGAAAACTTCAATTTTTGTATTCATGGTGATAGGACGGCTTGATGTAGGAATCTAATAAAGGAAATCCATTGTGTCATTTTTCAACTTTCCTGGCTCTTACCTTTGTAAAATATCAGGATAAATGTCCCTTTTCATTCAATATTTATGGCCACTTTTTTTTTTTCACATTGTTTAATCACTAACCAAGCCAACTGTCAATGCCAGACTCAAATATACATGAAGCAACATCAATTAGGAACTAAAGCAGTCTCACAATATTCAGTAATCTTGTTTGTTTGGTTAAAAAAAAAGTTACTATTAACAGATCTTTTCATATCATTTTCAAATTTCCTTCCAATAGTAAAGCCCATTGCAAGACATTTTTGCATAGAAATGTTGCAGAAAGCCAAAATTAAAAATCAGAAATGTTCAATGTCCAGTCTCCCCCTACATAAAATCATTCAACAATACAATGATAGGTAATATTCACATTACTGAATTGGGGGTGTATATGAATATACGTTATCAGTACTGCTTATTATCAACATGTTTGTCACAAATGAAAATTACTGCTAATAGAAAATAATTTTATTTTAGGGAAAAAAGAAAAATTCCCAAATTCTATTTTTGGTTAAGTATGTAGATTTTAAGCAACATTTAGTTCTGACTAATGTCAATTTTTATCCCTGAAAAAAGTCATGGTATACTGACTTCTTTTTGTCAAGCATGGCAATACCTTGAAAATCAGTTTTATGCATACAACCATGTCAGCAATATAAAAAAGCAAATCAGTGAAGTTAGATCCAGTGATAAAACTAAATCCAAGCACAGATGATGTGTCCATTCATGCTTAATTTTTCTACCCTCTCCAAAAACAATAATGCTCCAAAATAATTTTGTTTTTGGATAATGTAGGTTTTTTTTTTTTCCTTTAGTCTCTCACTAAAAAAAGCAACTGAGAAAACTGTTTTGATAAAGTTTTAATGCTTTTCTTTCGCATTGTTTCGTTAGATGAGAGATCTTGGAGATCAGTTTGTTTATTATTACTTAACTTGTATTGAGAGTTGAGATATTCTCATATGGTTTAGCTGCTATATAGCAATGCATCTACTTTTGCCAATCTTAGAAATGTTTCAATTTCACTTTCAGCAGATTTATAAAGTTATTTTTCACATTTTATGCATCCCCTTTCAAATTTTGATGATTTCAAATAATAAACACCCAAAATGCAAGTATAATCAATATGGTACCATAACTTGTGGCCTATAAGTCAACCTGGCATATAAGTTGATTTCAAGATTTTCAGCTCAAAATTCTAGTTTAGGCCTATACTCACTGTATAAATCGACCCCCAAACATACAGTAGGCTACCAGTAGGCTAGAACTGAAATTCAAGCCAAAATCAACACATCCAATAAAATATTAATAGTTTACACAGCATGGTACCATGATAATATCACTACATACGGTATATGATAGTAGAACACTGTAGTATGCCTTTGCTTACACTCCGCCATTTGCATCAGTGATGTAAACAAACAGCCAGTGGCGCCACCAAAACCACGCAGCCAGCTGCAAAACTATGGGTCCGTTACATCATTATCCACACATGAACCCGGCAACACTGTAGGTGGGGCTAGACCAGTGTGGCATCTTGTCCACTTGTAACTGTTCAACACTCACGGTATTTAATTTTTAAATACTGTAGCTGAAAATATTTTATCTCCATGGTTCCACCAGCAAAAAGGATGAAATATGATGCTAGTTTCAAGCTGAAAGTTGTTGCGTTTGCAAACTCTTCAAACAATAGTGCTGCAGCAAGGAAGTATGGAGTAAATGAAAAGCTGGTGCATGATTGGAAGAAAAATGAAGCCTCTCTGAAGATGCTTAAGAAGGAATGTGCTGTAAAAACCAACATTTGTTACTGGCCTGAACTGGAAAATCACTTAGAAGGTTGGATCCACAAAAAACGTCAAAATGGCTATACAGTTACAAGAACTAGCATACGTACTCAAGCACTTAAGTGGGCAAAACACATCCAGATGAAAGCAAAGATTTTAAAGCAACTGCAAACTGGTGTACTACTCACTTTATGAAAAGGAAAGATTTGGTGGTGTGACAGAAAACTAAAATTGCACAGAAACTCCCTGAAGACCTCAAAGACAAAATTACAAATTTCCATAAATATGTCATTGGACTGATGAAACAACACGACTATCCACGGTGTCAGATTGGTAATATGGATGAAACACCTTGTTTTTTCGATATGCTTAGCAATAAAACTGTTGACTCCAAAGGCAAAAACACCATTCTGATAAAAAGTACAGGTCACAAAAAGACTAAGTTCACTGTTGTATTAAGCTGCCTAGCAGACAGAACTAAATTAAAACCAATGGTTATATTTAAACAAAAAACAATGCCAAATATCAAGTTCCCTCCAGGTGTTTTTGTCCATGTTCATCAGAAAGGGGTGGATGGACGAAGGTGGAGTACATTTATGGATTGACAATGTGTGGAGTAGGGGGGGCTGGTGGATTATGCAAGGAAATGAGCTTGTTGATTTTGGACATGTTCAGATCCCACTTAACAGATAATCTCAAGAAGCATCTATGACAAAACAATACTGCAACTGTAGTAATACCAGGGTGGGGTTAACGTCTGTGCTTCAACCTCTCTATGTAAGCCTAAATAAGCCATTTAAGGACAATTTTCTTTGGAGTGGAATAAATGGAAGGTTGACGGAGAAAAGTCATTCACGAAAGGTGGTGATATGCGTGCTCCACCACTGGGTGTGTTGTGATTCCGTGGTAAAGTCTTGGGAAGCTGTTCATGTATAAACTGTCGTAAAATCGTTTAAAAAATGTGGGATTTCAAATGCAATGGATGGGGAAGACGACAACAGTGAAAATACCGAAGACGAACTTGGAACTTCCAGTGATTCAGACCCATATGCAGACCTTTTTACGTCAGATGATGAATAGCATTTACAGCAGAACTTTGAAGGATTTTAAAATGTGATCATACATGCTTTCATTGTCAACAAAATATAACTTTGGAATACTGAATTTTTATTATTTTATTACATTAATTTCTGCACTAAATAAATTAAGTTCATCAAACATGAGTTTTAGTTGGAAATATTTGTGGCAGCCTGCTGGAGTTACGGTAAGTGGTGCACGATGATTGTTAGGAGCACTGTTCCACCTGTTTACCACTCTGTGGTAAAGGTTCACATTTTATACTCGCTGTATAAATCGATCCATAGTTTTGGAGAGATTTTTTCAGGCTTAAAAAGTCAACTTATAAGCCACAATTTACGGTAATTAAAAACTGTTAAACAAACACTATAATCACTAATTTTGCATGCATGTTAATTAATTAGGTTAGTAGTATCTTAAAACTATTGACTTAGTATTTTTAACAATTTTCTTTTTTAATTAACAAACTTGGACATCCAAAACACACAATATGCTGCTAGCTATTTGGTATGCATTCTTAAAAAAATTATTGTACATTAAATCTTTTATACTAAACTAGTAAATTATTTCTACAATATTTATCTACCTAGTAAAAATGTTTATACAAAACAGCAGCTTATTATTTCCTCACTATTTTTTCCCCTATCATTCTATCTATCTAAAGGCTAATGTACATGTTTTAGATGATTGGAGATATCCAAAACAATTAACTTTTATCAAGATTATATTTAAATACTGTAAAATGTGCTTAGTAAATTTCATACATAAATTTAAATAAAAAGCAATAACATTATCCAATAATAATTGCAGTAATGAAATAATAAAACCCCAAAGATTAGCTTTCACAATGTTGTAATCTGACTGAAAAAAATAAAGATATAGAGAAAAAAAAACTTACTGATCAGTAATTTGTACTTTGCTTATCATCATGTAGAACTTAAAATATTACAACTCTTTATTCAAACATCATAAAATAAAAAAGAATTATATTACATACAATTGATATTTTGGTTAATTTTCTTTTTACCCAGTCAGGATACTCAAACACCTGTGGATGAGGCTTACCTAGATACACCAAACCATCATTAAACATAGCCACTCATTCTGCATAGAGGCAGGTGGTGAAACAAACTTGTCAAAATCAAGCCATGTTGACTTCATGAATCACAGATGCCATGCTGTTAATAGAATAAGGACATAAAGCCTGCTGAGCACTCAATGAGCCTCACTTATTTTGTGTTAAAATGATTGGCACAGACTGTCGCAAACCTCAAACCTAAGCACAATATGCATTAATGCCAAATTTACCATTATATATCAAATGCCAAGCTAAATTTTAAATATTATTTACTAAAGCATATTTATTTATTATATATTTAGAATTTATGCTCCCCACTCCATCCTGAATATCCAGTGACATCATTATCTCTACTTTAGAAATGAAATAAATAATCTTTGGTATAATACACACCAAATTAGAAGTACTTGATGATAATTCCAATTTATACCCAACCATTAGTCAAGAATTTCCAATAAATATCAAAATTACATAAAAAACAATTATAGTGATAAAAAAATAGTCAAAACCTAATTTCATTTGTAAATAGTGTATAAGATAGCTTCATAATTAAATTGTTTTTAATCCAACAATCACTGCCTCCCCCCGCCAAAAGAAAGCTATTATCTGACTCAAGTTATTCAGGTACATGCTATGCTATAAAAATCCCAATTCTTTTTTTTTTAAAATAACCTATCTATAGCTACATCTGAATATTATCATTGATAAACTCTGGAAGTAAATACAGTAATTTAACATGTCTTCAACCAAAGGTCAGTAAATAGACCAAAAGTATATAAAACAAAATCTAATTCCATCTTTCTATAAGTTTGCAGTGTTAAAGTTTCAGAATTAAGCTAAAATTATCAGCCATTTCCCCAGAATGGCATCTGCTACTTTTCAAATCTTCAAATGTCATATACGCAAATCTTTTCTGCTTTTGAATACATTTCCTTTCCAAATTTAATTACAAACCAGATAAAGAGACAATCAGAATGTTACAATCTACTAACACCTGATTATAAAGCAGTGCATCATAACAAGTCTATTTAATGGATTTCTTCCACTTAAATAAATCTGCAGGAACTCTTAGCTTATTCAATGTACAATACAAACAAGATCGTAGGTATACATACATATATATAAAATTATTAGGATGTGAATAAGTATGTGAGTGCGCGAATGTATAGAAAAAAAGCTTTTGTGCATAGGTGACATTACATAGTATCTCTTCTTCGAAGTATGAATGTTTAATTTATTTTAATCGAAGACCAAGTTACTTTGGAAAATCTATTGACTAAAACTAGACTGGGCAGCCAGTGGCCAGATGGTTTGGCTAATAAAGTGCTATGGTTGAGAGATTCTTAGCTAAATTCCTGGTTGGCATAGTTTGGCAAGCCTCTCTAGCATAGTTTATACTCAAACTTCATCAGCCAGTCATGTGGGTTTTCTCCAGGTACTAGTTCAAAAAATGAAGAATTTCAGTAAGGATTGCCCTAGCAAAGTTGGCAGTACTGACCATTGTAGTGTAGGGTAATGCTCTCTAATGAATAACGACCTATTACACTATCACCAGGGTAGTCTCCTTGTATAAAATAGTGAATGAGAAAGAAATTTTAAAATTTCCCTATTCAATCTAGCATTGACATTTTTACAAAATTAATCACTACAGAATTCTAAATGTCTGTCATTTAGGTTTGTTTTAAATTAAAAAAAAAAAGCAAGTATCAATTGCTAGAAATCACAGTTAAAAAAATAAATTACACTAAATGTACAGCTGACTTTGGTTAAGAGCAAAGCTGTGCACAAACAAATCTATTGTAAAAACCAATTAAGACTTCCAGTTATAAACAACAGATAAGTATAGACTGATAACAATAACGAATCTTAGGCATTAAGTAATATGGCTAATCACATTGCTGCCATATCTGACCACTCCTTTCTACCACTGTATCAAAAAGTTGTCCATTAAATTATGTAATCATTGGGCTGTCTGCCAGCTATATTGTAGGAGTCAGTTCCATCTGAGCATGCCTAACACTGTGCATTTGTCCACTTTAGCAGATGGCCAATCACTGAAAACTAGATGTACATGAATTGTGTTAATTTTTTTCTTTTTTCCTTAACACCACTAAAAAGGCTTTAAAAAGGTGAATACGCAACTTTAATAATATCTGTAGAAGTTGGAATATGTCCATCGCGAGGAAATTATTTATGCTTAACAGCAAGCTAGTTCTATCAAAGATTAAAACTTAATGTCCAGGCATATCTGTAAGAGTTCTGGTCAACCAGCTAGGTATTCAAAAGGAAAAAAAAAAAAAAAACCCTCATCAGTTGCATCAATGTTAAAGACTAAATGTGCAAAGCAGTAGCCAACATCACAAAGGAAATAGCTAATGAGACAAAAAAAGAGAGAGAAATAGTCACAAAGTAATCCAGAGGTCAAGGTCAAGGTCAGGCAACCCAAAAGCTTGACTGGTCACTGACAATGCACTGTCAAGAATGCTCTAATGTGGCATACTGCATGACACTATCTACTTCGCTGCATGCGTATGGGACATGCATAATGAAAGTCAACTGCTTTAGGAAAACCAAATCCATTTCACCAACAGACTGTCTTGGACTTCAAGCAGTCCATCAGACCAGTAGATTGGCTGATCACCAATGAGTTTCTGAAAGTCAACAAAGGGATCTGTTAGGCTTTATTGACCAAATGCACAGTTGAACACTACTACTTAATAGTTGGACAATACAGCGCATTCACTGGTGAGCTAATGCTGCTTACACAAGATATTAGACTCATGCCAAATGTTCTCATTCACTCGGACATATGAAATCTCTTTCAAGGTTTAATTTGAAAGTACTACACGTGTGTGCGCATTTAGTTTTTATACTTTAAGAGCATGTAAGTAGCAAAGCACTAATAAAAATTATAATTTCTGGATATATGACTTGTTTGTTTAAAAAGGGTTTCATATTGCACAACAATGACATTGAATTTGAAAAACTGCAAATTAAGCAAACAATGGCACACCTATATAATGTGTTAACTTCAGTTAAGAAAGAATTCCGGTTTAGTGGTACAAAATGCTTTGCACGTGTCCCTTTAAACAAAGTCAAATGCACAATTTGTTTCAGAGTTTCCCCAACTCACGGCATCAATTTTTCACTTTACATTCCTTACTGTAAATGCATTTCTTTCTTTGTAATGCAATATGTAAATGCATCATGATTAAGAATTTGAAATGTTTAGTCATGATCTCAAGGTTAAAACAAGTGATAATCTCAATATGCAGGGTAAAAAATACCACTTCCCATTTGCATGGGTCTTTTTCTCTTTGCAATTAGATTTGTAATAATCTTTTGATGAGAGTAGATAGAAGTATTACTAGTTTCATTCTGTTTCTTGTTAAACATAACCACATACATGTTTTCTGGAATAAAAACACAGATTGGTGTAACAAAAAGTATTAAGCTTAATCATAAAAAGGCAATGAAAACATCCAAGACAATGATTTGACATTCTGTAAACAATGCTTCACATTGGCCTCTATCAAATTTCCCTTTAGTTTGGGTTGCAGTTTGATGAAATCTGCCATGCTTTCAAATTGGATATCATGTTTTAATTTCAGATGGCATTTGATGAATAAAGCAGCCATTAAGATCTAGAATTTAATCAAGATGCATCTTTCTTCCTCACCAGACACAAGCAAGCAAACATTCAAATAGATCTAGTTATGACAGTTAATATAAGTACTAGTGGCATGTGAAAATTGGACAACTGTAACTAGAGCACAAACATTTAAATGTTTTGTTGTAGATGTTAACAAACAAGCATCTGACTGCCATTATTCTGCCTTTAAGAAATCAAAGTTACATCAGTCTTGCTATATGGGAATGGAAATTGTTCTGAAACTTTAAGAGTACCTGCACACTGATGTACTCTCAGGCACATTATACTACTGTTTACATACCACCAAACTGTCAGATGCAGATTTAAAAAGTGGCAAAATGAAAACTAGTGTTCAAAGAGGAACACATGCTGCCACCACCACCAAATTTATGCAGTCTAATGCAAAAATTTTGCAAAGCTTTCAGAGATGGCAATAATCTGACTACAGGAAATGATACAATGCATCTTTTCTTTAATATACAAAAAAAATTTCAGGCCAAAACCTGTAGTACTAAATATGTATGCCTTTGCAGATAGAATGTTATTTCATAAATCAGCAATCAAGATGATCCTATTATTTAGTTTTTATACCTATGACACCAGTTATATTCACTGAAAATACCTTGTGATCATACAGTTGATGATGTATTGAAAGTCACTGCTATAGTGATATTGAAGATGTTGTAGCTATATCTGTCATTCGTAATACAGCACTGTTACACTCTTTGTCTTGACCCCTCTCTGGTTCCATTTGCCTATACATCACAAAATACAGATATATGATAAACACGCAAGGTCAATAGAATGATCCAGATCTCAACTGACATGCAGAAGAGAGGAGAAAGGCAAATTTAAAAAACAAAAAAACAAATAAAATTAAACTTTACATAACTCAACTATATATATATATATATTTCAAGAATAATAATCCCTATAAAATAGAAAAATAAAGTCAGAACCAAATATTTGATCAACTACATTGTAACTTTAAGTCAAAGTTTTTAGTATAAAAAAGTACTGGATCTGAAATGTTCATATTTTTTGCTCAGACAAATGAAAACCTTGTGTCAGCAGTTTTTATCTAAATTCCCACATTTCCAAAAAAAAAAAAAAAATGCAACCCCAAACACTTGAGATCTATTTTAGTAGTGTTTCAATTACAACCCCAGATTTTAAAATCTCTAGTCAGTATTTCTTTATATTAAAGTAAGCCAGTCAATCATAATTGTTCAGTATCTAAGTTAGATTTTCTCCCAACTGTACTTGGATTTTACCACAAACTAAGTACTAAATATTCCCATATTTCTCAAAACTGTTTCTTGTTCACATCTAAGCAAAAATACCTTAAAAGCTTTGCTTCTAAAAGTACCATAAGTCACAAGTCCCAAAAGAGATATAAAACATAATACAAAAAAATTGTGGACCAACTGAAAGTTAAGTCAAGTAGTGTAATATTTTAGTGATACTGAATCAAAGAAAAAGAATTTAATGAAGGTATAGAAAGAAAGGAGTTTAAAGAAAGAGAGACTTGTACAAAAGAGAAAAGGCAACCCTTGAAGTGGTTTCGAGAACAATGCAAAGGGCAAGCTACAACTCATGTGCTTCATTAAAGAGATTGAATTACTTATGATTTTCTATTGTTTGTCAATGGCTATTGATTAATTTAACTTTCTTTATCAAAATAAGGTTAAACTACTAAAAAAAAAAAACACATAAATTTGCCTTATATAAAATATATTAATCTGAAATTAGTGTTTGGCCTAATGTTACAGCCTTGGATCATGCTCCTGATCATGAACATTCAGCCAAAGTGTAACCTGCTCTGGGAAAAGCCCATATCCAACACCTAAAGCATGATCTTTAAAAAAAAAAAAAATTTTACATTTAATTATTTACACTTCCTAGAAAACTACAGGTTTCTCTAAAACAAATGCTAATGCTAGGCAAAATAAGAAAAATGGTGAACAAGAATTTGCATAAGGCACACTATTTAAGCAGCCATCAAATCTTGAATTCATTTAAATTGCTGCTAATCCAAATGCTGCTGCGCATTAAAAAATTTAAAACATTTCACCAACAATGAAAGATATAATAAAGGTCAAAACTATAAAAACAACCCTGGTAATTCTAATTATTTAATGACTTCTACTAATTTAATACTAGAAAACTTGATGGAATGAAAAACTGAAGAACAAAAGGTAAATTTAACCATTCTAGACCCAAAACAAATATGCATAAATCCCAAGTTGCACAGAATATCCAAAACATAACTTATAGATGTTGCTATACATTTAACTGTGTATCTGAAATTACCGTAGACCTAAAATTATGAAATATTAGAATCTGTTTCATTTGTTTTTTCTTTTATTTCTAAATTCATGTCAAGGTGTTTCCTTCTGCACCTATTTAAGCGGCAACCAAATAAGAAAGTTCTCAACCCATTTAAAACCATATTATTTACACTTCTGTTATTGAATAATTTGCTGATTATTTCGACCAATCTAGAGTAAAGGATCCATTTTAATTAATTTAATAAATGAAACTGGAATTAAGTGCAATTTACATTACTGGAAATCACTACTTGGAAATGTTTAATGTGTACAGGCCCATTTATTTGGCAGTCCAACTCACCAGTATGTCACATTTGACATTGATAACCAACATATTTCCATGCGCAGTTACCACCTTACTAAATAAGGACTGTGTGGCTTCCAACATAAGCTTATCTATTTATTTCTAACAGTTTTTCTGGAACTTAAAATTTCTCAAAGTTTTCTCATCAAAATGTCTAAAAGTTAAGCAACTTTCCATATACAAGATTCTAAAATATAAGTTAAAATTAACAAGCACTACATTGTAACAAAGTCGGTAATTTAAATAATGACAGCAGAAATAGACATTAAGACAAACAGCATAGTAAACTTTAACGGCATAGTACTAATTGAATTTAATATTTATTGCAATACCTAAACATAATTCTAAACTAGCATCCAAGAATTTGTTAGGACTAATTAACAATTTCCTGTATATTTTCAGCTTGCAGTCAAGGCACTGATGAGCAAGCCTGTCACTAATAATAAACATTTCTGTAAGGATTGATGAGACAGACATTCCTAAAAATGTGATAAGAGTTGATTTTTTCTTTTACTATTAGAAGAAAACAAATTACTAATTAGAGCATAAGTACTTATATACAAGACGAGAGAAAAAGTAATGAAATTCATAATTTTTTTTAATTCCTTCAAGTTCTCCCTCCAACCAGGATAGGGTTAACAGAGCTCTCCATCTTAATTTTTCTTATTGAGGTGTGGTACAAGACTGGAATTTTATATGAATTAGCCACATTATTTACTTTCAAAAACAATGATAAAAAATGTCTTAATTTCAAAAACTTGTATAATTTCACTATTTTACATATGCCCATCAAGTATTAATGTTAGCAAAAATTATCAACAACAATTATTTGCTCAAGTGTTATTAAAGTAAACTCTATTATACTCAATTATGTTTTATTATAATGCATGTAATTATTTTTTTGCAAGTTTTTAGAATCATTAATAAGTGTTTAATTTACTTAGCCAAATAAAATTATGGAAAAAAAAAACCTAAAAGCACTCTTTTCAATAAATTTATTTCATTGGTAAATCAAAATTTTATTATAGATGAGAATATTATCAAACAAATTTTGATGTCATCATTTAGGGAGAACTAATATAAAAACGGGTTCTGCACTGCAATTTTTTTAATGTTCAGGAGCTTTTTGTGCCACAAGTTCTGTCGCAAAAATGAATAAAAGGCTTTTGAAGTAAAAAGTATTTATCATATCAAAAAAAAAAAAAATATTATATCAGGGAACAAAATCAAAAAAAATATTAGAGATATATTTATCCTGTCACATTGATATCAAGATAAACTATCCACAAAACTTAGTCCTTGTAAAAACAATGAGAGAACAAGTATGTAAACCATTTCTTCTTTTTTTTTTTGCCAGCTTTCTATGCAGATGCCATAATACAACCTCTCTTCACCAAATGAATTTTATAACTAAATATCTATTAAGTTGTTACAAAAGTTTTGTGGTTTTTATATTATGTTAATTTGGGGTTCATTTTTAGCATGCTTGTGAAGGTGAATGTAGATAAGTTAAGTATCATTCTGTAGCATGTGCTTTGGCAAACATTATGCAAAACCTACCTCTTTAAAAATCATAAAACGGATATTTGTTTCAGGGTTCTGAGTGAAGCATAGATCAAAAAAAGCTTTTCATGCCATTTTGTTTCACGTGTTCAAACTAGGCCACAAAGCAAGTGAGGCAACTCGTAACATTAAGCAAGCAATGGGTGAGGATACAACAAATGAGTGCACAGTACAACAATGATTTGCAAAGTTTTGATCAGGAGATGTGAACCTCAAAGATAAGGAACATAGCGGACGTCCTTCCAGCTGTGATGACAACCGTCTGAAAGCCCCAGTTGAAGCCTATCCAAGAGAGAGAAATTGCTGGAGAGCTTAATGTAAGCACTGCAACTGTTTCCTGCGCAATCAGCAAGGTGAAAAAACTTGACAAGTGGGTGTCTCACAAGTTGAATGAACAACAAAATCATTGATTGGAGGTCTGCTCTTCGCTTGTCATAAGAAACAAAAACGACCCATTTCTTGACCAAATCATTACGTGATGAAAAATGGATCCTTTAAGACAATTGCAAACAATCACCGCAGTGGCTAGACAGACAAGGTGCCTAACCACATTCCAAAATGTAGCATCCACCAAAAGGTCATGGTCACCGTCTAGTGGACTGCAACTGATGTCATTCACAATAACTTCTTGCAAACTGATGAAACCATCACAACTGAAAGGTAATGTCATGAATTAATCGTTGTTCATCAGAAATTCTCCCAACAACACCCAGCATTGTGAATTGAAGCCCAATCCTGCTCCACAACAACACTCATCCTCATGTTGCAAAACTGATTCTTCAGAAACTGAACACGTTGGGGTACGAAGTTCTCCCTTAGGTCTGGTGAATAGGCTGGGTTTCTCCCACAGACTCCCACCTTTTCAAACACCTCGACAGCTTCCACTGAATGAAATCCTTCTCCAGCCAAGCAGCAATTGAAACTGCCTTCCAACTATTTATCGACTCCAGAAATCCAGATTTTTTTCAAAATGTTGTGTGCTTGTAACTCGTTGGCAGAAGTGTATTGATTGTAGTGGAACTTACTTTGCTTAATAAACTTCACATTCAGCAACAATATAAAATCTCATTGTTGCAGTAAAAAAACTGACAAAACTTTTGTGACAACCTAATACCTGCAAGAAATCAGAACATGTTATTATTAAATATTTAATTGACTAAGAAAAATTCAAAACATACATTATCATTCATTCTAGGAAAAGGAGGAGAAAAACATGAATCCAATTACAATATGAGGAAAACACTGAATAAATAACAGTACAGAACTTGACCATCATTTACAAATGAAAAAAAATTTCATACAAAAACAAACAAAAAATCTCACAGTAGTTCATTGTACCTTTGAAGAAAAAAAAAAGATTTTTTCTTAGATTTTCAATGGAGATCCATTTTCAGATCTTTATGAATAAGATAAAAGTTCTGAAAATTTCAGATTTATTAGTTACATAAAAATATTAAAAGTCAAAATTTTAGTTTCATACATTTTGGTGTTCAAAAGTTATAGAAGATAATGAAATAAGAGGGGCATTTTTTCACCAAACAATATTAAGGTGAAATTAGCACACAGAACAGATGAGTGCAAACCATTTATCCTGCAAGCCACACAAAACTGAAACCCGTTGAGCATAAGTGTGAAATAACACACTGGGCTCCCTTTTCTGGTGGGGAAAAGCAGCTATGGGGGGAGGGCATACTTAATATAGAAAGATGGGTTTTATACAAATAATTTACTTTAACAATTAAATAAAATAAATATAAAATTATTAGTGCAATCTGGGACATAAAAGTACCAGTTGATGCTAGTTTCCCTTTCTCTCTAAAAAAGAGAAATAGGTATGACTTACTGTACCATCATCTCAGGGACATGCAGATTGAGTATTCCAGAGTCAAGATTTACATTGTACTCTTTGAAAAATGACACTTTCATGGCAAATCAAGCAGTTTGGGGAACTAATCTTTTACAAATACAAACCACCACCATGAAATGAAAAACCAAAACAACCAGGTAGATTTACATTGAGTAGAGACAGTAAACTGCTCATATGTCCTTTATATACGCTGGGAACTTCTGAGCATCAGCACTGCAATGACCAATCACATTGAACTCACTGCGTTATTGGTGACATAGTAGTGGGTATAGCTATCTGTCATCCATCAGTTGACATAAATTACCCTAGATACTACATAGCAACTGGCTTTTATAGGCTCACCAGTGATCAAATTTTAGTCTGCTTGAGTCATTGTCATTGTGTAATCATGCAAGTCCAGCTCTGTGTGTTGTCTGTCTCAGTGTCATCATAAACATTAGCATTCAGCCATACACATGACCCTTCAACACCCATTAAATATTTTCCTCATAATCACTGATGGCCACCAGGATCTGTTCTATCAATAAAGGACAATAACTATGTTGCCACAGGGCAATTGACCCATTCAAAATTCTCCCACTAGTTTGCTCTTACTATAAAAAATAAGCTAGTTTATTTTTCAAATTTCGAAGATTAGTGTCATTTTCTTTTAATCAGGAATAAAGTGTCTTAAACCAGTACAATTCATATGATCTTTTGTCATATTTAACAGAAGTTAACATTTTTACACCGAAAACTTTTTTTTTTTTTACAACAAATTGCAGTTGCAAAATTTTACTTCTGTCATATAAACTTCTCAAAAATTGGTATTATAAGAAACAAAACATTGAGAAAAAAAGTTAAATTATGTATTGTTATTGCTGCCTAAACTTATGACAAAATCTGCACAAATGGTATCTCGCAATAAAATCTCCTGTTACAAGTCATCCTTACACCAAGAATTATAATATAACCTGGAAATGCCTTTTGATACATTTATCTTTGCTTTTGAAGAGACTATTTGACTCATAGTGTTTGGAAATTCCTCAAACAATTTCTTCTATCAAATGCTTTGAGAGTATTATAATATAAAAAATGTTTAAGACTAATATTTTAATGGATTTTAGCCAATGTTAAAACTAATATATATTAGTGCTAATGTTATTATGAAAGTATGAAAGGCTTAAGAATGAATAGCTTAACAATTAATAAGTTATCTTAAATTATATAGATTTGAAAATGTGAACATTTTTTTTAAAAAAATCAGATTTATAATAATAAAAAAAAAAAACAAAACTAGTAATGGGTCATTTTGGAAACAACAGCTTACTTTAGTGATGCCAGTAAGTATTTATCAATTACTGTGTTTCAAAGCTATGTAACTCAAAAACATTGTACACAATGCAAGCAGGCTAATACATATCTCGCTTAGCCTAGAGCTTCCCCTAATCAAATACAATTTTAGATTAGTTAACTTTCTTGTTGGAAACTTGTCACATAGATAAAGCATTTTCAGTAGCACTATATTACCCAGCACATTAACCATTGCCTACATGAAATGCCAAGACCAAAAACAGCATTTTTTTTTTTTTTTTTTTGAATACTTCACTTTAACAATAACCTGCTACTTCTTCATAGGCCCAAACTTTATATTGTTTAAATAATAAACATGATTTATCCACTACAAACATTTAAAATTAATAATTTTAAAAAGTTTGAACTCCAAAACAATTTGTGCAATATACAATAAGAACAGGATTAACCTCTTTAAATTATCTTTCCCTCAAGTGTGTAACCAACAGAAAGGATCATGATAAATTATGAGTAAAATATTCAGTTAAATTTGAGATAAAACTTTACAAAGGATCTTTCATAGTTAAACTAAGCTATTAACCTCTTACTAATTTTAATATTACATACCTGTAGATAAGTGTTTTACATTATGCAAAAAATGGGGGTATATTGCAAAATGAAAATCGTGTCTCACTTTCTCCATTATGAGATCTCACTATGTATTGATTTTGCAACAAAAGGGTAAATATGGTAAGAAATTTTTCTTCATATTCAGTTGCTTACCTCACAGTAATTAGACAAAATGTGTATGATAAGCATTTTATGTTGTTCTCTGTTATAATAAAAGTCAATTTCTAATCCTCTGGTCTCAGATCACTAATCTATAAATAATCAAGTTGTTTGTCCAGTTACATAAGGTCCACATCCAGTAAAGTTGTCACATCTGACAGCATATTTGGGCAAAGAATCAATATGGTGTCAATACTATAATTCAGCTTCAGAAGAGCTCATCCCAATCCACAAATTGGAATTTCTCTCAATCCCAGAAAAGAGCAGCAGCATCATGCAAATTCTCTGACAACAAATAAAGTTTTCCAGTACAGATTACTTTTCTGAGATGAATCTTGCAGTAAAATTAAGTACAAGGCTTTCTGCAAACAAAATGGCTACCATATAAACTTCAAATCAGGGTTGTTTAACTTTCAGCACCAGGAATCAGATTATCATACCATGTTTTCATCACCAGTAGCAGTCCAGAAAAAACATTGTAGCCATTTTATACAAAAAAAAAAAAAAAAAAAGGAAAGGCCAGACATCAAAACTTGTGTGGATATAGTTGACCTTAAAGTTTCCTGATACAAAATTCCTAAAAATTGTGCAACATATGGAAAGGTATAATTAGCTTAAAACAACAACAACTACTTGGAGTTCAATATCATGTCAAACTAAAGATACAGTGGTCATTAATATGACATTCATGTATGAAATGAAATTTTTTTCAATCAATATTACACTTCCTATTGCTTGATATAAATCATGCCAAAAATGCTCCAATTCAAAAAGGGCAATGAAAACCTTTGGGAAAACAAAAATGTGTAAAACACTAAATATTTAAAACATTGAATTTTTTTTTTTTTTAAATGAATATAAATTAGTTACTCGGTACTCAAAAATCAATGACCCATTTTCCCACAGACAAATAGACTGCAAATTTGCTTACTCATTTACTAAACTTCAAAATCTGATTTTTTTTTTTTTTAAAAAATAAAACAAAATACTCACTAAAACAGTTCCCATACTTTCTCCTAAAACAAAATTTCAGGACTTTTCCAAGACCCTACATCGAACTTAAGTGCCTCCCATCTTCTAAAAGTATATTTCAATATGATAAAATCAAATGAATCAGTTAAACTTATTTAAAAAATGATCTGCCAGTCATGTTTTTAGCATCCTGTTTGTCTGGCCAGTACATCTCACTTTACACAATACAGCATATGCATATTTACTTAATTTTTTTATTATAATATAGCCTTCAAAAGTAATGCAGTAAAAAGCAAAAATAATACCCCCCCGACTTTACAAAGTTTTTTTTTTTATTTTTTTAAAGTCATTCTGAATACCTTTTCTACGTTTTTTGGCAATAATTTTAAAAGATTTTCATAATTTAATAAAATTAACTGTATTAGTATACAAATAATCTAATATTCATAGGCTGAAAATTTCAGGTTAACAATATAAGAACTTTGCCATTTTATTTTGTTATTTTAATCAACACTCAAGTGTTATCTAAAATGAAGTTTGGAAGAAATTCAGTATGAATGTAACCCTGTTCATATATATATATCTGCTGCTGACAAACACTACATGTTCTTTGCGTGTGCATACATAAATTTTAGTTGAAGTATATATGGCTCTAAGGAGAGCTAAAATGGAAATTGCCCATAAAATATACAACTAAACAAAGTATTCTCTTATACAATATGAAGGTAAGCAGGTTAGACTGTAATTGTGAAAAATATATAACTTTTATAGTATGATTATATATGGGTGTTCGACATTAGGCTGAACACTTTTTGGTGCAATGGAGGACTGAAAAGTAAACAAATATGCAACAACAAAGCAAATCACTTTATTTTTTCTTGTTTCTCATGAATTATTTTTTCCAGGCCAGTAAACATAACGCACATTAACTCAACTTGATGGAGTTTGTTTAATCAATTGTTTTACTCAGCTATACAGAGGGCTGACACTGAATTTTTGTTTCATCTGTTGTAGTTAACTGCAGTAGATTTTTTATGAAGATGTGATAATAAATTTGAGGTTCCATGCTTTGCCTTTGCATATTTAACTACTTGGACAAACCATAACATTCTCCTTGATGATGTCAGAATTTTTCCTCTTTAATCCTGTGCTGCTGCCAAATATTGGATTTTACCCAACATTTTTTTCACAAACTCCCATTTACAAACAAACAAAAACCATGTGATTACAGGGTCACAAACATTAATATTACAAAAAATATATCTAATTTTGTGGCAAATAACTATCTTGTCAATTTTTTTCTTCATTTTTATAGAAAAATTTTAATGTGAAAAATGTAAACATGCTTCAGATATCATTAAAATTTTAGCAAGATTACTTAGGAATTTTATTACATTTCTCATTAACAAAACCTAATGAAATACTGGTACAGTGAAAAAAAAGTAACATGGTGCATCTGCCAAAATACTAGGATATACCAATAATATTGCACATCCCTAACCACTTTGTATGTCTAGTCTCTATTCCTTTCTAAATTACTTTTGTTTGCACATATTACTTTTTTTCCTCCACCAATATCAGCAATTATATTTAAATTTCTAAATCCTGAAAGTTGTATAAACAAACTATCGTAACAAATTTCTGCATCATCACTACCATCTATGTGCACTATTCAGAATGCCTTGGTTCACTCCATATGCTAGCATTACGGGGACAGAAACTTGAAGTAAAATATAGCAATTCTATTGGTAGTAATAAACCATTCTTTTAACATGTTCCCTGACTATTAATGCTGCTAGTGCCATCCTTTAAAAAAAAAAAAAAACTGATATATAAACCATTACGCTAGATTAACTGTTTACACTTACCAAAAGGTTGCTCTTTTACTTTGATTACACATTGATTTCTCTCACTATATTTAAAAGACTAACAAATTTAAATAGTAAATGAAAGTTATAATTGGCAACAAACCAAAATCAGCAAACTGGGTGATCTTGGTAGATAAGACTGCAAAATACAAACAACAACCACCTGTTGGAGTATCAGAATCTAAGACATCCTGATTTGTATTATAAAGTTTATAAATAGGCTGTTTATTTAAGGGTTTGAATTTTATTTTCCAGGATATCAACTTTTTATTCTTGTCTATCCTATTTTTCTCTTTTTAAATGAACCAACCCCATTTTACAAAAATTGCAACACCACCACCAATAAAAGTCATAAGTACTGATTATTTCATTCAAGTTTCAAAACAAAATAGAGGTTTAAGAAAAAACTTAAACATTTCACAAAATTAAAAACAAAACTACAAATTAATTTTTTTTTTTTAAGTATCTCATATTTGTTGCAGAATAACAGAAAATAAAACAAGTACCACCTATTTTTCAATGGAAGTGCACAAATCTGGAAAGATGTCATTAATATCAGCTAATAGACATTAAAAAATATTTACTTGTTTGTAAAACAATAGGAATTGGACAATTATTAGGCTTCATAACAGCAAATGGAATGGAAAACCTTTTTTTTTTTAGTCGAAGAACTGGAATATCGGTCCTGTTTTCATATTATACAAACTTATCAACAGATCACTTTATCCAGATTAACATACAAGCATGAGCATTGTTTTGTTGGTTTGAAGTTGGACATGCCCCAAAAGTAATATATCCTATAAGCATTCATTTAATCACTAACTCCCACACACATTTTTAGCACAAATCTTTTTAAGACAATATCTTGTTTGGAGATCAATTCTCTCCACAAATCCCCATAACTCAGTTGGGCACCTCTGCACATTACTAGGTAAAGGTCTAGCACATTTTCAGACTTAGATTCATTCTTTAAAAAACTTAAATTTAGTAGAGGAAATTGAAATCTTCAAAAGTTTAAAAGCAAGCAACATCAGGCATATCCAAATCCCAATCACTAACTACACAAATTTAAAAACCAAAATATTAAAAGCAATAGTGTTCTACAGATAGATTCAAAATGCAACACATTTATGAAGTTTCTAAAGGCTGTTTAAAATAATGAAAATTTCCTACTTGAAATCTAAAGCTAAAAAACTTGTTAACCTAATCAGCATAACCAGTTTCAAATCCAGATTAATCTAGGTGAAAGTCAAAGTATTAAAAGTAATACTGGCCTACAAATACACATTCAAGACCGAAAAAAAAATTTTAAAAATGAAGTGTCAAAAGCTTTTAAATTATAATACACAAACAGTTTTTTTTTACTTTATGGATTGTGGTGGTGGGTTTTTTGTTGTTGATTTATGTCTCTCCAATGGTGTTAAAAAGCTGTTCACTGTCTATGGAAGATTGCGGTGCACAAAAATACACCTGTGCCAGCTTTTTCAGCCTCTTGAAGTGGAGAATATTTCCTTTCCACCATAAAAAGGATCTTCATGCCTGCGTATAGGAGCAAGTAAAGAAATTCCTTGATCTCTTTATCTATAACAGCAGTGTTTGAGTTTTTATGTTGTCTTAGTTCTTAGGCTCTGTAGTTTTGTTTTCTGTAGAACTAGAAGCTTTTTTTTTTCTTTATAACAGTCCCAAAGTCCAAAAACTCACTATTGATTTAGCATCTGAAATGTGTTACATTTCTCAAATCTGGATCATCAAACCTTGTATTAAAGTCTGATTACATTTTCTCTTGGAGCTTTGCCTAATCTCTTAATACTCCATTCTTCTAACCATATTCATGTCTTTACTTTGGAACTTCAGTTTGAAGGGTGTAAGCATGTGGAAATATAGGGTGTCGTATTTGCCAAATACTTAAGTAAATGCCTTTGCACAGTTGCTTTTAGCTGATCCACAGTTTTCAGGATTCCTTTAAAAGTTGTATTAATAGTAGCTTTTCCTATAAAGAGATCTATAGTCAAAATTGATGTAATTATAACAAAAGTTGATGCACTCTTCTAGCAACCTTTATATCTTCAGAGTGCTTTAATCTTTTCTTGTTCAGAATGACCAAAAACAGTCAAGCTTTGACAAGTTATTTAATGATCATTTCCACCTATATTATAGATGGTACATGCAGGATGCTGCTGATGATCCACATCATACATAGCTGGAGGAAATGATAATCTCATTGTTTTCACCATGAAGGTAACTTTACTAGTCAAGCTAATAACAAGACCAACTTGGATAACCTAGTACATTATTATCCACATGAAGTAATCAGACATTAGCGATGGAGAGAAGTTGGATGTGGAGAGTGACAGCATCATCATCAAATGGTGTTCAAGTCATCTGCAGCCAATCAATATGCTGGCATTTTCGCAGTCTGTCAGCCAAAAGATTGATGTCTTTGATTACACCCAGTCCAATAAAATTTTTTTATAAGCTGGAAGATTTCTTCCATGGTTAAGATGACACCACTATGCAGCAGAGACCAGGCAGAGAGAACAGACAACAAAGAGATCAAAGTTTTTCTGGCAATAACTATTAGTCTCCATTCTATGCTGTCCATTGAGAAATTTTGGAGGGAGGACAGACTCAGTGTCAAAAATAATGGCAGTGGAAACATTCAAGAAATTGAATCAGTATTGGCCCCTCTGTAACAATTAGATAAAAAATTTTTAAAAATGTAGAGCAAAATTTTTTTTTACTTTCTGCAATATAAAATTGAATTTCCCAGACATATTTCCTTTTTATATGGATTACTGGAAATGTGTGCTAAGTCATTTGTGCTATTTTAATCATTCCATAACTTGTTTTTTTTTTTTTTAACCATTTTAATCAAGTAGACGTATTTCATGCATTCATCTTGGAAAATGTCAGAATGTTTGTACATTTCTGACTAGGAAAGAGTTAAAAGGCAAACATTTTTCAACTAGGCTCATTTGAAGTCAGATTTGGAATATTATGGCATACTTTGCCATGATTGAGCATCTTTGTTTAATGTTTTAGCACATTTTGAACTTTTCCAATGAGTAGACATCCTGCAAGTCTGTCCTGAGGCAGCAGGCAAATTGCAGAAATTCCCAACTATCTCTTGATTAATATGAAAGGCATCTTTTATTGCTCAATGGATAAATATGCATTGTATATGCTTATCGTGAAGTATGGATAAAACAAAATAGTAATAGTAATTGGGTTTTGAGAGATTCAGCAACCATCTTTACAGGATTATCCCTAAGGACCAAATAAACTTTATCCAGTGGTATTTCTATTTCATCTTTCTTCAAACCAGCCAAAATTTGCTCACTTACTTGATCAACTTGAGAGATTCTGGAAATGAAATCACATTTATTAAGGCTCCATAATTTTCAAAATCAGGTCTTAGCCAATGACCAGTCATACTAAAAAATGGTGTTCCAGCAGTAAGTACTAGCTGTCCAAATGTCTGTTGTCAATGTTATACTTATTATTTCTTGTAGCATCTTTCGAGTTTTTGAAAAAGTGATACCTGATATGTACAACTAACTCTGTATGACTGAAAAAGTTATAGTGCAATATAATATAGTTAGGAGACAAGTGATTGAGTAGCTTTCTAAATCCATGTGTATGCGTGCATGTGAGACACACAAATGAGTAAGACAAAGATAGCAACAATCATCTCATTCTTTGGTGTATGGCTGTCACTTAATAATCTGGTGTCCCAGACTTTATTGTCAAGGGATTCCTCCAAGTCATTTGTTTACCATAGCCTGGCCTTGGTTCTTCAAGTTCCCTTTTTGCAACATGTTTTACTTTTATATGGTGTATCATGTTGGTAGTTGTAAATGTCTATCTTTCTGTTTTTTTTTTTTTTACTCTTCTATCAAAATTATATATTGGTAAAATGTTAGAAAATATCAGTTCTCAGAGTTTACACAAACTGAGCAATTATTCACACTTTTACTCTTTAATTTTCATTATAAAATAGATTTTTATTGTTAAGACTTTAGGCAATTGAATAAAATTTGAACATGTGAAGTTTCATGTACACATCTCTCAAAGTGGAAAAGAGACAAGCAAGCAAGCCCTTTAGACTTATTTTCCTGCTTATGATCATACTGTGTAGAGAAAAAATTTTTGGCTTCTCAGTAAAAGCAGGCCAAAAATTGTCATTAATTAAATTTTACTAATCAGCCAATTAATCGGTAATCAAGCATTTTTATTATCAGCATAAAGTGCATACTAATAAATATTTGTTTCAAATTCAAATGCCTCAAGTCAAAAAAAATTTATTTTAGTTCAACATAAGCAACACCACAAAAGGGTTCCATCCACATGGGAAAAATTTTCTGAAGGTTTCAAAAAAAGTACATTAGTACTTGGCTAAAAGATACAGACTAAGGGAAACTGTATTGAAAAAAATCTGATGAAATCTGTTTCAAATAGATTACAATAGGCAGGAACCAATCAGGCAAATCAAGAAGCCTACAAAAAGTAGACAGTTGTACAAAAAAATTTTTTTTGAGTGCATGCTCCTGTGGGCATGCAGAAAAAGAAAATTAAATGTAATTCCATCCCTGGAGGGAGTGAAAATAAAAATAAAAAATTCTCAAGCTACTCTTAATGAACATTCTATGTCAAATGTATTTGATTGCATATGTACCAAAATAGAATATAGTACAGCACCAGTGTAGTAAGTAGCTCTAAAATCTTCCACATAATATTAATGCATGCATTTTTTTTAAAAGCAAACAAAAAAAAAAAAAATTCATCCTTATCCAAAATCCTTGGGGCCAAATGTGTTTCGAATTCCAGAATTTTTCAGATTTTGGAATATAGATATATCGGCATAATTTGGTGGCTAACCCACAAGAGAGTGGAGACTGGGCACAATTTCATTTACAACATTATGACTGCATATGGATACATATAGCCTACAGGTAGTTTTATGCAATATTTTAAAATCATTTTATGCATGAAACCATAAGAAAAAGATGTACATTTAACCATCAGAAAGGTAAGCTATCACTACGGTAACCCTACTGGTACCATAGGGGTATTTTCCGGCCTTTTTGACATGTTCAAAATATATTCACACCAACAACAAAGCACAGAAAAAGCGCAAAAGTTACGGTGAGTAATGTGTGTACATCAAGCGTGTCAGGACCCACATGTCACCCAGGAACCTTCCCAGAAACTTCTGAAATTTTCCACTAAAGGCACTCCAAAAATTTCAGATTTTGGAGGTTTTCAGTTTTCAGAATTTCATATAAGGTATTCTCAACCTGAATTTAATTTTTATGTCCAATGCAGTGAGTCACTTGTAAACAATAAAGCAAGAATATATACATGATATGATAACCTTACAATACAAAATCTTTGAACTATGTTGTTCTGTATACGCCCAAGTGCCATTTTTTCTTCTCTTTACATCAGGAAATGGTAATGTTAAATTAAACAAGTGAAAAACTCACAGTAGAGCATGTTCAGAGTTCAAAAATTGTAGTCACATTTTTAATTTAAGAAAATTAATTCATTAATCCAGTACATAAACAGGTATTCACATCAGTAAATCTTTTAGTTAAAAGCAAACTCACTTGATTTCTCCTTTTCTTAATAAAGAATAATAACTGGAGTACTTTTGGTTAAAGTTATCTTCAGATTATCTCAGACAGCAGCATTTTAAAATTCACAAAATAAGAAAAAAAATAGAATTTTCATTTGTGTCTTTAACTGTTGAAAATCAAAAGAGAAAAGCCAGAGTCACAACAATGCAACTTCCTATATCCTATTCAAAGTATCTAGTTGTAAAAACTACTGTAGCACCAATTATAGTACTGACACTATTTTCATAATGAATTTTCAGTTTTTGTCACAAAACATGCAGTAAAAATTCTAAGAAAAAATGGCATAAGCAATCCAGCTTCATTATTCTTACTTTATCATCATAATTATGTTTCAGTGCTAAATTAATTTCCAGAATATCTAGCCTGTACAGGTTTTCACAGAAATTCTAGGGCTTCACAAGACAGACATCTTCAAAATGAAAATCTAGATCATTTGGAAATTTACCTA
This sequence comes from Nautilus pompilius, assembly GCA_018389105.1. Lineage (NCBI taxonomy): Eukaryota > Metazoa > Mollusca > Cephalopoda > Nautilida > Nautilidae > Nautilus > Nautilus pompilius. The sequence continues at coordinate 1,921,266 of JACATO010000324.1, read as the reverse complement.
CTACAACCAAGTCAGCAGCTTACAACAGAACCAGCAGCAAAACACCCGATCATCATCCAAACAACTGAGATGCTTCAATGACAAGCATGAACCAGAACAGCAATCCAAGACTGCTGGAAAAAACTGCTCATGCAGTTTAAAATAAAAACAAAAACTTTTAGAATGCATTAGTATATTCAACATTTTTACCAATCTAATTTAACTACCAATATAGCAGATTAGTAACTGAAAATCTACAACCACAGCTTCCAAAATCTCAATTAAGCATTATATAGATAATTTCAAGGCCATCTTAGATTTTAATATTCAGATCCTCCTAACCTTCTTTAGGATCCAAAATACAAGAGACTGGTAAGATATTTTAAATTTTGAAAAAGGTTAAAATACAGAAAAATTCGTATATCAAGCATTTGACAACTATAGCATTGATCAATACATTTAACATTTTAAATTTTATTACCTACTAAAGATAAGTGAGGGATACACCTAAAAACTTACTTGATATTCAATCGACCCAATATCAAAACTACTTCAGAAATTTTAAGGAACATAACAGTCTGACAAAATTTAATTTCTCTACTTTGAAACTTATTTTATGCTACCTTTGTGTGTGCTCTTTTTTTTTTTCTTTTATCAGTTTACATATTGATTTTTTTTTTTTTTTTTAGTTTTAATGAAAATCTGTGGAAAAGAAAAAAATTAACTTCAAAGAGTTATCTGGACTATTTCCATTTAATGAATTTCAACATTTCCTATAATAAAGCAAACTACCTTTTGAGAGTGTTGTTTTAAGTTACTCATTGAATATACAACCTATTTATCATTTACTGATGGTGCGCTATGAACCAAAGTGGAAACCAACTATGCTTTGGTATTTTCTTCAGACTTTTTTAGAAGGGTATCAAAAATTTGTGATGTTAGCAATCCAAAGCTGCCTCAGATTTTATGACGACTACAGCCATTTGTTCTCAGTAGATCTACGAATTGAAATTTGGTATTAGAACCATTTTTTTTTTTTTCCAATTATCAGCAAAGCAAGAATCTGGAACTAAACATTATGATTATCAGTCCTTTGGACCATCAGTATACATACCCTAAAAGCCAAGTACTTGTAAAATGATAACAAAAGCATGCTAGTAGATAAAATTTAAAAACTTTCAGTGATCTAGAATTCTAGCTGAATACATAAATGACAGTTGTACAAATGTTCAAAAATTGAAGTAAAATCTGAGATGATCAAGTAAGAAGTCATTGGCTAAATAAGTAACTTATCGTGAGTGCTACGGTGACAAAGCTTATATTTTCAGGTACAAGAAAGGAGCTACAAGTAAATAAGATAAATATATGCTTTTGTTTAACTAAATTCTTTCGACTCCAAATTTCTGGCTGAGAAAACACCTTTCTACTGGTCAGAGCATTGGGAAAAACTTACCTCCCCCTCCCTCCAGAGAGAGAGAGAGAGAGAGGGAGGGAGTAGGGTTGGGTGGCCGGCTCGCAGTCTCAATGTAAACTAATTTTGGCTAAAATTCTTTAAGACCATAAGTTTTCATTTTAAAAAAATTATCAATTTTTGTTACTAATTAAAATTTAAAATTTCTTTGAACCTAAAAAAAAAAAAAGTACATTAGTATGTCATTTTGTATCAATTCCATTTATCAAAATTTTAACATTAAACCAATGATATCATCAGAATACACAGGTAGTATGAAAGCTTTATAATCATTTAAGTATATGGAGCAACATGATAATCTACTAGCCTAAATTAGACTCTACCCATACAAATCTAAACAATACTGGCAAAAAATGTTGACTGTAAAAATGAAATTTTAAAACATCTTTAAAATATCATATAACCTATTAGTTGTTTTTCAGTTACCAGATGTACAAAAGCAGTTTTTTTTAAGCCAAGAATATGTTGAGAATATTTAAAATCTAAACATACGTTTCTGTTGTCATATTCCTACTACTGAATACCACAGAGAATGGAAGTTCTGCAGTGAAAGAGACCCAGGATAACTGGAAGAGAGCCATATAGAATAAGCTAAAACAGAAAAGCAAAAAATCTACAAGAATGACTAGGCATCAATACATCCCAAGCTACAGCCAGAATGAAGAGCAAGTACACTTTGTACTAACCTCACACATATAATAACAAACTTGCAGATTCCTTAGAAGCAAATGGATATAATGCATTCACCTGATATTTTAGCAAGTATTTAAAATTGCAAATGACTGAAAAATTACTTTAAAAATATCCTACTGATGTGGCTAACATTATCTAGAATGAGAGATAAAGAAATTTAAAATTTGCATTATTAATAATGGCACAGAAAAGAAAATTAAAAATGGTATGATAGCAGAGGATTTTTTCTAACTGCATCCTTGGATTTATAAAATGCTCCTCTTCTTTGAAATTAATTATTTTTCATCTAGCAGTTCCACTTTAGATCCAATCCTGATCTTTTTTGTCCTAAAGTCCAAAAGTTACCAAGTCATTATAGCTGGTGTGCCAATTATCTTTCTTAAAACATACAAAAACCCCTGGATGAACCAATCAAGTTCAAGGCCTTGCACATTTGTTCTTTGTCTGACTCACTTGTGCACTTTGTTACACACATTTTAGGCTACATCATGACGCCCACAGGTGACATCTCCAGTAAATTGAAAATCAGTGACCTTGAATCTTTGTTCTAAGTTACTGCCCACCATGATGCAACCCTCACAGTTCATCAGCACACAGATTAAGTAACATTTCTGAGTTACGCAGTAATGTTTTTTTTGTTTTTTTTTTTGAAAAAACAAAAATCAACTAGTGTAATCCAATGTGTACAAAACAAAAAATGTTTTGTTAAACTATAGAATTTAAACTGGAAGTGGTAAATTATGCAAAGAGCATGGAAATAAAGCACCTGAAAGACATTCGGTCCTCCTCAACCAAGAAAATATGAAAATGGAAGAAAGAAAGAAAACTAATGAAAAGAGCAGAGAGAAAGCCCACTTTTCATGGACATGCTGCAAAATATCCTCAGCTAAGAGAGAGAGAGAAAAAATTATTGGATCACTAGAAAAACAAGATTTCTATATCTACCAAAGTGATTGTATGGGAAAGCAGCAACAGCAGCGAGCAGCATTACTAATTTTGAGAGACCATCTTGGTGCTACAGATTTATGAAAAGGCATAGCTTAAGGAGGTCAAATTCAAACAGGCACCAGAATCTCAAAAGTTTTATGATTAATGCAAGTTTTTTTTTTTTAAAACTTGGACAGATAGGGGAATTTTGTCTGTATATCAAAACTTTCGATGTTCCATCAAACAAAACGGTGAAAACTGTTGCTATTAATAATCTTTAAAAGGAAAAAAAAACTGTACTAAAAGATTACATTCCACATGGAATTTTTGTTCATCTTTATTCTAAGAGATGAAATTGTGACTAAAGAAAATGTGATTTGAGGCATCCAGGTGGCATTCTAAAAAAGCTCTGTTAGTGTACCCATAAAAAAACGGGTTGCAAAATATGAGCACACAGCAAAAGTGAGATTCCAGATGATATTACTAGCCAATTAAAACCCCTGGACATTTCAATTAAAATCCATTTGAAGCATTCATGCCTTAGAAGTAAACCAAAAGTTGACACTAAAAAGGTAAATGCAGCTACCCACTATTTCACAGGTGAGAGAATAGATGAGAAATATGTGGCAATTAGTAAAACATGAGACAAGTTTGAAGTCATTCAAGAAATGTGGTATCAGAAATCCCCTAAATGGCAATGCAGATGTACTATTTGAAGAAAGTGACAGTTCACATAATACCAGTGATAATGATAAGTGTTCCAGCATTGATTGGAACTCTTTGGGCATCTATGATTAATAAAACTTTATGCTACATTGTTTGTTATTTTAGTGTGCTGCACAACTGTTTTGGTTCCAGATTGGTAAATATTAAATATGCACACCAAAATATTTTTTCCTGCTTATTTCCTTTTAAAATCTTGTAACATCTTATGTCTGGCAAATAGAATTCTGGTTTAAGAATATAAAAAAACATGCAAAATGTTACTGTCCATATTGTACTCTATCCTGAAATATTCATTCAAAGGTCGGGTGGAATATGCAACCTCAACTTGATTATTCCCACCCTACATTTTTAGTGGCAGATCTTGAAAACCTAACACAAGCAACCCTTACACTACCTGTACTGTTACACAAGCATTTAGAAAATGGGTTCAAATCAGCATCAACCAACCTTTATAGTTATTTGGAGGAGGATTTGAATTTTGACAAAACAAAGAAAACTACTTTTCATTTTCCAAAAGCCATTAACTGTGAATTTACATACTGAAGATCATAATCATAGTCAAAGCGTGTTTTGAGTTTTTGGAACAAGCAGCAGCCTCTAAATGATAATTGGAAGGAAAAAAAATGCATATAATAAAGGTGATTACTGTATTTTCCAGCATATAAATAGATATTTTTTACCCAAACGTCTGTCCTTCAAAATATACTCTAAATAAACATATCTATGGATTGAAATTGCTTTAATGAAAGTACTTTTTTTCTGAAATAAACTGCTCATTTGAAACAGACTAGAGATTACTGCCTGGAACATTTGTCAAATGGCTGAGCAATTCACTGTTAAAGCACTCACTAATGCATGCGGAATGATCCAATCAAAGTGTACACTCACCAATTACGTTCTACCTATCCTTTTTAACCTTAATTATATGTATGAATGTCTCCAACCAATCTACTACTTCATTTCAACACGTCTCCCATGAAGTCATGCAAGTCTTACGCAATATCTTTTAAGCTGGAAGTTGTCAACTTTGCAAAATGGTGGTAATATGGCCATGCACAGTAAATGCAGTGTCAGTCAAATGTTAGAGGCCAGTCTAAAGCAAATGACACATTATCAACTACAAAAAATACCAAAGCAAATCACAGCTGCAAAGCTAAGTGGACTAACATGGAGGATTAGTTGGAGAAATATGACAGACCTCATATGTTGGGCTTTCGAAAACGTATCCAACCTTAGGCTGGGAAAAAATTATTATGTACTTGGTGGGGTTCAATTGCTAATCCCCTTTGAAGTAGGCCCCTTGTAACTCCACACACTTAGCCAAGCGATCTTTCCACTATTCGAAGCACGTCTGGAATGCTTCTTCCAGAATGGCTCTCAGCTCTCAAAGCAGGAGCCTTTCAGAGGCATCTTCATTTTTTGGAACCAGAAGTCAGAAGGAGCCATGTCTGGAGAGTAGGGAGTCTGGCGAATGAGAAAAATGCCTTTCTTTGCCAAGAAACCTTGGATCAGCTGCGACAAATGAGCCAGGGAGTGGTCATGATGCAGCTGCCAGTTTTGCGTGGCCCACAGATCCGGTCTCTTGCGCCAAACTGCATCACGAAGACATTAGAGGACTTCCTGATAGTACTCCTTTGTAACTGTTTGTCCTTCTGGTGCGTATTCGTGATGCACAACACCTTGGTAGTCGAAGAAAAAAGTTAGCATCACCTTGATTTTTCTCCAGAACTTGGCGACATTTGGTGCTTCCACTGTGATGACTTATCTTTCGTTTCCGGGTCGTACCCGTACACCCACGTCTCATCTCCAGTTATCACGGTATTCTGGAACTCAGGATCCCTGTTGGCAGTATCCAGCAGGTCCTGCGCAACCTCAAGACGAAGTTGTTGTTGTTCCTGAGAAAGCAGCTTAGGCACAAATTTCGCTGCCACTCTGCGCAAGCCCAAATCCTCCTTTAAAATTGCATGTGCAGAATCTTTACTGATCCCAACCTCGTCACCAATTTTCCACACCGTCAAACGACGATCCTCCATTATCAAGGTCCGCACTTTCTCGATAACAACTGCATTGCGGCTTGTTGACGGCCTCCCGGAACGCTGTTCACTCTCCACCGATGTGCAGCCATCTTTGAACCTGTTGTACCATTCTTTTATTTGGGTGACACCCATGGCATTGTCACCAAAAGCCTGTTGAATTTTTCTAATTGTTTCCGCTTGTGTATCTCCAAACATTTGGCAAAACTTGATGCAAGATCATTGCTCCACACGTTCCATCATCATGGGCGAAATGAAAATGCGACAAGTAGTACAGCAACTCACGCGATGGCTACCTGACACATCCAGCAAGCCTGCCAAAAACTATGCATGCGCATGAAGGCATGCGGCTTCCACTACGCACTTTTGCCTCCCTAACATTACTTCCCACGGGAAGAAATAAAGTTGGATACTTTTGACAGACCTCGTATATACTGCAACTTGTGGAATTACTGTACAGCTGAGACTAAAGGCAAAACAAAATCACAACTAATGATTGCTACCTTTACATTTCTCCCCATCTTTCTTTTGGGGTACAGTATTCACCATGACAGTTTCCCTGGAGATATGTACCATATTATCCAATCAGAGAACAATTGTGTGCGCTGACCTACATGTTGGCCTAGTTTAGAACTCCAAATGTTGAGCAAGAGGAATACTGAGTCATACTATCAAAAATGAAATCAAAAGTTGAATCTCTGAATTTGAATGTGCTGCAATATCTCAAAATCAAATAAGTTTTACAGACAAAACTGACATGTTTGGCCTTTTTATAAAGCAAGTGATTCAACATATGCAAATGAAATGGTATCACCTTATGATCTGTCATGCAGGGACTAAAAATAGACACCATGAGGCTTTCAATACCAGAACTGATAACATTTAGTTTTATTTCAAGTACATCTTCATGATTATAAAAATGTTAAAAAACTATTTCAACATCACATTTATCCTGAAGATTGTCCACATATTTGTGTATATCGTTGAACTACTATCTCAATATTCTTGAGTTTGGAAGTACCATAAACAGCAATGCAACGTGGGTGTTGCAAAGGATTTGACATTGACTGGTTGAGAGTTTGGTTAACTACATAAGTTGATTTGGTGTAAAAGATAAGGCTGGATCAACTATCTATGAACATAGGAAAATAATGGGAAAATTTGCTATTTCAGCTTATGCTCCAGACTTCTCCCAAAAAAAATAGTAACATGAGCAATGTACCAAGAACTCAAGAACTTCAGGTTTATGCAGCTAAAGTCCTTGAATGTTTTATGATAGATTATATTTAACTTTCTTCTTTGCAAAAATTGAAGAAAAAAAAAAAACTAGATATTTAGTTTATCTTATTAACTCTCTAGTGATTCCAAAAGAAAAACAGACAGACAGATGCTGTACCAAAACAGAGTTTTATTGAAAAACATGTTTTAATGCTACTTTGTTTTACTCAGTGATTTCATCTGAAAATGTCTACACTACTTTGCGTAGTAATTTAGTTAATCTTAAGCACTAGTGAGATCTTCCAGATATTTTCATTTCTTGGTGGTGTTTTCCATTATTGATAGCATTAAAGAACACCTTAACCACCACAGATTTACTTATTATAGAAGCATATGCAATATAAACTACTATTTTTTTTGTATCTGGAAAATCAAAGGTTCTTGAGTGGAAAATTGGAAAGATCTTGCTGACAATGAAGCTGTTTCTATCTTGTTTGACAAAGTTTTCAGAAATACTGCTGTAATCCATGCAACTTAGACAAAAATGCACCCAGTAAATGTATTATTGCAGTAATGCCAACTTGTTAAAAAAAAAAAAAAGCTTGCCTGCATAATGCTGTTGTTTAACATGAGTTTATCAAGTTCTCTTTGCACATCACTTGTTTTACTCTAATCATTAAATTTATTCTTGTATTACAGAAAGATGAGTTATTGATGAGCATAATAACTAAAAGCATACAAAACTGATTGTTACTTTTAAATCTAAAAGGTGGTGTATCTCGATTGTTACCTTACCTTACAGAATCGAGAGGATAATTCTGTAACCAATGTTAATGCTAGCAGCAAGGAACTTGTTAATTCATTTCTCAAGTTATTCAAAATCTAAAGCCACACCAAGTGAATCACAATCTTATTTTAATGACAAGTCATTTTAAAAGTTACAAAATATGGCTAATCTGTGCAACTATGTATATTATTTTGGACTGTTGACAGAGGGTTATTTTAAAGCCACTAGGCACAGTCAAAGATCAGGCTGCAAGACAGATGTTTAAATAGGCAAAAGACAGTTGAGCTAATATTCTGTGAAGACAATACCTGGTACTTGCTTCCATCATTATTTCTGTCAATGGTTTTTGACAGAACTAGAAGCAAGTAGCCAATGCAGTTCAAACCATAGATGTCCTGAGCACTAACAAAACAAACACTACTGCCAAAAGTCATTTCAGTAAATTGACATTTACTAGCCTGGAAAGTGTTTTACTTGTATTTATAAGGAGCACTAAGTTGAAAATATTACTGAACTATCTGATAACCAAGATGTGCCTTTAAATTTCACAAACAAATCTAGAGTTAACCTGTGGTCACAATATCTGTTGAATAACATTTCAGCATATTATTTGTGGAATCAAAGATCACATGGCACATCAAGTAACAGCTAAAAGATTACCAAAGTCACTCCCAGCATAGAATGTTTGATAATCATGAATTTCCATAATTTTCAAAAAGATGTTGACAACTAGTTGATTGACATCAATAAAGTATAGTTTGTCTCTAAAAGTACACATACAACTAGGGTAGTGATACATTTAGGATATTAAAAGTTTTGCTTAATAATGGAAAGCAAAACAATACAACACTTCTGACATAACAAATTTATTTAGATATTCCAGGTGCTGTCACAACTAATTATTCCAAAAGAAATACAATCTGAAAGAGAGAGAGAGAGTTAATAATGGTTGTCTAGTTTGTAGAATCATAATTCACAACAATGAGCAGACATCTCATGTTCAGCATTCAACTGTGTAAGGAGAACTCAAAACAGTTGAATTTTCTATGATAGAAATCACATCCAGGGACTTCATCTGTATAAAGTTCCCAGTACATTGCTGATAAAGTAACCTATAGATTACAATATATGGTACTTTTAAAAAATTTTCATCTGGAAGCTATTTGATGCTCCAATAACTCTAAAATTTTGTGGCCATAAGTCTAATCCACTTTTACTCAGAGATAATAGCATTTGTAAAATTCAAAGAATTTTTTTGAATTAGATATACCATGTCATCAACTTAAATTTTTGTTATGTAGTGGTGGTATGTGTATATGAAAAATCTGAAAATATTGTCAACTTTCATTAATAAGCTAGATCCAAAAAATTATCATGCCTGCCATTTTTTTTTTTTTTTTTAAACTCATAGCAAACTTAAGATATAAGCTTTATGTTCAGTTTCAAGGATGAAAATTGTCGATATTATCTGATAGCATTAAAAATAAATGTATGTATGATAATTTTTTCCTTCCATTGTAACTTGTGAAGGACCAATTGGAATTCCACTGACATAGGTTATTACCAAACCCAAACCAAGTTTTGTTCGGCAATACTACAGGGTAATTCTGGAAAATGGCATTTCTAGATGGAAGTTTGTCATGCGACAGTAATGTGTACATTTGCATATACATGTACATGCATGCTTATATACACCAGTTTCCTATCCACATAGCATATTAAGTATGTGAGCTATATTATTACTTCTAGTAGTAGTCACCAATGGTTATCTTTATAAGTCAATATAACAACAGTTGGATCCATCCAAATCTACCACCAATACATTTTTTTTTTTTTTTTAAAGTGTTTATGCATTTGTTTGTTGCTCTTTCACAGCCAAACTATAGCACCTAAAGGACTCAAATTTTGGGTGTAAGTACTTCAGAATTTGAGAATCTGGGGCAAAGTTTTAAGCAACTGCACATTGGCCTAAAGCCATTTTTTCCTGTGCAGTGCCGGGTACCTCAGCTAGTAGTTAGATAACTTGAACTGTCAGTATTTCATTCACATATGGTAAAAAACATTACTCAATTTAAACACTGCCTGCAACACTGAAGCTTTTCTGTTTAAGTTTGAAGAGCTACAAAGAACAATGTATATAATCCATTTCGAATTTACAAAAGTATAGAAAACAAATGTGTGATTTTTATTATTTTAAATCAGTAATGATACTATAAATTTCAAATAGATAGATAGTTTCAGAAACTGAACTGATTTCTAACTGAATAATTTGAGAATATTTTGCAGTATTTTTTGCCTTAGTTGATAGACAATGGAACATGAGAGCAGCTGACATATTCATTAAGACTTTCAATTTTGTGTTACAGGCAATTTGAGACCAATCCATGAGAAACTTACAAAGCTCAATAGTGCTCAGACAGGTCTTAGAAAAGAGAATTCACTGACATTCCAGTCAAATCTGATTAATTTTCCAACTTTATAGTGCTGGGTTGACAACAGTGGATAAGGAGGCAGAGCAAATACAATGACAGCTAGATAGATAGATTCAATGAAAAATATGGTACCCTGACAAATTATAAAAAATGCTGTTAAATTTATTTAAAATCTAAGAAAAGTGGATTACAACTAAGGTTAATTATACATCTAGTATACATAGCTCTGTTTTTAACTATGTTTTGTTTTGATTATGCACTTAATACAAATTATGGTGATTTAAGCGGTCTGGTAATTAGCATTGTTTGCAGTAAAAATTAACAGCCACAAAATAAGACTTAATTATCATTATAGAAGTTTTAAAATGAAGCAGATTAAAAAAGTAATTTGAATGTATAAACAAATACTCTGTTATTCACTTCAGATGTATGGACAATAAAACAATTTAACACTAAACTAATAAAATAATTACCAGCCCTAATTTTACATTTAGAAAATTAAATCATTTAATACATAAAGGATGATCCTACAACATAAATAAATTCAGTACAAAAAATTAATCAGCTATACCATTTGGCAACTATTGTGAAGTTCACAGTAGATAATTTTTAAAGTTCCTTGCCAAGAACTTGCAGCTCTATTTTTCTGCATGTTCTTTAATTCAGTGGTTCATCAAACAAAAGAACGTAAGTCCTCTTTTACCTTATCTGTAATCTGATGTTGAAAATAACTCCCTACACAGTATGTTGCCATGTAGCTCATTTTGGTCTTAGCACACTGAAAATTTCACACAATCTGGTTATCTGGAACAATTAAACAAAATAATGAAGAGGTTTGCTTAGAATGTCTGAAAGAATAAAAGATAGTTGACAGCAACCAGAGTCCACAAAATTTCAGATCACAGCATTGCATCATCAATGACAAAGTTAATCTTATTATTATTTTTACTTAGATGCTGGTGCTACATCTTTAGACCAATAATACTTGTGGCTGGGATAAAGAAAAAAAAAGTAGGCAGATTTCATTTTAGCTTTTTTTATAGTTCCAACAATCAAATATGCTCCTGGTTCTGAAAGACATTTTACAGATTCAGCCCTCATGTTAGAGTTTTGCAAAGTTAACACCAAAACAAAAGTCCTCTTTTGGACAGCATTCAAACCAGGCATGGAAATCTCTCAATTTGAGATTCTGAAGCCAAATTTTAGTTTGTTTTGACATACTGTTGCCAACAGTTTTCATCTACCTCTACTAGTACCAGCACAGCAATAAGCAATCCAGTATTTTTTTTTATCTTAAATTTTATTAGCTGCTATTTTTTTCACCATCCAGTGTTGTACAGTTCGTTTTTTTCTTTTTAAAAAAATGTTCAAAAGCAGTTGCAAAACTCATGAATTTATTTAACTGGCAACAGTAGATCGAACTTTAATTTAACCATAATATTTGCTTAATAAGGGAAATTTTGATTTGCTGAATTTATCTTTTTCTTATTATTTTAATGGAAATATCACAAAACAAAACTACTTTGACATTTTACTGAAGGGAAATTTTTTCTAACTTTCCACTGACCGGAAAACATTAAAAAACTTCCTAGCTTTGCCAGTTTTCCATGCTTGGTATAAACCCTGAAGGAGAAAAAACTAGATGAATCATCTTAGCAAGAGAAAATGTGCCCATCTTGCTGCAAAACAGCTAAGCTTCCTAAGGATAAATCCAAAGAAAAGCTTCAAAACAAGCCAGTACCAGATGGCATATACAATGAATACACTATGGTGGTGCAGCAAACACCCCTTCCATCAATTTTAAGCTGGTTTAGGTGGGCCACCACCATGTGTTTGAAAATTTTGACTGCAAGGTTGTCGAATTTGGCAGGCTTAAAAGGTAATATGCAAATCCATACCATAAATGTCAATTAAAAGTTACTGAATTGTCAAACTATGATTTCTACATCTGGTATTGATAGTCATAATTCAAACGAATATGATCATTGAAAACAATATTTTTACAGAAAAATGACTAAAATTCCAGATGTATGTCATTGAATATTGTCTTGCTGCCAAACTGATGTCCGATGATATGACACTGTTGTTGCATTCCTACATAATTTCAATATACAATTTGCTGTTTACAATAATAAGACTCAAATGTAACAATCTTACAATTGAATTCTCCTTTTTGGTTTTTTGTTTCCCCATTATCAGTGCATCAAAACATCTTCAGTCTTATAAATACTAAGGAGAAATTGGAATTTCCTATTGCCTTTAAGGTCAATACAAACGTTACTAAAATTACAGCCTATTGAATAACATACATGCAATCTAAAGTGGGAATTTCCATTGCATAATTATGTTGCTAAAATTAGTCCATGATCAAGACAAGGTTGCAAACTGGTATATTTATATACCAAAAATAAAAAATTTGGTATATTTTAACTTAGGTTTAAATTTATAATATTTACATCCTTTTGCACATGGGTGCTTTTTCTTTATCTCAACCATGGCTGATAAAGCAGAACCTGGACCTTCATCAACTCCAGAGTCAGACTCTAAAGCAAGACCAACTAATACACCACAATCAACTCCTGGGACATGTGAAGCAAAAACCATATTTGGGCTTGGAAAAGGCATTACTGATGATGATGATGATGATTCACAAATAACTGGCTCACAACTCCCAACATGTAGATAAGTACTACGATGTATGATGTACCATCTTCAAAAGGGTGCATCAAAGAACCAGACAAAGTGGGTGTGTGCAAAAATTGTGCTTCTCAAAGTTGTGCCATTCTATGAGAAAGCCAATATTCCCATGATCACAGACCACAGGGCATGTGAAAAAATAATTAAACTTGTGGATGATAATAACAAACTCAGAAGAATACCTGTTAATCGTCGTTCTTCACCAGCTACCCTCTCGAAATTAGAACAAGTTGAAACTAAACTTGATCAAACTTTTCAGTTTGTGGCCAGCTAATGCAGAAAAACTGATTAAAAAATCCTGAAGACTTGCAGTTTCTGCAATCAATGAAGACAGACAGTACTGCTATATTTGGACCCAGTGATAAGGTGTTGGCTTAAAGAATTCAGCGGAGTGAAGAACGTGCTAAAGCATAATTAAAGAGACGTGAGAAAAATGAAGAGATATCAAGGGCATCTACTACTTTCCAGAACTTTAGTGAGACTGAAACTGATACAGACACAAGTGATATTGATGTGTGTGCTACTGCATCTACATCTTTATCCAGCAGTTCTTCAGCATCTGCATCTGGTGATGTTACTGCACTTTCCTCCCGTCGTAATACATCACTTGCATCCAAAAGCACAGTTCGCACTGGAACTGAAGCATTCATTCCCAACAACATTCTTCAGTCTATAAAACTTGTATTTGCATCAAGTGAGGATCACTACCAAAATGTTCTTCAAGTTGTAGAAGAAAAGAGACTGTCTCTTCCAAATCTGCGAAAACGCAAGGCAAAGACTGACAGCTAAATAAACAATCTGAACATTGTAAATAAGCAGAACAGAATTTTTCCACATGGATTATTTATGCATATCTGCAGATCTGACAACATCGATATTGTCTGTATGTTCAGAGTACCGTACATGTAAGTTGACGTAGTGTTAATGTAATATAGATAAAAATTGCATAAAATGTTGTTAAAGTGATCAAAAATCATGTCAGTTGGACTAAAATATTGCCATTTGTTGTTTATTTACTTCCTTTTATCGATTTCATAAGTGCTATTTTTTTTAAATGCCTATATCTGGCAAGTAGCTATGAAAAATTTTAATATTTAAAAATTGGGTTTCTGAACCTGCCAAATTTGGCAGCTTTGCAGCTCAAATTTTCAAACGCCAGGTGGCCCACATAAATAAATGTGAATTTTGCTGAAATTTTGCAGGAGTTATTTTTTTTTTACATAATGGAAGAAAAATTAATCTAGGGACAAGTCAAAAACAAACTTTTAAAAATCATGGGGGTATTTGATGCACCCTAATACACACCACTAGTAATGCTGAAAAGAAAGAAATGAAACACTCACGTGCATAGATGTTTTTCCATTAAACTGCACAAAGTTGAGGATGAAGAGACTAACTGAAATGCAACCTTAAGATAATGACAAAACAGACTTGCTTCTTGCAAAAATTTTAAGTGACAAAAGATACCATGGGAAATATATACATACATGAGTTAGCAAGAAGCAAAACTGAAATGTCTCTCAGAAATCAGATCCCATTTGTTGTAAATCCTTCAATCCAGATCAATACATTAGAGCAATCTATAACAAGTGATATACAGAATGTACATTCTAATGATCAAACAAACTGAGTTTAGGTTCCATAGTATATTTACCAATGGAAGAATTCCCAAAGTCAAAAATTCTCATTTCCTTCTACATATGGCAACATGCAAAATATCACACACACACAATTTTTATACCCTTCCAACTCCACAAAGGTTCACCCTAAAAACCAAATATGAAGCCTACATCTTAATTAATACACTAGTAAAAATAAAAAATAAAAAACTTTTTTTTTAATGGGTGTAGCATGCTTTATCAGGGGCAAAAACTAAAGGATGAGTTAATGCAAAATATTTTCAGGTAGTCTGATATGAGACTGTACAGAAATCTCCAGACATCACTGATCTGATATGGAATCAGCTATTTGTCAAAACCAAGTCTCTTAAGTTAGCACTGATTTAAGGTCATTCTTTAAATGTAGTATTAGATGTGATAAAAATGGAGGTGGGAATAGTCACTGAAATATGAACCCCCCCCCATCCCACCACTTCAGTGATTATTTCAAAAAAGAGTGCAATTTAGACTAAAGTTTTTCATCTGTTTATATTCATAAAGAACCCTGGCCAACTGGACGTGGAATGAGCCTTACAAAAAGGTAATAGCACTTTAATTCCTTCACATATTTAGTAAATCAAATAATATGACAGATTGATCAAAGCCAACAAGATTTAATGAAATAAAATTTTATGACATCACATCTACTGGGAAAAACATGTATCTGCTTTGAAATGAAAAAGTTGATTCAAGTGATGCTGCTAGCTATATATCCTCCAGAAAACTTTAAATTTTAGTATTGTATAGCTAAATATACTAACATCACAACTGATTTTAAATGTTACCAATGACCTTTTCTTTAAAATTTGAATATTACTTTACCTAATAGTTAAGACATCTGAGCATCAAAAAGAACTAAGTTCATTATAAATAAAATAATATTGAAAAGATCAAGTGAAAGGAGTCATTCAGCTTTATAAAAGTTTTTTTGACAACTCAAGTAATATATCAAAATTATAGAATGCACTACAGCACAAAGATCCAAGATATCTGAAGTGCATACTACAAATTACTTTATTAGCAACAAGGCAATGACAAAAGCAAACCAGAAAATGTCTAAAAGGAAAAAAAAAACAAAAATGATAATTAATGCAATATTACTCAATCCCATTTCATTTTCAATTTGCAGAAAATAGCTGTCACTTAAAGCTGACTTTCAGCCTCTTAACAAATAATTCTTTTAGCTGCTTGTACATTTTTTGCTGAGCAAACTCAAACAGATCTGTACCAGTTTATGTTAATTAGATTAAGACTGTATACATCTGCAATCAACTTCCAACTCCAATGGTAGTCAATATTCATCTTTGAGATATGGAGTTTAAAAGAATCTATTTAATAAAGCAGCAGTTGCAAGCCTAGGAGTTCTCTCAATCTTTTTTAAATAAATTCACTAAATATAAATTCATTACCTACTTACTACTTTAATCTCAAAGGGTTACTTTTTAATTTGAAACATTCAATTGACATTTCCTAAAATGATACAAGATAATTTGCTTGGAATGTTATTTCCAAAACACTTTATACTCACTGGTCCCAATCAACACAAGATTTTTCTTAGAAATTTTTTAAAACTGATTTGAAGTATTTGTGATTTACTTCATCAATGCTTAGTCTTAACGAAAATTCAAATACAACCTATGGTTCAGTCTAAATTTTATCAGGTCACATACCCACTGCAGAGTTGAGAAATAACATTATTACTAGTGTGAAATGTAAAAGTGGAGCTATTTCAACACATAGCATCTAATATGGGAAGAAATATGAATAAAAAACAGCTTAAACTATATCATTATGGTAAGACAAAGTTGAAAATAATAATCGATGACTGCGTTTATAGTTATAATGCTGGTCTGGATACCATACATTTATGTAGCAAAGTACAAGTTTTATGGCTTTTTCTTCTTTGTATGCTGGTACTTGTTTTCAGTAAGTAATGCAAATGAACGTGCTAAGTTAATTTGCCACAAGAGTAATCACTTTTTCAAATGACTATAAAGACATTCTGTTGAAATATTCAGATTGTTATTCAACCTAAAATATTGACGAAGTACATATGCAAAAAAAAAAAAAAAAAAAAAAGACTTCTGAAATCTAATAACTCACTACATGCCAACTTGTGGCATACCAAAAGTTGAATCAGAAAATGTGTACATAAGATGTTAAGTGTTTCAGAAATGCTTTGATAAAGAAACTTTTGGGCTTGTTGCTGTGTGTAAATAAAATCCAAGAGTATCAGGAAGTGAAGAGAATTGTTTGTTTTTTTTTAACCATGAGTTTTTAAACAAGATGTATAGTTTCTGATTGTTTGTTTATTTTTTTCAGGATAATGTACCAGAAATGCAAGCAAGTGCTGTATAAACTTATAGCAAAAAAATACCATACCAACCTAAAAATGCCTGGTTTAAATTTGTGGATGACACCAGATAGGGACCAACGGAAACTTGGGAGTTTTAAGGAAACCAACAATTGCGGGTCTATGAAACATTAAAAGATAGCTAACTTAATCCATACCAACACAATGAAGTTTACTTAAAGCAATCAACAAATAATCTTATGATATAAAATAAATCATATTAGCATATAATTTTTGTTTAAGACCATATATAGATATGGCATTTAGAATATTATCATTTTAAAATATAAAAAAAAAACTTTTAGCCACTGTATTCTATACTGTTTAAATTTTTGTTCTCAGTTATGCATAATTAAATGTTGCAGTGGTCAAACGGCACACAGAGTTTAGTTACTGAAGCCAGGAAGCCATCATGGCTTACATAAGACTTCAGGAAGAGAACTTTACCCTAGGATGGTTAGTGGCTTTATAATCACTCCCCAGCCTTTCAACTAAAAATCCTTATATTACTGTTTACAGTATCGACTTTAAAAAAAAAAATTTTTTTTTGCATATTTCATAGTCTGAATAATTTTAAGGAAAACAGAACAAAGTAAACAAACTTCCCATGATAACATAAGCAAATTTAAAACAAGTTCAGCAGAAAAGGTTTGCGAGCATCATCGTACGTCCTTCTGGTGTCTCGTTTTTTATTCCGATGCGTCAATTTTCGATCATAATCACATAAAGGGAGGGGGGAGAAGAGGGGACAACAAGCACATAAGATAAATGAAAAATGGATTCCTCATGAATAGATTTTAAAACAACACGCGTCCATGTTCGTTGTGGCCATCGCATGTGTTGCACCCGTATGCCAGCGTCAGCATTTAGTGACAAATGACTAACAACAGAAATCATCAATACAGCGAGCTGTACGCGATACTCCAGTAATGAAAACACTTTCTTTTTTTATTATTATTATTTAATAAAAATAAATAAATAAATAAAACAGGCGGAGTGGGTGGGGGCAGAGAGGCAAACAGAGCCACAATGCTGCTGGCTGGTAGTATTTTTCTTTTGTGTTTTTTTTAATTCTTAGTAGTAACAGTAGTAGTAATAATAATAATATCCAGCCGAGGCAAAACGGAAAATGGATATTGTTAACCGAACGAGTGGTTCCGGGGATATATTTTCGTACGATTTATGTCGGATATCGCTCAGTCTGCACCATACAATAGGGGGGGATAGGAGAAGTGGGTCACGTGCTTCAAACAAACCGCACGGAATCACAAAAACTACGTGATTCATCCAATAAAAGAACCCCCCCCCCCCACCCCACCCCGGGGATAGCTGAACGCGAAGAGATCGAACACTTGGGTAGCGGCGCGCGGGCATGGGAGGGGGGGGGAGGTAGTAGTGATCAGAAAATTCGGTAAAGCTTCGGCTAGGAGATCCCTTCAAAATCGCATTCGGGTTTTCCCCCGGTTAGCTAGGTTCAGGCAAACAAGGAAGGAGGAGGAGGGAAGGAAAACGCGATAACTGTGTCGCCATATGTACGGCGAACACAACGTGATCCGCGAACACCCGGCTGCCAGCCCCGGCCACCGCCGACGAGCGGGATCGCCCGCTACTCACCTCGTGGATGATTTTACAGCTTTTACAGCATCCGATCTGGGCGAATAAAGCCAGTATCAGGCTTTCGTTCACGGTCGGGTCCAGGTTTCCGACGTACCTAGAAAGAAACGTGAAGGCATCATTAGTCACTGGGCGAGAGGCCTCGCCGAACACGGACGGGCAGGGCAAATCACCGACAGAACGGCGGGAGAGAGGAAGGTGGTACTTACAAAGTACGCGGCTGAGACTCTTCGCAAGGCATCTGCAAGAGAAAGAAAACTATCAGAAAGGGGCCTTCGCGAAAAGCATTACCCTCAAACTTCTCTGGGAAACGTTAAGTACCTGTTTCGACATAATGGCGACTTCTAACAAGAAATGGCGACCGCGCGTGCGCCACTCGGAATTCTGGGAAAAAGCCGCCAACAGCCAAGTTTCAAAATGGAATAGGGAGGTAAATGAAGAAGGAAAACTATATATATATATGCACACACATATACACAAAAAAATCTGAATTTCCTAAAATCGTCCTGAATATAAGACCTGGATCCTTTTGTTTAAAGTTTTATATTTGCTGAGTTAATAAAAGAGAATTCGGATTTTGTATATTAATATTAATATTATATTATGATATATATATATATATTTATATATATATATCGTTATGAAATTCTGATTTAATTTGAAATAAATAACCATTACAAATTCTCTCAAGCATAAAACGCTAAATAAGTTATTGTTACCCTGTTTACTGGGTACCCGACGTTTTAGAGTGTATACTTTATTGTTAATAGAATTCGATAACATTTTCTGGGGCTGATTAATTTCAACAACCCTCTCTTTTTCTTTTTTTTTTTCTTTACTCCTCTCTCTCTCTCTAACTATTAAATGCTAATTAATTAGATTTTAAAAAAATAAACAACGTTTCGAATTAGAAACCTACTGAGTCGAGATGTGAGGGTGCAATCAAAATATTAGTGCTCGTTATTGTATTCAGTTTTTAATAGATCCAACACCGTCAAAAAGAAAGACGCACAATGACCCACCTACACTTTCAGCCCAATTATTCTGTAATGATTTATTCAATTCTATATTAAATTAATATACATGTATATGTATTTAAGAGTTTCAGTAAGAAAAGCCAACAGTTCTCTTTATTCAGTTTTTGTTTGTTTTTTTTCCTTTTTAAGGTAGTGGTAAACAAAGGACAGACAGTTCTATTTACTGCCAATTCCTTGCCCGCAAGATGTCTTTTTTTTTTTAAATGTTAACAAAATTACTTTCAAAAAGGTCCGATAGTTCAACACATCCAGCGATACTCTCGTTTTCAAAAGTCACATTTTAAATATGATTTTCACTCTTACTAGACAAAATCTCATCTTCATTAACTGCTACAAGTCACCATTTACGATCTTAGGCATTTACTGCCACGTAAATACCACAAAGGTTGTGGGGTATATTTTTTTTTATGACGAATTCAGGGAAGTTTCGTCCAAAGTGCTTTTACAGTCACTTTTTCTTTGTTGTTATTTTCTAGAGCCGATCAGAAGATTAACTATTCGCTTAAGCTGCATCTCTGCATAAACTTTGAGAGCACATTTGCCACTTTTCAGAATATTTTCGGAATGTTCATTAGTCTCTGGATTATTCCACCATAAACGTTTGAAATAATGTAGAGCTAGATCCATCTTTTCACGGCATTTGTAAAAGTTTTAGTATCCTATGTATTAAGTGGAGAACAGAAATAAACAAATCGAGATGACGTTTCGTCCAGTACTAGCCAATCGTTTATACTTCAACTACTTAATGTCAAGAACAAATAAGAATTATATATTTCATTAGGTAAATGATTCTAGAGGTATTTCATTTTTTTAATTATTGAAACAGAGCAAGAAATATCGGTGACATCGATTGGTTATCGTCAAAATAATTAATAATAATCGACCAGCAAGTTCCGACATTAATCTTTCAAGTCCACTAAAAGGAAAACAGAAAAGTTTCAGAGACCTTTCAGTTGACAGGAAAGAACACGAAACAGTCCTTTGATCGGTAGATATTTTTAAAAAGAAGAGAGATTTTTTAGCAGAATATAGTTTTAAAAGTGGTACTGAATAGAAATGACCGATTATGAACCCCTCTTCACTAAGAATGTAGAATGTTAGCTATAAGGAGCATACGGATGTTGCAGTATTTACAGTTTCTCACCTTAAATTAACGGATCCAGTATGGCTGGAAAACATTTTTAAGATTATGGAGTGTTGGATCTCTCTCGGAATAACAATGATTACTGGGTGTTCGGGAATGCTGTTTGCCAAAGTGGGTAAAGTTGCAGCAGCTACATTGGGAACTGGTTTACTACTATTACAGGTTGCTCAACATCAAGGCTATATTGAGGTGAACTGGACAAAGGTGGGAAAAAAAAGTTTAGATTCAGCTAGAAAAGCTATAGAACGAGATGCTTCACGTGCCTACCCATCAACTATCCAGTCTCTGGATAAATTGAACTACTCTGAAAATCTGAAGCTGTTTTTCAAAAAAAAAAAAAACATTTTCCTGGCCACTGGATTTAGTGGTGGATTCCTAATGGGACTTGCAGTTTGAACTGACCAGCGGGCATCTATTTGATTGCTACCAAAAGCATGCAAGCACAAAGAAATGGACCCTTTTCGTGTCAAACTGTTTTATCCCGCATAGCAGCAAATTATGGAGGAGACATGGAAGGGGGAAAAAAAAAAACACCTGTATATAATTTGAAAAACATTTTCGTCAGTATTTAAGTACCACTAATTTCTTTTCTTTAGAATCAGTGTAATCTGTTTGACGGTACTGTAAGTGCCCTTAATACGATCCAGCTTCAGGATAACCCGCAGAATGGTAGGGTATAGTCCATCTGAAGTTATTCGCAAGCGTTTGTTTTTGTAAACAACTTAACTTTGAATTGTCGTGGTGTTATACGAAATTGGGGTAAAACGTCAGTAAACGGATTCTACTCCTAGACACTGTAGCACAACGAACCTTCTGTTGGTGTTCTTAGCACTGTTCATACATGAAAAAATAAAATCTCTTTTTAAGAAAAAAAGAAGGCTGGCCAATCCCACAATTAAAAGTTATGCTACGTGATGAGGGAAGGAGGGAGAAGTAGAGCAAACATACAGGCTGTACGAACAAGGAAGTAAACTTTAGTTCTTGATAAGCAGATGTTAATTCCTCGAATCCGCCACTTACAGTTTGAAAACAACACACAGAATTGTTAAATTATTTACAATCAAGATTCTCTTCTTGTACGTTGTACACAAACGGCTTAGAAATGGAAAGTTTAAACGAAGTGGAAGCTCGTTCCTTAGCGAAATTATCATCAGAATCTTTTTTTATTATTCAAATTTATAAGCATATACTCTCTGATGGACTGAATGTACATGCTAGTAGTGTGCACAGACATGGATGAAACGGTTTATCATCATGCAAACCAGTTTTCGAATGAATGAATTTATTTACTTAGACGGCAAAAGTTGTTTCGAATTAGGGATGCACTTTTGGGGGGGGAGATGAGCATACAAGGTAATGTGTACAGTATTTTTGTTGTTTATCTCCATACAATATTATATATATATATATATATTCAAAATAGATCCAAGAACAGTTTTAACATCTTAATTCAGAAATTTTCTTGTGCTTGTTAAATTCAATAACACAACACCCTTTACAGTGGCATCGCAGATCAGGTAGAAAGAATAGGCACTGTTATTATTCATAAACGCCAAAAAAAACAAACAAAAAGAAATAGTTTAGGGGGTTGAAGCATGCCACCGCCATATTTCTATTGTCAGGACGCTAGCTCCTCTTCGGTTCCGCTGCCAATGGTTATTCATTTATAGACATCTCTAGATTATTCTACGATTATTGGTAACTTTAATTGACAAATTAACACTTATAAATTTGGAATCCATGGTTTAAATATAACAAACCGAGGTATTTTTGTGAAAGAAAACATAAGTTAATTAATACCCCTTTTACGTTTTAAAAAAACAACAACATTACTAGCGACGTGGAGGTTCGTTCGAGTTAAATCCCATCAAAACACAACCCGTTACTATATTATATATGGTTTCAAAGATCTTTCCATGCACGGGACAAATCTGTCAATGAATATCATGCAAATTACATTTCTGTCGGTAAATATGACTTTTTATTACTGACTTAGCAAATACGTGATTTTTTTGTTTCTATACAAAAGTTAGAAAATGTAAGATTATTTTCTGATGACCCAAGACAGTAAAGTCCATCTTCGCATGACATGTACCAAGTCTTCAGACACGGCCGGTGTACTCAATCTGGGAAACAGCTGTTTTAAAGTTCGTAGCTGAGCACAAGATATGTTTGCTTCGAATACTAAACGAGTGAAATAAACACTAGTGGCGGCTTATTTACCTGTGTTATATTTCATTTAACTGTTATACAGTTTGCTGACAGTGCAAATATTCAATCGTCGAGCGAAGACAACCGTTCGATTTTGCCAAGTAAATTTAATTTAATTCTGACGATTATGGGCCGGATCCATGTATGGCCGATACACTCAACGAATTATGTTGCTTATGAAAGGGAAGTATAATAATTATTTAAAAAACGTTTTTTTTTTTTTAAATTTCCCATTTCGATAAGAAATTGTTGTTTTATTTAAATGTGAAACAATACCAAAAAAAAAAAATATTCCTTAAAATTATGTCACATACAGCACAAGTCAGACATCTTTCGCGTTCTTGAGAAATGAATAATGGCCCTGCGTATCGAACATGGATTCCAGTTTATTTCCTGTTATAAGCATGACCGCTCTTTCTTTGTGTATTTTAAAACATGATTGCATTTTAATCATTAAATTGCATACAGGATGGTAGTATCCATTTATTTAATTGTTGATTCAGGTAGCAAATATGTGTATACCGAGCGCCTAATTAGCATATTAAAACTTCCCTAATGTATTCCGTTTCCTTTTCCTAATGGACTTTCACAAATAATGGGATGGCGGACACGATTGCAAAAAAAATCAAGAGCGATGACATTTTTGCTGGACTTTAGCATGGGAGCATTAATATTTCACAGTATGCTATAAACTCTGATCAAAGATGGGCAAAATTTAGTATTTATGAGTAAAATATTGTCCCAGATTATGGTTAAGATTTTCAATCTTTTGAATTGCTTTTGTTTTCATTTTAACAATCATTCACGTATACAAGACGAACTCGAGACATCCTTCATCTAAAAATGCACGCGCTAATATTCTCCGATTTTGATAATCTCACGTTAAAAAAAAAATTCTAAAATAAGAGATTTTGGAAAATACGCTAAGAAGAAAAATGGCTTTTAAATTAAAACGTGTCCGAAATGCTGATCAAAGTAATGACATGTTTCTAAGGAAGCCATGCACACTAAATAAAAACAAAGTTGCTTAGCATTAATCAGTAGTAATTTTATTTTTAAAATTTAGCCATCTAAAATCTGATTGCGCAAAGCGATGGTAGAGGGAACAATACGATTAATTCACTCCAACGCTTCTCAAAGAGTTGTAATTATACGGGGAAATAACAGAGAAAGCTTGCTTAAGAAGCGTAGAGAGTCCGAATATTGAATAAATCGGAAAATTATTTTACCTATTCTCAAGGTGTAAACAGTAAAACTCGACGTTTGTAAAACAACGGAAGCAATAAAAAAACTAAAGAACGCCTTTTAAAATTAAAAAAAATAAACAAACAGTTAATTATATTTCAATAAATCATTCCAACCCAAACTAATACGTCTTTATTAAGACGAACTCTAGCTGACAATAGTCTCCATTTGGTGTGCTTTTGTTTGTTTAGCATTTGAAAAGACCACCAGTAATTAATGAAGATTTCTAATCAGTGTGGCATATACTTCGTAAGTCATAAATTGCACAGGATCAATATTCGTCCGCGAGGAGGATAATTAAAATTGCCCATCTAACATTCCATTCAAAATTATTCAGAGCAAACTGTTTTTATTCTTTTCAAAATGTATTTACGAAAACTTCTCTGGATTAATTATGTATTTTTTTTAATTGAAGGTAAAGCCCGACGAACGCACCAGCGATTTTCAAACTTTCCCAGAGATTAACTAGCGGGAAATTCGGCGAGGATATGGCGTAACACAGAGCAACCACGGTGACGATGTCTCGGCCAAAGAAGAAGAAAATATATAGGCCGATTCCGTCGGGAAGGAGGACCGCGAACGAGCAGATAAAGTTTCGTAAGCACAGCAGCTGCTGAAACAAAGCCTCTTACGAAATTCCACGGGCTCCAGGAAACTTCTTCTTGGGCGAAGCTTTTCCAGGCAAATGGCCCGGCCGTTTTGAACCTGGGTTCCGCGTTTTGAGGCATGGAAAATTATCTCGCACCTCACAGCTTATCTGAAAAGCAGCATTTAATCTGAGCGCGGATTACACGAGCCCGAGCGCCCGACGAAGTGAGCCAAGCTCCTGGATACCTCGTCAGCTCTCGCCTTCGCCAGGTTCTCGTCAGATGGAGCTCCTAGCACCGTCACGCTGGGCGTTTCCACCGTCTCCCACAAGCCCTCATCGCTTACGACTTTTTACACGAAGTAACGACTGAAGTTGACGACCACTTAAATGTGCCGGGTTGTCTGTTTTCTGTTTTTTATATATCAGCGTCAGGTTTAGTCGTAAACGTCTAGTCTGCCACGGATTTGCGCTCGTTAACGAAATACGAAACAGCGGCGTTAAGTTAAAAAGTAAATTTTAAAAGACAGACAAGAGCTCCGACGAGAGCGAATTAGGATTCCTTATTGTATCTGGAATCACCAAAAACTAGCGTTGATAAGGCTGTGTCGGGGGGCGACAGCTAGGGCAGTGCTGGTTCACCACCAATCGAGGGGCAAGAAAGATGTAGTAATACTGATTTTATTTTAAATTATATGAAATATCTTTTTTTTTTTAAGAGAAAGAAGAAAGCGATGACTGATAGTTAATTCAAAAAGAAAACCGGACTAATTCAGATTTTATCGGTTTCGTTTTGCTTTTAAGGTTGTAATTATATTATACTTTGAAATAGATTGCAGGAAAGAGCACGTCTCATGTGACCATAACGGGAGGGGCTAATTAGAGGTGGTCGAGTCAGTCATCAGCATGACGCTTCAACATGTGCAGCGAACTGTCACCATTCGCCTACACCGACAGTCAGCGCTGTCTGCACCATACCGGTGTAGTTTCAGACCATTATCGGTACAGTGGAAATTTGGATAAACACCAGTTTGTTGTTTTTTTTGTTTCGGTGAAAACATTTATTTTTGTCTGTGACCTTTTTAAACAAGCCGCTATCACTCGGCGGCATCTTGCACTAAGTTACCTAACGCGCTGACTTTAAAGGTCGCAAGTAGGAGATAGAGAGAGAAATAAAAGGGAGGGGTGGTATTACATGTACCAGTACGATATCCAATTCAATGGAGATCTGACGTAACCAGAATGTAATTTGATGCATTGAACTTGTGAAAGTGTACGGATCTCTATGGAGAGAGAAAGAGAGACTTGCAAATGAATAAGAAATTACATTTATTTTAAACTAAAACAAATTACATTTCGATTTCACAGTGAATTAAAAGAATCGTGTTTAGATTAGAACGCGTCGTTTATTTCTCATACAACATGTGCGCGTCTTTCGATGCGGTGTGTAAAACTTCAAAAGCGCTAAATCATTAATTCCAACTGTTCTTCTTCGAATCGTACAATCTGTTTGAGGAAGATATTAAACGGTAATTGTCACCAGTAAAATCAGAACCTCGAATTATTTCTCGCTCAGATTCAGCGGAACTTTGTAGTGAAATGCAATCTGGGAACTACTAAAAATTGGCTAATTGGATCGAGATGGATAACAAGCGTGCAATTTGATCGTTAGCGAATTCTCACCAGTATGAAATATCAGAATTTAAACGGCGATTATACGTGTTTAGTCGAGTTTCTTGGCCACACTTGTAGCAGTAGATAAACCTGCCATCGAAATGCAATTCCAAATCTTCGGGGAAACCGGATTCTGTGGCAATAATAATAATTTTAAATATAAAGGAAATAAATTCGCTATTTTGTGGGTGCTCTATTGCAAAATGGAAACCTCCAGCATTAGCATAATTTTTTTTTTTTTTTACACGTCAGGAGCCCAGACAATGCTGTCCTTTAAATGACTATTTGTGAAGCGGTGCAGTGTGGCAGAGATGCGCTCTGACAGGATCGGATTTCGCTAGCGGATCATCTGCCTTTCCATTTCCATCCCAAGCCATCGCCTGCAGTACTTGGCCACTTCGTCTTCCATTACAGTCACCCTCAATATGTCCCGCCTAATTGTTTATATCTCGTCGTCTCCGGTATGCAAGCTATTGTTGGCACACAGCTCGCTCGGTGTGGCCTAAAACCATCAAGCTACACCCCTAGTTGTCAAAGGTTTCGTTCAGAAACTGCGCTCGTACTCCGACACGTTTATTTTTATGGAACATTATTATTCTTTTATTTTCATAGCTAAGTTGCAGAATTACTGCTGCAGAGAGAAGTAATTAACATAACTATATGCTGCATAGAAAATTAAAGTTTTATGCGCAGAATGTTACACAGTAGGTAACATGAAAACTAAGTATCGCGAAAGGGGGATAACTCTTTGTAAGTTTACGGTGAAAATTCAAGTAAGGTTATGAACATTTCCACACATACACGAAGTAATTATTAGCTAGTTAACATAGCAAATTTATCGAAGTCATTAATCTTGCAGAATAACTATTTCAAAGAAATTTCATTTCTAAAGAACTCCTTAAAGATCCATGCATTTGCATAATTATAAATAAGCCGATTAGACTTCGTAGAACGCAGCAAATAGAATTATTGTTGTTCGCATGAAGCTTTATTTTTTTTTCTTCACATCTAATTGAAAATATCCTTTATTATGGGAACGTTTTCTTTAATTAACAGTAAGCCTTTCTTTGATCAGTTCTTTTCTACACTATCTATATACAGCACACGCGCAAAATTGTTTCAGACAGATTAAAGGACACCTGACATTGTCCGATATTGATTCCTCTAACATACTGATGGTTCATCTCGGTTTTGGAAATACAGACAGCGCTAAATAGAGTTCGTCCTTTGGAAATGGGGGGCACTTGGTTACTTTTAACGTTTCATCTATTCTACTCAAATAACAATATACTTTGATTAAAAAAACAAACAAAAATGATGCACAAGTGCATTTACCTTAGATCATTTTATTGTCCCATTAAAAAGAAAAAATTGTTACGAACAAACTTCAACATAAAAACGAAAAAAAAATATTGATAAATAACGGAAAAACTAGTAATTATGATAACTGTTTGATCTTCTGAGAAATACCAGAATCAAACAGCCTGGTATTTGAACAGAACTCTAGCAATCACCGACAACAAAATTCAACGCACAAGAACAAGCAATAGCAAAAAAAAAATTATAAAGTATACAAAAATAATTCTCCGAATACTACTACATGCAGCTTTATAGTAATATACTTAGATTTTAAAATTCAAAGAGAGAAAAATTCAATAAAGTACGATATATTTCAAATCGCTAGCAGTCTAGAAATCATTTATCGCGTGTACTTTGTCTGGCGAGTTTAATGTAAAGGCGACCTAACGATGCATTTCAGTCTCATCAGCATCCGCCGCTGCCCAGGTGCTGTGATCTGCGTCGTCACCGGTACAGACTACAACTGCACAAGACTCGGCATGGACATTTCTCTAACAAGCAGTTCGCTGTGCACCTGCATGTCCATCTCAGATTTCTGGCAGAACGTGTGTCTCGTTTCACCTAAACTGACCTTGTGGAAACAATTCTGAAGATCTATGAACATTTCGGCATTACTTGCGCCCCACCTAATAGTAATCTGAGTGGGAGTTGTTTGAACTAACAGCCGTAGGAACCACGGGCGTAGGTGGAAATACCACAGGCCTCCGGACGTTCACTGAAGAAAAACATTAAGATTTTAGTCACGATCATCTAGATAAATGTACGCTCATATTTGTGGTTGTTTTTTTTTTATATACATAAAAATTTTTCTTGCTTCTGGTCGAGACAAGCAGATATGAGTGAGTCGTTATTGGATTGAGATATCTGTGCTAGCTATTGTGAGTTATTAAATCTATATTTGTTTGATCATCAGCTTAGGGCAACATATTAGATATTGGCATCATCTTCAGTACGGTTACAGTATTTAATATTTCGTTGTGAATGATCTCATCTCATTCTTTATTGATCAGTGTGTCATTAAAGCATTTGCTCTGGTCTTTTACTGTCTTCACAGTTTATCTTTGACGAGTTCTTTTGGCGATTTTTCGACCTGATTCAGCAACCCTGATCTCGGTAGAGACGAAGGCGTCAGGAATTGACAATTCGCCCTTTGCCGATAAGTCTCTTTCTTTCTTTTTTTAAATAAAGCGAGCATCAAAACTTCATCTTCCTTTCCTGGAGCTGAGTTAACTCGGACGATCCTTAATCACTTTACCAACTTGTGGTTCGTGATTACTCGTTCTAGTAAAGACTGTCAGGTCTGACGGTCTTGCTAGGTCGTGATCTAGAGTAGAGAAGCATCTCTACTGGTGGCGGGCGAACCACTCGCACGCAGACAAACTCGAATCCCGTCTTCCCTTCCACAGTAAGAAGCGTCACTTCATAGACTAATCTTCTCCGTGTTCAACCAGAAACAGTGGTAATTTTTCTCTAACTACGTTGCTGAGGAAAAAAGCAAACCCGAATGGTTTGATCACTTCTGGAAGAACTGTCCCAAAAATTATTCACCACCATAGTGACATTGGACAAAAATTCTTCATTATTAGCTTGTCTTTGATGTCTTTCATAAAAAACTCTCTCAAAAAAGAACCATCTTTTCGAGGTGTTCACATGACATCAACTATGGAAGACTGTCTGTAGCGTCCAGTGCGCATCATGTTTGACGACAGAAACTACCTAACGCCATCATAAAATTAAATATTTCGTTACAATTTGAAAAAGTAGGTTTCCAAGTAAGATATCACTTTCTCTCAATATTAAATTAACCGTTGATATTAATTACTTAGTATCGGGATGAATATTAAGAGTATGAACCATCGGCAAATTATCTATTTCAACAATCAATAAACGCTCATAATTTAAAACGTGGTCAACGCTGACTAACTTCAAATTGGGACACTGCAATTTTTCTTCTTTTATTTTTTAAGTATAGAAAAAAAAACTTATTCTAAATTAAAATTAATCGCATTTCATAAGAGTAACACTCATCTCATATTCGGAAAATAGAAAAAAGTCGATAAATAAATAATTTTCTTTTTTTGGCTCGTTTGTTTTCCTAACTGCCCAAATGGGATATTTCCTCTCGTTCTTCTGACCGACTGGTGACTGTTGGTCAGTACACTAAGTAAAGTAGAAAGTCGTCACCGACCATCGAGGAGATGCGTTGTCTGACAGATGGAGAGACTGGGGTCTTCGTGGTTAAGTCATTACAGATAATTAGCTAAACCACAGCAAGACTGTTTTGGTAAATCTCAATTTTTATTTTAGCTGTAGGTAAATGTAAATATGTAAACGGAACAATGCATATTCAAAATAATAATAATAAAAAAAGTTTTAAATCTCCGGTAATCCTACAGGACAGAAAACTAATTGGCGAGGTCTTCCTAAGTAAGGAATCCAATTCAGCAATTTCAAATAGTAAAGAGAGCAAAATAAAAGATGGGTTTTAAAAAAGACGAAAAACCACACTTTGACATACCTAACGAAAACGAGTCATCTTTACGTAGAGTTTGCATGATATTAACTGTCAGATCAGGGAACCAGCACGTGAAGGTAGGTCTTTTGGTCGGCCATATTAAAAAAATAACACGTCCAGGAAAAAATCAAAAAGGTGGAAGCGATTGAGCAAGACACTTGCAGATTAAATATTTAGCACGGTGTCGAACAATAAAAAAAAAACCCAAACATTGTTCAAAGTTAACAAAGATCGATAACTAAATGGATATTTTGATTTAAGCCAAGCTTAAACTCAATTTATTATAGTTTTATTTAAAACTACTAAATCTTAGAAAAGGGCATACAAAAGAATAGGCACTAAATGTTTTTCTTCAGGCTCTTCGCCTTAATGCGACAATTTTTCTGTAATACAGAATAACAGCCCAGGCTCATAGACGAGGAAACAGACAAACATTCAAGATACGCAGAGACAAAAATAAGGGTGCACTGATTTGTTGCACGCATCTATAATGCGAACCTCTCCAAAGTAATGTTAAACTCGTTCTACAGAAGAAACAATCGGGATTAGCAACTTCATAGTTAATTTTTCAGAAAACGCTTGTACATATTCGGCCCGTTACGTACGAAACGCAAGAGAGACAATCCAGACTTTACTTCCAGGAATCATCACCCGTTTGGAGCGCTGGAAGAACACGCAAAAAAGAAATGCTTCAGATGAAGAGTCAGGTGGTGGATGGTACGGGTGCGTGGCGTTCCAACTTGCTCTAGCTGAAGCTCCGAGCACTATTTATGTTGGCAACCTACTTGGGTAGGTGAACCATCATGGTTTCTTCTCACTCTTCCTTTCGTTTCGGTCGCTGTGTGATGCAGTTTCCCTTTCACAGAGTAGTTCTAGTGATGACCACCTTCCATTTAATGATTCCGCGTGGATAGGTGAGATGACATACGTATAACTACAATCCAAGCAACTGGGGAACGATAAAGAGTCGTGTAGGCCATCTATCAGTTCTTAGGGCGGACCCAACAACGGATTCTACGTTGTCAGAGAAAGCTTGTAGAGAAGATGCAAATCTCCTTAGAAATATGGACGAACGAAAGTAAATACTTTTATGCTACATGTTTGTAATTATGAATACAATTTATTTGAACGCAATTTTTTTTTATCGATTTGTTTTTATTTACAATTTGAATTATCTTTTAAATATCTAACTAATGTCGAAAGAGCAAATTATATGAAGACAAAATAAACAAACGAAATAATTCGATGTCCATTCTCGAATATTTATGAAAACATCCAGTAATAAGATGAGTAGGTTAGGCGATAACAGTCTATTTTGAGGTGTATAGTTCGTAAGGGATTCAGTGCTGACAAACTCCTTACATTTAGATTTTATTGCGTCTTACTCTGGTCTCCTCCTCCCTCCGAGAAGGAGGGGGGGTTCTGGCATACATTGTCCGACTACAACCGGTGCGCTCGGTCAAAATCAGCCCTTAAAGGTAGCGTCTTAATGGACAGAAAGACCGGAACGGACGCAGCAAGAGAATACAGACGCGGGCGCGATATATACTAGACACAATAAATCAACCATCACGAAGTGTTTATTAATCCATCGACTAATACTTTTTAAAAACATTCGCGTTTGTTTAGTGCCTCAGAAAACGAATGCGCTAATATCCGGCCCGGTCAAACCCACAAGCGGTAACATTTCTGACCAGGAACGTAAGCTCGCTCTGCTCCAGCGGTGCGCCGGTGATGCACGAAGGGCGACAGTATTGCTCGATAACAAATCCAATTTTCGAATGCACGGCGGTCGATAATCAGATTTATCACAGAAATGAACGTCATGCCTACGTCGCCACGTCAAATTGGCCGAGAATTCTTATAGCGCCATGTTACCCCTTTCTCGTCGATCTATCCAGTAAGTCAGACAGGCCAGGATTATCTTCGGACTACGCAGGAAAAGCATTCCACGGCAAGCTTTTCTGTTGGCTGGTGACGTCTGGAGATTGTGTCAGGATGTACTCCAATAGCGTCTGGGACTGCCATGATGTTGTGACTGACGTCGTGGCTACAGCGTCTGCACAAATTAATAACCTAAATCTAGTGAATTAGCCTTTTATAGCGCAAAATGTCGTCGTCACGTGGCTTTCCTTTTAAAAAAGTACGTTTGGTCTATTGTGGACTTTTAGAGCAACACGTTATGTCGGATCATTCTTGGCTAAAATGTAAAGAGTATTTTCCTTTTCACTTAGAAAAAAAACTAACAGATAATCAACGTGCAACTTCAAAATTCAATGAATACAAGAGTTGTAGTTGGCTATGAGTCAGAACGGAGAATTATTATGAACATTTTATCGTTAAAACTTTTTAAAAAGATTACTACTCAGCGCTTTTTTTTCCAAAACATTTAATTCTTAAGATAAAAAAGGAAAGTTTAGTTAATCGTCTGCAATAAAAGCTGAACGTCACCAACAGATAATCACTTTTATTTGATATGAGAGGACGCTATGTGTCTTATAGTAACTTGTAATGTGTTATTCGATTAAATGTACTTAGCTAGTTTGTATTATTTCGGATTAAGATGTTACACTCTCTAGCTGTGTGTGTTAGCGGGTTAATAATAATAAACTCATAATTACTACATTTACAGCTCATTCACAAATACCAAAATTAAAAACAAATAATTAAGTATGGCAGTACATGTTATAATATTGACCTCGTCATTCAAAACAGTTTGAAAAAAATGCATGATTATATTACAAATGCTTATAGAGTAAAATCAGTATTTTAGAGAAGTTTTACGTATATACACCAAAAAAGGGAAGGAATGTCGATATTTGAAATTGCTATTCTCAGTCATCTTTAAAGCAGTTAGCTCCTTTGATAAATAGCTTCTAACCAAAGACAGGGATAAATCTTATCGCTTCAATGGTTCCAGCTAGAAAACAAAATAAATTGCAGGCGTGACGTCATGGGATCGGGTGAGCAAGAGTTCATTAACTTTGGAAAACAGATATTGATAGATGAGGATGCAAACTGCGTTTCATTGTAAACTCCAGCGACAAACAAACCTGTGGGTTATGCATTACGATAAGTGAGAATTTTATCTAAAAGATAAAAAAGTATTTATGTAAAAGTTCTGACAAGCGGTTTACAAACCCTCAACAACAACAAAAAGCTGCGACTGCTTTTAATGAATAATAAATAGGCGAAAGTTTAGTTTAGTTTCATGTTTCACTGAGAGCTGAAGTATACAGATCTCCGGTAAAACTGCTCCTCTATAAAGCTGTCATGTTAGCTAACTCGATGAACGTATGAAAATAAAAAGCTTGGTTGTGGCGGGTATTCTTTGATTTTGCACATCAGAAACTATCAAGTTGTGAAATTTGTTTCAGCATCCGTCCCCCAAATGCTTTTATTTTTCTATTTTTTTTTTTTTTTTTAAGAAACTATTCAGCTGCGTGGTGCGCGGTCGTCTGATGGTTGACTGGATTGCCAAGGTCGAAAGACCATGTTCGAATCCAGATCAGAACAGAACGATAGAACAACATCTTTGAATCTGAACCTTTCAGGGAAAGAAAGATGAAGGGGTTAAAGAAAACAAACTTGCTCCAAGATACCTTCATCAGTTGCTTCCTACATCCACAGACAGACAAGAGATGTACGTGGCTAAATAACTGTCCTTAACGAAAACGAGGCACAGAGCAATTTTAAAAAATATATATATATTAAATATTAAAATGGTTGACAAATTATAAAACCGCCAGAGACTCATATCCAGATTAAACTAATCTACCGTCTTGTGGTTACCCCGCCACAACTAAAAGATACTTATTTTGTTATTCATTTGCTTATGCAAACAGTACGGATTTAGATACTGTTAAGTATTTTTCTTGAATGAAACAATACAACGCGTATAAGCAACGATTGATTTCTAGTTATTCATAGACTCAGTAATGTAATTCATTTTAAGTTAATTGTTATACAAGCAAACAGAAAATTTTACTTTTTGACATAGCGAACTACGCTTCTAGGAACTACTTGATATAATGCCTTTCTCTACTGCTGAATGCGAGAGCGGAACCAGAGAGACCTAGATTATCTGTCTAATTTTTTTTTTACTTTGACATTTTTTCAACACACCTCGCAAACACTAATAATCCGGAGGATAGAAAGGTTAGGTAAAACGTCAGATTACTGGCCAGGTACCGCTCACCCGCACGGCAAATAGAAACAGCTGTGTTGCAAACGAACAGAAGAGACTCAGCCCCCTCTTCTGATCGGATGATAGAACTGCATCTTATTTTAATAATAAACAACAAAATAAACAGTTCTGGAATCTAATATTTCATAATTTGCGTTTATTCCCCTTGCCGATTCAACACGTGTTTACCGGCTTTTGTGAGAGAGAGAGAGAGAGAAAATGTACAGTCTTTCCCCTAGACGGTTCATTTCAACTGTTCAAGAACACTGAATTCATCCATAAAATCATCACTTTCAGTTGAAAGGAAGCGAGTGCTCAGTTAGGAAATATTTGAACGCTCCACCCAAACACCAGCTCTTCCCGCATAAACGCTTCTGTTTTTCTTAATTTAAAAAGTGAGGCATTTCAAACGACAGTATTGAAAATAATACGAGTTTTTTTTTTAAATATATTTTTTTAATGTATAACTATTCCTAAGCGGAAATATTCGCGATGTTCGATCGAGTTTGGCAGCATAAAACAAGTTTTAATTAAATGTTTCGTGATTGTCGTTACTCGTTTACGAATCCCCTGTAGTGACGTCAGAGGCAGAGGACACCGCACAGAAGTGAGATGGGCGAGTTAAGATGCGGGTGGCGAAGCAAGTTACCTAGATATGGTTTAGGGCTCTTCATCGGGTACGCAGTCAAGATGGAAATCGCTCACGACTCGCCCGAAAAAACCTTTACCACGGGTGACAAATATCTAATTCTGTAAAATTATTTTACAGATGAGAGAGAGAAAGCATACTCTGCATCTGGCAGAGAAAGCAAAGCTAAGAAGGTACGCCGCAACCCGAGCCGACCGGGAATCGAACTCGGCCGACCTCAACCCTCAGCAGTCTCGCAGTCCATCAGTAGAATCTTAACCGTATTCGCTTACACGATCCATGTGTAAACAGGGGTACGGTGTAGTTTGGAGACGCGAGCGCGCAAGGCAAAACAAGCTAACGTTCTTCAAAAGCTGGAATATTGCTGAATAAGACCGAGGACTCGCAGACTACATTAAGATAACCGGTAGTTATGCTGTGGCACTGAACAAGCTAACACGCGGGCAATGCGAAGAACACTTGGCCGCGCCAACCCAGTTAAGATTACCTGAAGGTCTCGGAAGACAAAAAGGCGTCGTCACCCGCCCGCTTTTCTCGGTGTTTAGCTCGAGCAGAGCGACGGACGGCTCTTATATTCCCGGAGAAGTACAACAGCCGCTGTTTTGTTATGGGAAATACGGTAGTGCTCAACTGTGTCCGGGTGTATATCGCTTTTTGGTTTGACTTTAACGATCAAACAAACATATCACCCCCCCAAAAAAATAAAACAGACTGAGGGAATCGTAAATCAAGATCGTGTGAGCAGTAAGTAAGATGTATCATCAAAACTACAGATTCTGCCGGCATCTTCGAGGATCTCCATATTTTTGTCATACTGATGAAAAAGGCAGAAATAAGAATGGCACCACGGCTTAAAACACCCGATTAACGTAATTGAAGTAAATCGATTTATAAAAAGGAATGAATTATATAATTTTTTTTTAAAAACCTATTACATTAAACTATATAGTCCAATAGAAAAATAGTGTTGTCAAGGCACTCTAAACATGGATAAAGCAAAATAAATGAAATTTAGTTTCCGGAAAATTATGCAGTACGAAACTTCTAATGCAATAGAGAAGAAATTATGCCAACTGTTTTAAAGGTAATATGCTTTACTGGTCACCGTCCAATCGATCTTGGTTTACACAAAAGTAAAACCACGATAATTAATACCAGAAACAATCACCAATTGTTCGGGAAGCACAGAGCTAGAGGTGAGTCTCTCAGTAG
The DNA here is from genome assembly GCA_018389105.1 of Nautilus pompilius. Taxonomy (NCBI): domain Eukaryota; kingdom Metazoa; phylum Mollusca; class Cephalopoda; order Nautilida; family Nautilidae; genus Nautilus; species Nautilus pompilius. The sequence continues at coordinate 1,884,860 of JACATO010000324.1, read as the reverse complement.
GTTGTCTTTCGTCGTTCCCTCCCAGAAATTGTAACACGAGAGTTAACGTTATTTCCTCAGATGTTCCGCACACGTGACAGCCTCGTAATCAGAACTCTGTTGTTGTACTTAGTCGTTATTTCGTCCACATGGAATCCGTATTTTCGTTCTACATTCTTATAAGATCAAGTAATACGGAAATTCAAAAAGCTATTACCATTATTATTATTATTATTATTAGTATTATTATTATTATCGTCGATGATAACAAGTCGATTTCTAAAAGCCCCCCACAGATCTACGTTGATTGATGAGCTTTCTCCAACCCCATTAAAAATAATCATTTTCAGGAAAGTAAAGCGTCAGCTGACTACTCGTTATTCAAATTTGCTTCAGCATCTTACCCGCCACGTGCTGCCGTAAAATTCCTGGTGCTGACACATATCTCAGTTTCGTTTTCCTCCTAAAGAATAAAACCGAGCAAAGCGAACTATTGGGTTTTGTTTTATTTCTTCTGCATCGACGTACCAGTTCATTAAAAGCATGAAATAGTAAAATTTCATACCAGAAGGGACGGGGAAACTGTCCCAATTTACATATTTCGGACCTGACGAAGTCGGCTTTTTGCCTTTTTTTTTTCCTTTTCTCGAGGAGACAAAACCAGCGGATAAAGCGATCTGAACGGTAGAGAAGCTAACACCCGGTCAGACGCTGTACACGGAGGCGCTAAGTCAGCGCCTGGGTATTTTGTTCCCTATTTGCTGAGGAGCTACTCTTTCCCACTGATTTGTACCAGATCTTTCCCGGAACAAACAAAAACCAAATATGATGGTTGTCATGGCGATAACCGTGAGCTGGATGTTTTATTCTTAATCGTTTCCGATTGGTGGCCGTCAGATTTAATTGAATATCCGGCCCCATAGGGCCTCGGGATGAAGACCCTAAATTTCTGGTTTTGTCTTGTTTCTCTTTCCCTCAATTTTCGGAAGTAATTTACAGGAATATAGCGAGCAAGAAAAAAATTGAAATTCGTCGTCAAAGTACTAAAATTAAATTTGTTAATGTTTAAAATGACAGCAGTCATCATCGGTTAGATTCTATACATAGTAGTAATTCTATGGTCGTACTGCGTGCCAGGGATCAACTTTTATATGAACCAAGGAATAATCTTCAAAATATTCTTTATTTTTTTGTAATTTAATGTTCTTAGTTCAAAGCACCTGGAACAGGCAAACGCAAACAGTGCACTATATTTTAACTTTGTATTAATGCTCCAGGTAAGTAGGCGGAGGCAGATATGAATGCGTCTGGAAGAATTCTTTAAAGTCTTCGGACGTTTTTTTTCTTCGTAAAACCGTTTTCAGGAGAAAGGTTTGAAACGGGAGAAAAAAAAATTGATAATGAAGTTTTTAAAATAGCAAAAAGTCCCGATAAGACGAGAGAACAACAGGAATAAGAAACTATAATGGAGAAATAAAGAGGCGGGGTGCAGAGAAAACTGAAGTTGGGCCGCTGTGGCACAAACAAATTTCTAAGTTTCTTTCTTCAAATGAAAGTATAGCATCTAGAAAGGTAGTTAAAATTTTGTTAAAAAAAAAGTGTAAACACTTTAAAAAGAGGGGGTCCGCGATGCGAGGGATCAGATTGCTGGCGGTTTCTCCAAGGGACTGCTGGAGGAGTTGGGTAACGAGAAGGAATATTGGAGATATTCCGTTCGGAGTAGCAAACTCTTCTCTGCCAGCTGGCTACCTGGAGCGGCGATTACAGCGCCGCCTGGGAGTAGAAGTGTCTTCATTATTGAAAACGGAACAACAAAAAAAAAATAAATCCCCCCTTTTTTTTATTTTTACAAGTATCGTTTCGTAAACGCAACACACTTGAAAGAGTAGTAGGTAAGATAGGCTGGTACCAGTTCCACTGTTTATTAAAGACTGAAGAACGACGGGAGTTTATTAAATTAACGAAAAAGGTATAATTGGGTTACTTTATTGCGATCTATATGTGGATCATACTTATTCCTGTTTTGTTTTAACTGCAATAACTTTTCAGTAAAGAAAACTGTTGTACACGGCAGGAAGTTGCTATGCTTGTAGATCAAAGTGTTACCATAAACTCTCTATATATATAAAAACAGAGTTGCCATACACTAGATGTGTGGCTCCGAAAATTGGCAGCCATTAGATATATCTCAGAGAGTTGCCATACAGCAGACACGTGGCTCTGATTGTTACCATGCACTAAATACCTAGCTTATGCCGTTGCGTGGTCATGATACAACCGCCAGTCTTTTGAAGCATTGCTAAAAAAAAACAAACAAAAACTAAACAACAGGAGAATACGAACTACGGTGATCGTTTTCTTTTTGGCGTGTGAAGAACTCCATTAAATTAGAAACACGAACAAAAATGATGAAACCGTTTCTTTGAAAATGCAATAAGTTGCCCTCATTTGATTTTGAGTGCATTCGTTAACACGACAAACGAGTGGATGTGAGGAGATGGATAAATATCGCAGGATCTATCTGTTTGGCAGTGAGTTCTTCCATTAGTATCCAGCAGACCGTGCACCGTTCGAGATGTAAACAAGGCGAGCTATTAGTTCCTGTGAACGAAATTGAACGCCGCTCATAATTCAAAGCTATTCGTGAAGTCGTGTGCCGATGACGACCGGCATCATTTTCTCAATCGAGAAGAGAAGTAACAGCAACAAAACGAAGCTGTCAAAACAGTTAAGCGATGAAGACGATTTTTCGGATTTCGAAAAGAAAGGTGTTCACGATCCTAGTGGCAAATGTGTTAACAGCTGGGAACTTTAAAAGGCGTGGCTTTCCGAGGAGGCACGGTGGGTGGTCGACTACGCTGGACTAACACGGGCGAGGGCCTGAGTTCGACTGCTGGTCGGAGTCGGCTTGGTTTGGCGTATTTCCACGGCATGGTTTCCTCTCGCTGTTCATCATCGGATGGTTATCTGCCTGGGTTTCTTTCCAACTTGTCTCGCTTCCTCCAGCATCTGAAAATTTAGGGTTCTACTAACAGACTTTTGCTAGATCGGCCGAGGTCGGACTACACCAGGCACTTTCGGACTGGCCATGATTTCCGGTGTCACTCTCTCCAGTAAGGCTGACGTCCCGCGTAGGGAACACAATGACAACAAGCGTGGTTTTCAAAAGCAGGTACCCGTGACGTACAGTAATAGCATCTTAAATTCTGAAACAGAATACCGTCTTCATTACGTGTGTGCTACAAGGTGAAAAGGTTTTCTCAGCATCAAAAAGTTAATTAAGCTTGGTGTTTATATTTATGAGGTGCCTTTGTACTCAATATCCTCATAGTAATAAAGCACTAAACGTAAATAAACGCGCATTCTGTAATATTGGTTCGACTAAAGAATATTATATTAACCACATAATAGAGCAATCGCGACGGTAAATCAGCAACGACAACCCCCCCAGAGTCAGAGTCCCTCTGACACCCTCCAGAGTCAGAGTCTCAATGCGCTTAAATAATTAGTTCATATGATACAATAATGTACGTCACTACTGTAAATTCGCTTTATTTTTGTCAATGTACGTTAGATTAAAAAAGCTCCTAATTAATTCTTCATATATCTAACTAATTTATGAAATTAGTTCACGATTTTTATATTAAATCTTTGACCATTTCTATGCCCAATCGAATCCGAGCACTACAGGTGCTCACAGCGCTTCTATCTCCTCCAGTTCGATAGCATTTTTTATGTGGTACAAATTGTCCATACAAATATTAACTGTTACTGCTTCTCAATTTAGTCTGATAGCATCTGCATACATACATCGACATTGGAGTAACAAGTAATCAGTATCTTCAGGGTTAACGTTTCTCTTATTTGAAACAATTTTAGAGATGTTGTTGAAAAAAACAATTTTTGATTTTGATAGTTCAGTTTCGGACAAAACGTTAATTGTCGAGCCCGAGAGTGTTTGGAACTTGTAAAGGCGTTGCAACTGAAAGTTACTCTGCCATTGCTTGAACCTTTCAAAATGTAGCTTATGGTTACGCTGAGAGTATTTGAAGCCCTATAATTTTAGCTCTGAGCAAACATGGGTTTTTTTGTTTGTTTTAATGGCAGTTGGGCATCCATCAAAATAGCCTTGCAATGGTTTTGTTGACATGCTGAGCATTTAGCAGAGGAGCAGAGTTTTTCTCAACTTAGATTTGTGCAGCAATTTTTTAAACCTACAAACTGTCATTTAATAATATGCACAATTAAGACATCCACATGTTACATGGATTTTGGTTCTGTAAACACTCTTCACTTGACCGGTTGTTACTAAGAGAAATACGTAGAAAAAATACCACTGTCTCTCTTTTGCGATCGATGTTTGTAGGCATTTACGTATTTATATTTCGTTTTTCAATCTTTGTTTTTACACATACCTACTTACTGAAATACAGCTGTTGGGTAAAAATAGATTGAAATGTAATTTATAAAATACGTTAGCAGATCGCCGTCTTTGCTGAAAGACCGTTTCAGGTGATGTCATAATTTTAGGTGATGAAGCAAAATGGCTCGATCCGTTTAAGAACCGGTTACGTGCACGCGGCGCGCGAGGCCCGCACTTTACCAATAGAGCCTCACCCTAGAAGCAGGGCCAAAAATAACAGTGATTATAGTGCTTGTTGGGGCGCTGAGGGACTTAGCTCAGTTGTTCTATTAATCAGACCAGTAAAGAAATGCACGGATTACTGCCAAAAACATTAGCAAATTTAAGAAAGACTTTTTTTTGCAGTTATAAAATTATCCTGAACAACGATGAAAAAAAAACTTTTTTTGTCTATAGTGTTTAGTTTTTTTTTTAATACCGCGTACAGCTGGTGAAATGCGCCGTGGTGATCCCCTCGAGATACATAGTGCTGTTCGTCCATGGCAACCACTCTGACCTATGCATCGACGACTGCCGTCATGACAGGGCTTCCTGGTATTCCGAAGAAGCAGAGAATTATTAAAGAACAAAGCTACCTGAGTGAAGATGGTTACCTGGTCCGTACGTTTAAAAATATGCGGTTCCAGTAACGTTTCTGTTGCAAGTATGCGAAGTCATGTGACAGGTGGAGTTGGCCCGCAGTCCGGTTTGCGGGACCAGTGACCACGTGGCGGGTGATATAGCCACAAGCGAAAAGAGTCGACACGATTGCACGGGGGCGGACATATAAAAAATAATTCGCAGTCTAATCTTCTCGTGAGAGTAGATTAATTTAAAAAATCTTTGCGGTTGTTGTTGTTTTTTCCTATATTGTTATTTAATAGTACCGGGACAGCTGAAACACATCATTATAAACAGTTCGTGCGCCTTAGCTTTAGACCGTGACAAGCATTAACATTTGTCCTCAATGAGTCTGGATCTTGTCAACTGCGACGCCGCATCTCGTTACTCGTGTTGCCGCGGAGCCAACCAGGTACATTTCACTGGGATTCACAGTTGTTGTTGTTGTTGTTGTTGCCTGTTTTTGTGCAGTTTTTAAACCTTTTTATTAAAAAAAAGAGGCTGAAATAATGTATCGATTTACGGCACTAATTTATCTTGCATACCGTATTCCTTTCAGGCGGATTAATAATACCTTTTGTACACGCTGATTAAAAATATTTGATATCTTTAAAAAAAAAAAAAAAAGGACTAAAATTATCTAATCGCATGCTCCCAGCAGAACCCGACGTCGGTCCTGTTTGCCGAGATTTGGAATTTAAGAGGCTATCGCTGGCATAAATACCATTACTGCGCGCGAGGATGTCGCATTAAATTTTCACATTAATTACTTGTGTTTTTTAAAACAATTTCCTACGACGAGACGTAGCCATGCATGGACTCAAACTCTGGAAAAATTACAAATGTTTCGTTCTCTTTGTAATTTTGCTTAATCGGTGTGAAAAAAGAAGTGAAAAGTATCGAAGAAACGACAGGACACCGTGTCGCCAGGAAAACGACAAACCACCCAATTTACGTAAGGAGAATATAGCAGTATAAATTAAAAAAAAAACAACAACAAAACGATCGATCGCAAGAAGTGCAAGAACGAAAAGAAACGTTCGTTTTATTAGTACATTATTCCTGGCACCTGCTACATTAATAGCATTCAGGAAAAAAGAGAAAAAAAAAATTATTGCTTTAAAATAGTGCGTTATTACACCGGAAACGACTGCGCGACTGAAGTAAGTGCCAAAATAAAAAAATATATATATATATCGAAAACCTCGTTTGGGAAGCAGATCGTTTCACTGCATTTTAATTAAGAGAGAAATCTGTTTTGAAGAAAGATAACGTAGAATAAGACGTAATGACAGGCTAAAATAAATACTTCTAAAAGAGATTCTACAAAAACTTGTACGCACGCGCATCCGTTTCGTTGGTAGACAGCTTCGATTTTACTTATGCCATTCTGAAAAATAAAAAAAGAAGAAGGAACCTAAGAGGATAACACAAAACCAACCCGCAAATCAAACAATCACAATCTGATCATTAGATCCGCTTCACTTGGAAGTCAAGGCGTTAACAATGGTAATATTAGAAAAGTTCCTTATTAATTTTATGCTTACTGAAGAAGGACGTGGTTCAGTTATCGCCTTTCCCCTTTACAAGTCGAAGAAGTATCCATAGATTTGTTTTCTAAGCTGGTTTACACGGGCACCGTAAACGACTGCCGCTAGCAGTGATGCTAGTTCCCGACAGCAGGTTTGCTGGGCAGTTTAGTCTTTTTGTAATCATGTCCTCTATTAATCTGAATTGTTGATCACGAGATCAAAAACAGACGTTTTTGCATGCTTCAAACTTTCTCCGATATTTGAGCAAAACCCTCTTTTTTTAATGTCCCCTCACGAACACATTTAAATGAAACTTGACAAACTTGATAATATTAATCTCTCTGTTCAAATCACGGAAAGATTCTGGCACAGCAAGGTGTGTTTTGACAGGAGATCCATAGCATCGCCCATAAATCTTCGAAAGGCACCGAAAAATTTACTAAAAATAAATTAATAATATAGGTACGCAATTAATAAAAGAAACGGTTATGAAATTCCTTTAATAATTTAAACTTATATATCTTTGCATTCCGCACGAATGCTCTCTGAGATGAAGTCAGGAACCTCAGTGAACTAATGTTACAGCAGACGAATAGTGGTACAATGCTCTGCTGTGTAGTGCAAAGTCTCTGTAAAGCGGAAAACATCTACGTTTCAGGTAGAAATAATAAACTGCGCTATATGGATGGTCTTACTAAAGCTTTTGACAAATACAATGTCATAGACACGTTTTCTGGATTAACAGAAACCACAAAGATTAGCTCCCGTGAGGGACGAGTAAGAACGAACTTTAAAGGAGATTTGGGGGGTTAATGCCCGTGTTCTGAAACCATCAGAGAGCGGTAAATCTTCTGGTATCTTAATCAAATATCGGAAGGAAATCTCGGACCCTGGTCACTGTTTCGGTGTGATTGAGTCGGATCGATCATGGGTGTTGAACGTGACCAGACATGGACGACGCTTGCGCTAACCTGAGCAGACATTAAATCTCCATCTCATTGGTCATTTCGGAAACACCTGCATGGATTACTGCTTCCTTTTGAGATAAGTTTTCAGACACACTAAATATCAGAATAAAATCCAAACAAGCGTAATCCGCCATTGCCTGGAGGGCAATAACTTTAAAAACGGCGTCCAAATTGGTCGTGGATCGTGCCAAGATTTAAAAACAACAACGTTTGGCCGGAGAATATAGTAAATATATTAGCATGGAGTAAGAGCAGAAGACGGTATAAATACTATGCCTTCTGAGAGTCGGAACACACGTAATTACTGAAATATTTTCGAACCTAATTTCCCACAAGACTATGCAATTATAAAGATTTGTACGCTGCTATTTGTTTTACACGTAAATGCGTCATGTTATACTCTCTATTTAGATTTTAGTGTACGCATTATGAGATTTATTGAGCTGTTTGAATATCATCAAGTGACCAATTTCAGAAACACCTGTGAATATTATGCTTACATTTAGTTTCTTAGAAGTTTAATGTCAGGGAAATTATTGCAGGAAATCAAAAGCAATCTCGCAGAAAATCTTCTATACTTAAAATAAAACATTTTGAAGAAGTATTAACTATATTTTATGAAAGACATCTCACTTTAAAAAATTGTTTCTTCAGAAGGTAAGAATTATTCACTTTTTATTTTTTTAAATTCTACATTTTTGTTTTAGATTCATTGGCATTTATTCTACTACTTGTATAATTGTGTCTACACAATGAAATGCATTCTGAAGCAAGTAGAAACGAAAAGCTACGGTTTATACAGCTCTGATTGGCAGTAGCATATCAGGTTTCATCCATATTTTTTGACTTTCTAAAAATTTTCTTGGAAATAGCATCACAACATTATACAATTTATGTTGTTGATATATCAGGCGACTTTCTGTGCGAATCAAAATAGTGCGATTTACGGTCGAAGAATAAAGCGAATCATTACTTTCTTCCGGTTGGTTTACGGCCCTGTATTGCTTAAACTGGCTTATACGCAGTCTACTCTTGATACAAATACCCGAGTACGAGGTCTGTCAAAAAGGTATCCGACCTTAGGCCTGGCGAAAGAAAATTGCGTACTTGGCGGGATTCATTTGCTAATCCCCTTCGAAGTAGGCCCCTTGTGCCTCCACACACTTAGCCCAGCGATCCTTCCAATGTTCGAAATACGTCTGGAATCCTTCTTCCTGAATGGCTCTCAGCAACGCCGTCGCATTCTGCATGATGTCCTCTCGGCTCTCAAAGCGGGAGCCTTTCAGTAGCATCTTCATTTTTGGGAACAACCAGAAGTCAGGAGTCATGTCTGTAGAGTAGGGAGCCTGGCGAATGAGCGAAATGCCTTTCTTTGCCAAGAAATCTTGGATCAGCTGCGACGAATGAACAGGGGCGTTGTCATGATGCAGTTGCCAGTTTTGCGTGGCCCACAGATCCGGTCTCTTGCGCCAAACTGCATCACGAAGACATTAGAGGATTTCCTGATAGTAATCCATTGTAACTGTTTGTCCTTCTGGTGCGTATTCGTGATGCACAACACCTTGGTAGTCGAAGAAAAAAGTTAGCATCACCTTGATTTTTCTCCAGAACTTGGCGACGTTTGGTGCTTCCACTGTGATGACTAATCTTTCGTTTCCGGGTCGTACCCGTACACCCACGTCTCATCTCCAGTTATCACGGTATTCTGGAACTCAGGATCCCTGTTGGCAGTATCCAGCAGGTCCTGCGCAACCTCAAGACGAAGTTGTTGTTGTTCTTGAGAAAGCAGCTTGGGCGCAAATTTCGCTGCCACTCTGCGCAAGCCCAAATCCTCCTTTAAAATTGCATGTGCAGAATCTTTACTGATCCCAACCTCGTCACCAATTTTCCACACCGTCAAACGACGATCCTCCATTATCAAGGTCCGCACTTTCTCGATAACAACTGCATTGCGGCCTGTTGACGGCCTCCCGGAACGCTGTTCACTCTCCACCGATGTGCAGCCATCTTTGAGCCTGTTGTACCATTCTTTTATTTGGGTGACACCCATGGCATTGTCACCAAAAGCCTGTTGAATTTTTCGAATGGTTTCCACTTGTGTATCTCCAAACATTTGGCAAAACTTGATGCAAGATCGTTGCTCCACACGTTCTGTCATCACGGGCGAAATGAAAATGCGAGGAGTAAGTAGTACAGCACGTCACACGATGGCTGCCTGACAGCGACTGACGCATCCAGCAAGCCTGCCAAAAACCACGCATGCGCATGAAGGAATGCGACTTCACTATGCACACTTTTGCTTCTCTAACGTCATTACTTCCCACGGGAAAAATAGTCGGATACTTTTTTCGACAAACCTTGTACATATAAAATGTATTTCGTGCATGTTATCTCTTCTGTAAAAAATCTTTACTGTGGCAATCGGAAAGCATCTTGCAGCTTCTACTATTTCGGTAAATCTCATTAAATTCGGCATAGATAATTTCATTCATAGTGGTTGTTGTAGAATGTGAGAAATTTACTTTCAATCTTAAGTTGTCTTGTTTAATATGGTTAAAATAAATGACTTGCACTGGGAAAAGCCGGAGTCAGGTCGAAAGAAATGAGGGGTAGATGAAGATAATACTTTAGGCCAGGTCGGTGACGCGATCAAGTTAACAAGATAAAAGTCCGATTGTTGTGATTGTCTGATTTCGACTAAATCTGGCGATGTCTTTCAGTCGACACAGGTAACTTGGCAAACCACAACACGGAAGTTTCGTTCATACTCGTGTAGACTTGACCGGACCTAATGATACTAAAGATCGGCTATGTATAATGCCTCCTTGAAAATTCTGCCACAGATACGCAAGTAAGTGATAAAAAATGAAAGTATCTGAAACTTCATGGGACCGATATCGTTGATTTTGCATTCGGTGTTTCTCTCTATACGTGATATTCGAAAATATTCTGTTCGGAATTGAGGCATTCGTATGGAATTTGCAAGAGTACCATCAGGATTCGAATACGCCTTTCGGTCGCCAGCATCTTTTTCTCTACCAGAGAAAGGTTTTTTTTTCCTTTCTTTGCTGGACAGTTTGACGTTATTTGAGATCTTGGCTGTAACTGTTCAATGCTTTTTCAGTAGACCAGACGCTGTTTTTATATTTTGTCGAAGCGACATTTTAGATTTCGTTCCGCGTTAACATGATCTGTTTTAGTACAAGGTCGAATAAATCAACATTACACATTTCTGCTCCATTGTTGTTTTCAATTTTCATAAACTCGACTAATCCTCTTGGGTAATGAAGTTATACTCTACATGCAACTTATTGTAGAAATGGAGAAATATTTTTATCGCATCTTTCAGTGATCCTGCTAATTTCTCGGCGTATTTATAGTAACCAGGATATGAAAGTATTTTGTAAACCGAATCCAGCTGTTTTGGCTTTAATCTTCATCTCTTAGTTATTCTCTCGAAGTTGTCGTTACAAATGTTTTGTCTGTTTTTATATTTGGGATTCGATTTTAGCATGCTTGTGAAGGTTGTATGTAGATAAGTTATATATTGTTTTGTTGCGAGTGCTTTGAATACATTATGCAAAACCTACCTTTTTAAAAATCATGAAATGGATATTTGGTTCAGGGTTTTGAGTGAAACATGGATAGAAAAGATTTTCGTGTCATTTTGCTTCACAAGTTAAAACTAGGCCACAAAGCGAGCGAGGCAACTTTTAACATTTAGCAAACATGGGGCGAGGACACAGCAAATGAGCGCAAAGTACAACGATGGTTTGGTTTCAATCAGGAGATGTGATCCTCGAAGACAAGGAACGTAGAGGATGTCCTTCCAGCTGTGATGACGACCCTCTGAAAGCCTCAGTTGAAGCCGATCCAAGAAAAACAGTGCGAGAAATTGCTGGAGAGCTTGACATAAGCACTGCAACTGTTTCCCGGCATCTTGACGCAATCGGCCAGGTGAAGAAGCTTGACAAGTGGGTGCTTCACGAGTTGAATGAGCAACAACAAAATTGTCGATTGGAGTTCTGGTCTTCGCTTGGCATAAGAAGCAAAAACCATCAAAACTGAAAGGTACTGTCGTGAATTAAACGTTTATCAGGAACTCTCCCAACGACAGCGGGCATTGGTGAATCGAATAGGCCCAATTCTGCTCCACGACAATGCTCGTTCTCATGTTGCAAAAGTAACTCTTCAGAAATTGAACACATTTGGAGTACGAAGTTCTCTGTCACCCAGCCTATTCACCAAACCTTTCTCCCCCACAGACTGCCACCTTTTCAAACACCTTGACAGCTTCCTCCATATGATATCCTTCATCAACCAAGCAGCAATTGAAACTGCTTTCCAACAGTTTATCGACTCCAGAATTCCAGATTTTTTTCAAAATGGTATAAATTCGCTTGAAATTCGTTGACAGAAGTGTATTGATTGTAGTGGAACTTATTTTGATTAATAAACTTCACGTTCAGCAAAGGTATGAAATCTCATTGTTGCGGTAAAAAAACCCACAAAACGCTTGTAACAACCTAATATCAAAAGAAAGCATTGAATCGGCGCCAACCCAACTCTCCATTTGACTTCTAAATAAATCGGAGAACATTACTATAATTAATAATTTTATCTTCTTGAATGACTACAACAAAGAACCAAAAACCCATCGAAGAGTTTAAGACATTAGTCTAACTCGTTAGTTAACTTTTAATCACTGTTTTAGGAACCAAAAATCTTTACATGACATATTTTAAAATTTAATATTTAATGATCGATTCATCTCACAGTATGCGTTTTTAAAAAGAGGAACCTTGTTTTAAGAAGTGACGAAAGCACTTTCTGCGATATCTTTTGATAATTTTGATACCTTTGAAACTTTCTCTCTTCAAGGTTTTCCTTTTGTTTTAGGTATTTTTTTGTCATATGCTAAATGGCACAGCATCCCTTGATTATACAACTTAATTTCTTCCCTTCCGACCCTCAGGTTTACTCTGCTCAAATTTTTTTTTCAGTCTTGTGTCGAGTTGGGTTATCAAGTTTTCGAAAATTCCCAAGTTATCTTCCATCTTAGTTGTCAAGTGACGAAATATTTTCTACGCACTATATCCGAACAGTTCTTTTCTGGGGTTGGTTTGTTAAATTCTAGAATGTGGTTTAGCAACTGCCAAACGAAATAGTTTTTCCGTTTCCGGCCGATACGTTGATACAACTAAAAACCGTTTGAACCTGAAATCTAAGAGAGGAACTAAACTAAAGGCTTCTATTTAATTCTGAAACATTGATTTATAGTTTTTGTTTATAAATGTATAGTCAGTTAAACAAAACTTGTATATCTGTTGTACTATTATCGATGAATTTTTCGTTACAAATCAATCTATGTTTGGAAAGGGAAAATACCCGGCACTGCAAGGGAAAAGAATTTTTTTTATATAAAAAAAATGTTTTACAATAATTTGAAAAACATAAATTTGACTTCTTTAAAAACAATCATTGAATGAACAGTGAATAATACTGATGCTAGCGATACATCTCTGAACATTCTATAAACTGTACACTTAAATTTAACTTTGTTCCATGGAGTCTCTTTATAGACAATGTATTTTTAGTTTTTCTTTGGGGTGATAAGCAAAACAGATTTCTGTTTTGGCCAACTCTTGAGCATCCAGCAGAGTTTTCCATGGGAACAGAATGGACAATCCCCAAATGGAGGCCAATAACCTTCACTGATTGGTCCTGCATTTTTTGTTGATGGTCATAACAAAGCTAAGCGTTATATTGAATGGATTCTCTTGAATTCACAGGGAATTAAATGAGGCTCTGGTACCTTGGATCCTGCCTTGGATTCTGAAATATCTTCATTATAATATGAGGTTGCTAGCTCGCCTATTTAGAATGAGTGCAGTGAACTGTGTAATCTATAAGGCTTTTTTGAAAAAGTGGCCTTTGGTTTGCCTTAAAAGGGTTTTAAGTCACATGACTGAAACAAATTATAATTCAACAACTGAAACAAATCTACTTTTTTTCTTCTTAATGGTTAAAATAAACGGTCATTTTAATATGGTATCCAGAAGTAGACAAACTTGATCTAAAAAAAGTAGTGAATCCTTTTATTTCATGCGGTGCTATTAAAAAACGTAATGTACTTGCTCTATTAAATATGTAAATAAGTGCTTCTTTTACTGATAATTTTGCGTGCGTGTTAACGAGCTGTAAGAAGTCATGTTCCACAAAACATTTTTTCTGAAAGTTCCAAGATATTGTTGATCTCGAGCGGAGACTTCAAAATGAAAACGCAATAAGTCAAAACTAACTTTCTTTCCCCACCATCCTCCAATCCGTCAAATGCTCTCCGAACGCCTGGGTTAGGATGATGGTCTAAGTCCCGTGAAAGGTGATAAATCACACCTGATACACTACTGAAGACGGGCGTAGGTCGTGCAGTTCAGCTTTTCTCTAGCAACGAAGTTCATGCGTGATTCCTTCTGGTGTAACTTTGGATTTGTAAAGTCGCGTGATGAAGTTTAAAATAAGGCTTAATATATTTGTTCCATTTTTAAATCTCCATAACCCCCCTTTTTTCATATTTATTGTTGGAAGAGCTTTTGAAATAACAATACGTTTTGGGGAATATTCCCATCTCTTCCGTCTTTCGAACGATGCGCAGCTTGATTTGATTTTTTACAAAATATATTTATTCAGAACCACCGCGTGATTTGAATATGTGGAAAATAAATTTAAAAAAATGATAAACGGTCTTCCGGAAGCAGTGAAACAAGGTAACACCTCCGACCACTCAACACCCTCCCTGTGAGATTAATTCTTTGTAGTCATTATAAAATAACTACTCTAAACGGACACGGCGTTTATTTGCTACAAATTCATTTTTACGAATGTGTGCTTGTGTAGAAGTTTTATTTTTGCTTTATTTAATTATTAAATTTCTACTTAAAGTTTTGATCAAGAGAATAGTTTTACTTCCAAGTGAACTGTATGCCGTGTACTATGACCTCCAGGGTACACTTAACACCACCGCGAAACAGTTAAAAGAATCGCTTTGTTCATTAATTCATGGTGTCTTCTGTACTCTTGGGATCAAATTTCATAACATTTGAAGTATTTATACTTATCTCGGATTTTTTTTGGTTTAAATATTTTATTTCTTATGCTTTTTTAATTTGCGCTTTTTATCAATTTTCGGTATAAAAATATTAAAAGATAGATTTTTTTTGCATATAAGTAAATTATCCAAAAAATGTTATTTGGTACAAAGGATGTTTATAAAGTTTTTGATAGAGTTTCGTTTAATAATTGTTTAATTACATGAACTGAACAATAAAATAAATTCCATTACAAGGCCATATGTTTAGAGATTTTACCCTTTTTTTTCTGTTTAGGATGATTGGAAACCAGAACAGCGAGAGTTGAGGAGAAGTTTGATTGCATCTTGTAGCTTGCTGAATTAAAGTCCTTTGCTGCAGTGAAGCAAAGGTTTAGGGAGAATCACGACCGACAACTCCACATGGAGTTGGATGAATAAGTTTAAACAAGCGGGCAGGTTTGCTTAATAATTGAAAGACGTTCTGGTGGACCGGGCACTAGTCAAGAGACCATCGAAGTTGTTGAGGAAGCATTTTGAAGGAACCAATCTAAGTCGCTTTACCGTATCTCACCAGAATCAAAGATGCTAAAACATTGTTTTACCCAGCAATATCCCAATCTAAAGAAGAACTCGACGAGGAAAAAAAAAAATCAAAGCAGTTATCCGTCGCATATCACACATCAGGGGCTGGAGACTGTGTTAAAGACCTTGGCAAATAGGACTGAACGTAGTATTACTGAAAATCGAAGCTATGCAGAAGTTTAGGCATTTATCGTGGCTACATCAGACAAAAACCTTCAGTAATATAGTTTGTAATGCAGTTTGTTTTTGGATTTTAATACTTAACCGGTTATTAAATGAAGAGTATTTTCAGAGACTTTATAAACTTCCTGTAATTTAATAAAAAGAAGTCTAAATGTGCTCAGTTCGACGGAGTGTGGAATAGGAAAGTAGTGATTATTTTTTAATATATTCTTATTTTCAAAATATCTCATCCTGTTAATAAATTTTAAACGAGGTTCTAAAAAGTTTTCATATGCAATGGCGATCATAATTGCAGACTGATAATGAAATGCTTCTTCCTATTGCATACATATATCAATTTGAGTACCTGTACATTATTATTAGATTGCTAAACAGTAATAAGGTGATACAATTTGTTGGAGATTTGATCTCTGAAGCACCAAAGATGTTTTTCATCAAAATATTTTATTGGTTGGTCTACAGTTATGGCAACCCAAATGATATACACTGGCGTTCAGAATTATGAGCTGACAAAATAAAAGTACCGTCATCTATATTTTCAACACCGTATTGTTAATGAAAATGTTTTATTCCAGCAAGAAAAACACAGTTTATGACACCAAATAAATAATTTATTAGAACGTGCAATTTATGAATTTGACGTTGTTATTATTTCGTGCTTTTTATAAAATCAAAAAAAAAAACAAACTTTTTCTTAAATAACTGCTGTAGATATTTTTGGTATCCCCTTCAGTAACCTTTCTTCTCTCACATTCGTTCTAGAAGGAGATCTGTAGCTGGTTGATATTGTTGGACTCTCGGAACGAATTCTTCGATATATTTCATCGTAGGCAAATTTAATGGGGTCTAGATGTGCAAACTAAGAGACAAAACTACGATTTCTAAGAAGTTCTCCCAGCTATTGTCTAATAAGAAAATGTGCAGTGGACTTTGCAGTAGGATCCAAATCAATACTTTGTTGAGAATAAATCCATCGCATTTCGAAGGTGCTCTGGTGGAATTGGATAGTGTTAAACATTTTGATATCTCTCCTTTGTAAAAATCCCATTAATGTTTATGAAGTCATTATTCAAATAATCAGAAAAAAAACGCACATTTTTATTGCCATGATTAAATGTAGGGAAAACGAAGCTGTCAAATTTTCGGTCTTTCTCCGACCACAATAGTTTGGTCCACCAATGTTTGTAGATATAGTTCTGGTGTTGTTTGGTCCTGTAAAGTATTTTTTTTAACCACGTCTAAGTAAGGAATTTTCAGCGTCTAGTCGGAAAGTCATTCCAAATAAAAATTTTCGAAAAATGACTTTTAAAAGGCAGTAGGAAGCCGTGGTAGCATCAACGTTGCGCATTACACTCAACAACTGGAACCAGGTCTGGCACGGAAAGGTTTGCGCCTCGTCGCTCTTCCGTTGTGCCCTGTGCTGTTGAGAACAATTCTGAGGGCATTCGTAGAATCTTACAGTTGCTCTGTTACATTTGCAACTAATTGTTTGGATTCGGTTTTCAGACTTCTCGTCAGCACGAAGTTTTTGTTCCGTCGGCTTTGGATATCCAGAACGCATATAAAAGATTGTGTTATGCCTTTTCTTGAACTGGACAATAACCCTATTAACAATCGACAGTGGAATGGCCAGTGTGCTTTGATAAAAAAAAATCTTCAGTGTCTGATTGTCAATCTATATACTCCCTTTCAAAGTCTATCGATTCCCGCGAACTTCCTGTTCGTGCCAAGGATGTCTATAGACCGAGGATTCTTCTGGCCTGTACTCGACTTTATAGCTTGCAATTATGTGCTTATTATATGACTGAAATCTCCTTTTTGAGTTTCAGAGTCCCAACTGCGCCATTCTTATTGGTCAGCTGCCTTCATCCACCGTTAGAGCCGGGTCAGGGGACAGTCTGCAAAAGATTGAAAAGGTTGACTGTACTTCTCGCGATGACGATACTTATAGGTGTTTCGCGTGGCTGTGCTTTGTCACTTATTGCCTTGGAAGATTATATACTTAGGGGCGTGCGTGGCCCCAGGGAAGGAGACCACGCAGGACCGGGGTGGGGGAGTTTTGCAACCCTCGTTGGGAAGTTCCGCTTGCTCTAAGCCCAGCACCTCCAGAACGGCAAGGTTTTCTCCCGGCCAGTCTCAGATATCATCAAAACCACCAGGACCAGCAGGAACGAGGAGGAACGATTTACTCCATCTAGACAGACCAAATTATAAGAGTGCAGCGATCGGACTCGGCAACGTAATCAGGCAATCATAGACTAAATAAAACAGACCTGGAGTGAAAAGAAGAAAACCGAGAGAGGGAGGGGGAGACAGGGTAGAATAGATAAGGCGGAGAAAAGAGCGAAGCGCTGGCAGGGATCATCTCATGAAATCCTCTTGCCACAAAACGTGGAGAACCACAACTGAGCAAATCACACATGGGAATAATGTGGTAATGATTCAGAGACCAAACCAAAGAAAAGGTAGTTCCGGGCAAACAATAAAGTCTGCTTTACGCTGTCTGAGAAAGTTGGACATGGCAAAAGGAAACTACTGACATCAGTGGAAGAAGTGTTGGCTTCTTGTCTTTTGGGCGCCGCGCAACAATTACAGTGTGGAAATTCTAGAAATTGAGTGTGCAGATAGGGATGATGGAATATGCTTGCTCTGTGTGGGTGAATAATGGTAAAGCTGCAAAGAAATCGGTCGCTAACCTCAGCACCATAGTGATGAATGGAGATTGGGCCCCAGGAGAGCAGAGAGGCTGAGATACAAAAAGGCTTCCACTGATTTAGGACTGGGGTCATATGTATCTCTGCTGGACATCAAGAGAAAACTGTTCTCACTCCTGAGTAGAAACCATTGGATAGCCCTGATCCAGGTCAGGAAGTCATATGGAGTTCTGCTGCAAACAAAAGCTGCCAGGTGTCGATAGAAAGTTAAAGAAAAGGCATTAATAGTGAGAATCGAAAATGAAGTGAAGCAACAGAAGAAAGAAGTAAAGAAAATAGGCCAAATTTTCAACGGTTCAATGAGGATGTTGTTAAAGTACGGGAAAAGACGAAGGTAAATAAGTCATTTACTAACGCCAGGAAAAAAGGAAGGAGTGATGATGGGATTAGTGAAAAGAGGAGGCAGTTTAATCAAAATAGTTGAATGTGATATATTATGCAGGCAGAGTGACCTCCGTGGACTCCACCGTCTCTAGAAGTTTTAGCGACTTGCAGGAATATTGAGCAGAGTTTCCAGTGACAGCAGTACGGGGCCCAGAGCAGATCAAGACACCAAATTTTAGACTATTAAAAGTAAATGAGAAATGAAAGGCCTTCTTTCAGAAATATCAGAGCCAAACTACAGCCCCCAATGGCAAGATGACCAGAGCTACCTGGACTGAGCCAGACAATCGCATAAAAAGTCGTAGTGACCAAGAAGGAAAAATAACTGAGAATAGTAAGGGCTAGAAGTTATGCTCAAGGCGATTAAGAATGATTCAGCGCCGGGCCAAGATTGAGTGAGATTTCCGATGATTAAGGGACTCTCTGGGAAGGATAAGGAAAAATCTGTGATTCATTACGCGGTTATTGACGAGTACAGAGTTTCAGCAGATTGAATTGATTGTGGAATTGATATCTTGCCAAAGCTTTTCAAGGCCCCACTTTGAGCTGAAAGGATGCAGAATAATAATGGTGATGAATACCTTGCTCAATCAAGAAAAAAGGACTAGTGACAGATTTGGAAGAAAGGGGAGTTTTATCACCCGAAATTAGAAGTGCTGGGCTAAAAACAATAACTACATCAAATATAACGACTTTGATCCACCAACTGCAGAGGAGTGATCTAGAAGACACGTGTAATCGAGTGGAGCAATCTTACAGAGACGAGTACGTCTGACATTCTGCTGGCCCGATAGATCATAGCCTTTTCGGGAAATAAATGGTGCCAAACGTATTTTGGAAGATGGTGCCCAAAAGATATTTAAAGTCTAAGCTTGCTGAAAAAAAGATTCCATTGAGCTTTTAATGTTGACAACGAGTAGGATGAGAAATGAAAAAGAAATCTAAAAATATTCGGACAGACAAGACCTGCTGGTTGTCGGAAACTCTTCCAAACATCTTGTGGGCAGGAGGAACGGTACTACAGGTCGGCTCGATCCAGTACATGGATGTTTTGATGGACAAGTGCGTGACCATTGTTTCTCACATTCTTCATCTCAACGACAGGAAAGAGTATCTTACTATTGAGATATGCAGCATATCAAAAAGTGCATAAAAAATCTTTAGCCAAATCGATGAGGGTCGGGTTTCCGTAGAACAAAAAAAAACATGGGCTGCACTAGTGATCAACTGAAAGCAAGGTTGGCCATGGATAGATTACGGACAGTGGAACAAAGCGATGTAGGGAGTGACGGGCGTAGTCTGGAGATACAGCAGAATCTGCTTTGACGATAAAAGCTGATCTTGTTAATTTAGTGCTGAAGTCGAGATCTTTGGATATGTCTAGGCACAGTCAGTAAAACTACAGTTGAGATCAGAGTTGTAGTCCTAATGGACTCACTCATTCTGGCTAACAGAATTTAAAGAAGCGATGTCAAGAGTATGTGGATCGCAGTTTTAGAGAAACCAGAGACGGTGATTGAGGTTGTATACATCCCGGGACACAGTGGCATACTGTACAATGAGAGGGCACACCAGCTTGATGGCGATGTACAGCCATTTAGATACCTGGAGCGAGAACTATTAGACATGATTATCCAGTTGACGACAGAAACACAAAGTGAAGAGCATGAGAAACAAACAATCATATGGTCAAATATGAGGTTTTAGGCGAAGAAATAGAAATAAGAAAAGGGTATCAGATGCAAGCTTCGAGAAAGTGATTGACCTGTCTTCAACAAGCATCGGCTTGAAGTTATTACCAAGGGGTACGGGAACATGAAGACGTGGCTTGGGAGACGATAAGGGACTAAACATTCTGCAGTAGCGAAATTGTTCAAGTATTGCAGCAAATTGAGGTTGAAGTTGAGTTTCATAGACTATATAGTATTTCATTAGTTGATTTTCAACCATTTACACCGAATAAAAGACATTTAAAATAATTTAATCATAAATCCAAGTGAATTCCATGTAATGCTATAATTTTCTTATTTCCACTGACCTTCTAAAGTCAAAATTTGTTTCATTGTTGCTTTTAATTAATTTTAAACAATTAACGATACGTTAATGAATGCGTTTATTAAAAAAAGGTCTGGTCTACTTTTAAAATATTATCTTATACTAACAAGAAAAAAAATTTATACGATATTTTTTTCATAAAATTAAAACAATTTTCTTTAACCATGGAGGGTGACAACTCATTTTTATAAAGCAAAACTATCTCGACAGCCGAAAAGGGGGTTACAACCTCTGGAGGGCGCCATAATGATGCATTGCTAGAGTATACGGAAATAAAGCTGCCTTGTTTTGTTTTGGCTAAAAACTTGGTTTTCAGAATCATCATTTCGGAAATCGCATCGGCACTCATCAAAACTGACTGTTATCCTACCTGGAAAAATGCAAGTCAATAAACTAATTAATTTTAAAAACAGTCTTTTGAGAATTTAAACCGGAGGCAAATAATCAAATAACGACTCTCCATTTTGTCAATTGTGCATTCTTTTAGTTTTTTTAAAATAATTTTTATTCATTTTATTGTTTGTCATTTGTTATTTTTTATTTTATAATTTTATCTTTTATTCATTCTCTTTAAAAAATTTAAAATCGGAAATAGTTTTGCCTACATTCTAACCTCTCTCTGCATTTACCTGCAATTAACATTGACTTGGTTTTTGTGCATAAACCGTTCTTTCTATTTTATTGCTATATATAATTTTTCTCTCTTGTTAGCATAAAGGATTAATTTATAATAATTTTAATTTTAGAAGTTTCCACTCTTTTTTGGTGTGACATTATTTCATCGCACATACAGAGAAATGAGCATCTGCTTTTGTTGATTGGAGATTACGAAAGCTTAGTACATCATAAAAGAGTGAATGGTACCATCTAACAAAATCAGATATTTTTTTAAAAAATAAACAAGAAAGGAAGCAACATTTTAAATAGTTTTATATTATTTATTATGAAATAAAAATTTACAAAACGTGTTGAAGAAACAGATGATTTAAATTAGAAAATAAAATCTTTTAGATTTTGTTTTACTTTTAAAATATCTTTTTAATATTTCCTGTTGCTTGACTACTCTTTTTTAAACAGTCAATATATCTTCAAAGTATCTGTCTAGCTTGTACATAGAAAATAATGCATAATTTTTCATTAATTATACAAGCAGAAGAAAAAATAATACTCTGGTGTTCAGGAATAATTATCTGAGAGGAAATCTTGATTAGAATTTTCCATAAAACGCGTATTATTTTCTTAGAATTTAAAAAATAAATAAAAATAGTCATATTAGTTGATTGTATTTGTTGTTGCCTATTTTATAGAGTTTAGAAATTTGGCCACGATCTGCATGTTAGTACAGCAATATGAACGCTCAGCTGATAACATCGATTATTGACTTAGGAAGCGTAAACTGCAAACTATCAATTTCTTAAACCTCGAATAGCTTTCTGAAAAGAAAGTTTTTGGAATCATATTTTGTGGGAAGGAAACAAGTGCAGAAACGTTTAAATCGAAGCTTCAGTGATGTAGAAACAGTGAGAACCATACTACCTAAGAAATTGCAAGGCAATGGCGATGTGTGGAGGAAAAGTTTTGTTCTCATTTGAACAACGATGAGCTCATTTTGAACCACCCTGTGGTTTGAGAAAGTGAATAAATCTTTTTTTAAAAAAGAAGGAACAGACAAAAAGAAACAGAATAATTAAATACTATTTTATACGTTTTTTAATATATACGTATGAGTCAATTAACATTTTGTATTAGAAGACAACGGTGATGAATGCAGTCTCCACCGAACAAATACATGACTAGTGTGTCAGTAAATATTGTATTATAAAAAGATCAGCTCTATCAGTAAATGCCAAGAAAATGTAATATATATATATATATACCCCATTTCATCAATAAATATCAAATGAATGACAAGTAGAATAATCTCTATCAGTAAATATCACGTAGCCATCTTTAGCAGCAATTGCTAAGGAAAATCATGTAAAAATTGACTTTATCGGTCTTGCCTAACATAGTAATTACATGATTATGAGATATTTTATAAGACATCTCATTGTGAAATTACCAACTAGTCGTTTATGAAAACAATGAAACGAAACAACGAGAAACTGTCAAATATCATTGTTACAATGAAATAATGTACCAAGTAGAAAGTAATTAGGTTGATTGGAAAAAAAAAAAACAAAAACTTTCCAGAAGTGAAAATCAGTTCTTTTTAAAACTATATTTTGTGGTTATGGGTTTGTTCGGATTTTCCCAATCATATTATTACAAGTAATACAACTAAATTACGAACCAAGCTTTTGCGATGTTCCCAATTAGTCTGAAGTAAGGTTCTTTCATATTTTGTTTGCAAGTATGAGTTTAAAGTTAACTGCTTTCAACGCTATACTAAAAAAAAGAAAGAAGTCCTTATATGTTCAGGCACTCTTGACAAAAGTTTCCTATTTAATATATTTGTAAGTTTTATTTTTTAAAAATAATATTTTAATTTAAAGAATCTGGGACTTCAATGAATAATTTGGTTTATGAGTTGCAGCCGAACGGCTTTGCACATTATTAGGTTCAGCAGTGAGTAAAAACATAGAACACTTCAACACTCTGCTGTCTTAATCAGGGGGCGCGGCTGAAATGTTTACAACACGATACATTTTAAAGAGATGGAGGTACTGAACAGGTGGTACTGATGATTATGGCGGTGGCCCTGACTAGTTTTATAAACGCTGGCAAGGAAACAGTTTTATGTCGAATTCTTCGTAAATTTATTAGTATAGTCTTAAAAAAAATTCCGTTTGGCATCGGAAACGGTTTTTAATTTTTAACTCCTGGATTCTAACATTAGTAGTAGAATTATATAGAGAGAGATTATAGAGGAGAAATACACAATTGACACATATGAATTTAAATATACAAATGACAAATGGGAAAGAAGCCAAAGAAATCATAAAACTATTTTGTTTAATAAAAAGTGTTGATATAATTTATTTAAAATTCGCTTTCTGCTTTTACTTCCTGCTTTAGTAATGTATTGCAGACAAATAAATTCTACACGAATAAATAAAAATAATTCTTACGTCTAATTTTAAAAGTTTATCTATCTATTTTTTAATCATGATCCCCATTAGTAGTAGATGACATGATACTGTAATAAAAGATCTGTCGTTTTGCTTCATTCATCATAAAAAAATCAAATATCTCCAATAATGTCAGTGTGGAAATGTCTGTCGGCCAGATCGGCGCAACTGAAGCCTTTTTAGCTTTTACTTTATAACGATGATTACGTGTATTGCTAATCATTCTACAGAAATCTTTGAACATTTTGCCACGGTATTTACGTCCTTAAAAATGATTACATATTATAAAAAGGTCTAACTAATAATGAATACGAAAGGTACAGTTCTACGTATTTTTTAAAATCAATTGGACGATTTAACACACACACACATACACGTATTGACTTCGAGACGACCATCTCACTGTTTAGAATTATATGGACAGGGTACACGAAACATACCTGATCTATATATAAATTATGCACCATTTACATCGCAACGACTACTTTCGTACCTAATACGTGTATATTATAATCATGTACATAACATACCACGTGGTTTTTACACGTGATTTCATGACCAATTAAAAATTTTCTTTGAAGATTTATATTTTCTCTTCACTAAAGATCTGTCCTAAATGTTAATAAATAAACGTACTTTTCGGAAGAAAAAAAGTTTCAGTGATTGTCTTTATTTTTTATGTATAAGAAACATTTTAGCGGAAAAATTTATTTTCTCTCCGTGTTAAAATTTTCCGAATTAACTTGCAGTTATTTCCCCTTTTTCTCCTTCTGTTCGTGTGTAGGACGACTCTCCATCAGATATCGTCTTACAATCGGATCTTCCTTTCCTACAATGTGGCTTTATTCGGTTTCTTCAGTGCGTGGCTATCTTTCGGAGAAAATCTTATTGTCTACACACGCTTGGCAGACGGCCGCTCCGTATTTAAGGCGACGAACGTCGTCACTGGGTAATTGAAAACGAAAATGAGACGCGGCCATTAGCCGAAGAATTTAGATAGATTGACACTCACGCGAACCAGACGGCTTAATCTTTCCGCGGGGAATTAAAGTCGACAACTTTGCTCTACCACACTAGCTCCTTAAAGAAACTTCTTTGCATTCGTGAGAGACGGAAAAATTCTAAGAAAATTAAAAAAAAACTTTTCCTTTCGTTACTTTCAGACAGATAAAATTTGACAAATATTCAGTACACCTGAACCAATATTTACACACACACACACACACACACACACACACACACACACACACACAATACGGTTCTGAAAAAAAAAATTTTTTTTTGTAAATCTTTCAAAATTTATATCTTTCCCAAGAAAGGATGTGCTTCATTTTAATAAGACTGCGATATTCTGCAATATTGGCATATTTGATATTTCTGAAGAAAAACAAAACGAAGGTTTCTATGAGCATTAAAGGAAACAACATTACGTATTTTAAGAAAGCGATAACTTGATAAACTTCAGAAGCTCAACGGTCATCGTCCCACCGGGCATCGCCAACAACCAAAAGTAATGACATCAGGAGACATTCCGCAGAGAAGTCATCACGAATCGATTGGTTCTTTGGATGACAAAAACAAAAATGTTGTGTCCTACTACCTGTGTTCTTTAGGCTTGTCGTACGATTATTAAAAAATGGAGATTTTACTACTGTTCTACTATTTGTCTACTATTTCACTTTAGAATGCAACATGCAAATGAACTATTTTTTCCCCCTCTTAGCGATTCACGAAGTCCACGTGTATATTAGTTTTAGATTTAACTGCTGTTTTTGCATTTGACCTCTGCTTCTGTATTTTGTTTTTAAAAGAACATGATTGAGTGCAAATTCTCAAAGTAAACAAGAATATAAAATGTGGGTTAAAAAAGTAACATATTCAACCCCCCCCCAAGGAGTAACTGTATAATTCACCCAATGAATGTTTAATGTCGACAGGATAAATTTCCAACCTAAAAATACAAAACCAAAAACTCGTATTTGTGACGGGCACAACACGAACATATATCGAAAAAACATACAAATTACAAATACATGAATATATATATTTTTGTTTTCTTAGAAAATAATTAATGTAGTATGCTTATTTAACGTTGTTTTAAATCACAAATAAATAAACAGTCATTAACTTATAGCTTCTAGACCGTAGAGAACATGACCAGTATCCTAAGTTTCTCCAAGCAAAATTTATGCCTAAGATTCCTAGCAACACGGTTAAGGTTGGATGTTCATGTCTGCAGATGTTTCCCTATGGCGTTTTCTTATGCTTCATGTCACGTTGTCGGTCTACACAGTCTAGAGGACCGACATCTAGTGGAATAGTCCAAATGCGGTGTATCGAAAATTTGATTCCGATCTTTAATTGAGTGTAATTCAGTTGTGCATTTACATCAAAAATAAATTTCTATAAATGGATGCAGGTTAGAATTAATCTTTTAAGTAATTTTCTATTGAATAGTATGACACTTCAAATATAGGATAACAAAGTAATGTGCTTTTATTGACTATAATTTCCGCAAGTTTATCTAATCACAGTTTAGACAGAACCCTTACAAGGACAACAGAAACAGGAAAACCATTCGGAGGAAGTAAATTGGTGATAGATTTAGCGAAAGATAAATCAAATCATCACATGGAAAAACAAGGACACATCGAGAACAACTAAATAAACAAATAAAATCAACATAAATCTTGAAACTGAAAAATATCTTTTTATTAATAATATTAAATTTATCCTATCTGATTAAATTTTTTTATACTTCCGTCTGAAAACAGGCTTCAGCATCACATTGCATTGCAAGCGTTCTCCTACTCTCTTTAGTAACCGCTATTTTGGTTCGTGTCATAACTCGTATTTTATTAATCTTCGAAAGATCTGGCGAATCAAATGTCTCAAGGAAACCACTTAATAGCTGAGAATTAGTAGGTCCAATTTATCTCCTGGGCTTGTTTGTTCTCAGCAAGAAAGGAAATCCGGTACATTGTCTGTCTTATAACACTTCAGTGCTTGCGGACGTTTTTTTTTTGTTTTGTTATCTCTTAATCTTACTTTTCTTTGGATTTTGAAAAAATGTCGTGTTTTTCCCGCAGTCGGTTTCTCGATCAGAGATAATCTTAAGCGTTGATCCAAGGCCAGCCGTTTTACAAATCTAGTTACCCTGAAAATAATATAAAATTTCAGAGCAACGCTTTTTCTTGAGCAGAAGTTTTCGAAAATCCCATAATATATATTTCTGTTTACTTAGTTTCTTTCTTGGTAAAAATTGGAAATAAAATATTACCAAAGGTATTTATACAAAATTTTTATAATAGTTTTTTTCTTCTTAAATATTGAGGAATGTCCAGATTTTGCTAATTATTTTTAGATACCGATATACTGGAACCGAGAACGAGAGAAAATAGCGATTATAGACTTCGTCAAGTAAAGTTTACAAAAAAATCCCCTTTAATTAATCGTACTGATATTGGTACAGCATTCCAAGGCTACTACACGAGCCTTTCTCGCCGGTAGGCAAAGATTAAATTTCCGTGAAGACTTGAGTAGCTTTAATAAAAAAAAGCAATTGTCGCTTTTCGATTGATTCTATGTCTAAACGTGGTTCTTTGCACAAGACTTCGGTGACAAAAAAATCATCTGTTTAAGACATTTTGCATTTTTTTTGCAACAAAAAGCCGGCAGAGTTGTTTACATAAATTTTCACTGAGAAGTCAGTCCATCATCTTTTTAAAATGTGTACCTTGTTTGACGACAAAAAGCCAGCACAGTTGTTTGCACAAGTTTCCAATGAAAAGCCCATCATCGGTTTAGGTAATTTCCCATCTTTTTAAAAACAAAAAGTAATCGTAGTTGTTTATACAACTATTCAGTAAGGAAGACGTTATTGGATTAAGAAATATACCATCTATAACAATAAATAATCATCATAGCTGTTTACACGAGCCTTCAGTAAGAAGCTGATACTCGATTAACGGCTTCTCCATGGAAAAAAAATTCATCAACGTTTTTTTTTTTTAACTGAAGCTTTCATTGAGAAACATAGAATATGATTAAGATTTGTCCTATCTTTCAGGAGAAAAAAATCAGTACTTTTTGTTTACATAAATTTTCAGGGAAGAGCCCATCATCTGTTTACAACATCTCACATCATTGACATTAAGAAGCCAGCTTAGTAGTTTAAATAAGTCTTCACTAAAAAGTTGATCATCGGTTTAACTATTGTCCAATATTTGACAACAGTCAATCATAGTGGTTTACACAAGTCTTTACTAAGTAGTGCATCATCTGTTCTAAACTGTCCCGTGCCTATTGTCTGTTTTAGACTTGTTACCTCATTTACTTAAGAAATCTAGCATATTTGTTTACGCAAGTATTCGAAAGTTATCATATAGAAGTAAGCAGCTCATAATCTCTGAGTGTAGTCCATCTTTGAGAAGGAAATTCAATGACTTTTTATAGAATTTTTCGTTGAAAATTTTCAACTTTATACGTTATGTCAGGGGTGGCCAGACCTGCTTAACGTAAGAGCCACATACGATAAACTTCAGATGTTTGAAAGCCGCAAGACAATGTGCACATTTTGTTTCAAAAATTTTATATAAATATTAAGAAATACATGTGCGTATAATATTTATTCATGTATGCAGTTTTTAAACTGCTAATTTGTATTACTTTCAATAATCAAAATGTACACATATACACACAAAATATTTTCAAAATCCTGACTGATTATTGTGAGTCTCTATCTTGGCTGTGAGTCTTTGAAAATCCGGCTGATATGTTGTCAGGGCTGTACGAATCAGCTCCGTCAGGTGTTTATTTGTAAGGATTGCACGATGCTTCGACTTCACAAACTTCATAACAGAGTACAGTGATTCACAGCAGTGTGTTGTGCTGAAAATTGAGATGAGTCGCACACTGGTCTTCTTCAGTTCAGGATATTTTATTTCTGGAACTTGCTTCCAGAACTCAATTGTAGACTGGGATTTATGGATCATTTTTAGACACAGGTCCTCCTGTAATTCCATTAGTTCCATTTCCACAGCAGATGAATCTATAACCAGAGGGCCGAGAATTGGACAACCATCATTGATCACATCAACCATGAATGGATTTACAAGAAAGGCGAAGCACGGCTTCAGTTTCTGCAAGTCCTCAAACCTGGCTAGGAAATTATCAAGCAGTCCTTGTAATTTATCTTTGTATTCTTCCAGTTTGTGGTCTTTTATTTCAATATCAGGAAATGTATTTACTCTCCTTTGGAGATTAGGAAAGTGACTCAAATTTCTTAACAATATGTCTCTTTGAAAAACTCTTATTTTATTCTGAAAACTGAAAATTGTCTGAGTAAGATCAGAAACAATCCTATCCTTCCCTTTGAGTGCCAAGTTGAGAGTTTGTAGATGATTCATTATATCAGTAAGGAACATTAGATCTTTCATCCATTCCTCATTTTCCATTTGAGGATAGAATCTTTCCTTTTCTTCAAGAAAAGTAATAATAGGCTCCAGGAGATCCACAAACCTACTTTAAAAATTGCTGGTTGATAGCCACTCATACTGCAGTAGAAAGAGACATCACTGGGTTTGTCTTCAAGCTCCAGTTCTTCAATAAAATTTTTGTACTGTCGGTGGGTCTTCCGATCTAAGCGTATGTAATTGACAATTTCAAGGACAGATTTCATAACATCTTCATACTTAAAGTATCTGGCTGCCAGATGCTCACGATGAATAATGCAATGGACAGGGAGAAACTCTGGAAAGCGGGGATCACTTTTCATTAATGTAATTAATCCTGCATTTTTTCCCACCATTGCGGATGCTCCATCTATTACAACACTGATGAGTTTATCCAGTGGAACATCATCATTTGTTAAGGTTCTCTCAAGCGCATTTTTAATGTCAACATCATCTCTTCTTTCACAGTTACATCAGAGGAAACATAACGAACAAATACTGCCAGTTATGGGTTGTCTTGTATGTCTGTAGATTCGTCAAGAGCTAAGCTGAATGCAAGTGAATGCTTTAAATCATTTTGCATTTTGCCTGCAACATCAGCACTGTTCTTGGAGATAAACCTCTCTGTAGTGTGGCGTGAAACTGGTGTTTGTGCTATTAGTCGCTGAAGTTTTGTGTTATTTGGATCTAACACTGCAACAACTTCATCTATGTTCTTAATACATTCGCCATCAGAATATGGGCGTTTAGCACGAGCAATATTCCACGATATAACGAAACTAGCTTAAGTCGTTGTATCGTCTTTCTTACTGAACGTTGTCAACAGTGTCTGCTGGCTATTTAGTGATGATTTTAACACAGTTAACTTGTTTTTTCCGTAATTCTGATTTAGGCGGGTAATCAGACAAAAAGTTCTTGTGATTTGTTTCATAGTGGCGTTTCAAGTTACTGGCTTTGTAATGACTCAGTGACACATTGCAGATAAGACACAGAGGATTACCTCCCTTAACGGTGAATGCAAAATCTTCCTCTCACTTTGGCTTAAAATTTCTGTTTTCATCTTCATACTTTCGCTTCTTACAATTTGATGATGCCATCTTCCTTCACAAAATTTTCAGACACTTGTAAGAAAATTAATGTGAAAAGAAACAATAAGCTCCAACACGCGAAACGCAACCAAACTCTGCAGCGCCCAGAATCACGCCAGAGGTTCCTACCCGCTGAAACTAAAATCAGGAATGGCCATGGAAAAAATCAGTAAAAATCAGAAATCATACAAACTCCAACTAATCTGCAATGATATTACAGACATACACAATGATGTGCATTCCGCAACATTCCTCGAGCCATATGATTTATCACAACCTACAGTCCTTCCCACTCTGCCCGAGTCCGCCCGCCGGGTACAGGCTCGCTCGTATTTATGTAATTGCTAGCCAATCGGTGCATTGGCCTTACTAGTGTCAATCAAAAAAATACGAACGAACCAATGGATTTGAAGCAGCCTGGCGGGGAAGGAAGACGCCATTGTGGCGGTTAAATGTTAAATACAAAAAATCCCAACGGAAAATTATAGTGCCTTTTGTACAACGAGGTAAGTTTTGGGGGAACTGGAAGCTTTCCCAACACTACTTTCGTCACAGCGCCATCAAATGAGAAGCGATCTTTTATTTCAGAAGAAATAACATAATAACTATACCTGAAATTCATTCCACACTGCCGAAAATGGGCTGGGGAGGGGGAAAGGCGCGACCGATTTTCCGTAATCTCACCAATGCATCAGGAATTTCGGAAACGGAAAAGAAAATCAGGAATAATTACGGAAAATCCGGAAAGGCAGGAACCTCTGTCACACTAACACTGCGCTAATTTGACTGCCCGCAACATAGCCACACACACCACAATCACGCGATCGCAAGCCACGCCCACTGAAACTACCATTGTGAGCACTGGCTCGTACGATTCCTGTCTCAGCCAACATATTTCCGCGAGCCGCACATTATATGTCAAAGAGCCGCGGTTTGGCCACCCCTGCCGGATATGTCTTGTTATTGACGAAATAAATCTTTATAGCTGTTTATACAAGTCTATAGTAAGAAGCCCTTCATCGGTTATAGATTTATCTCATCTCATCATCATTGTTTATGCATGTCTTCAGCGAAGAGTTCATCGTTTGATTAAAAGACGTATCCTGTTTTTTACCAAAAAAGTCATCTTACTTGTTTACGTTGTCTCTGGTGAAGATTTATCCCATCTTTGATGACAAAAAAATCAACGTAGTTATTTACATATGCTTTTATTTAGATCTTCATTTGTTTAAGACTTTTCCCATCTTTGACGAAAATATGTTGCTATATTTTTTGACACAAATCTTTAATGATGTGGCGGTTCATCTATTTAAGACTTGTCTCATCTTCGGCGATACGAATATTCATTACTCATCACGGTGATTGGAACCTCGGAATCAAGATACTCTAAAACAGGGGTTTTCAAGCTGGAGTAGGCTTATCCAAAGAGGTAGCGAGACCTATTTCAGGGAAAACGCCGAGACAAAATATTGTTTGATCATTTTTACAGTTTTAATTTTGTTAAGAAAAAAGTTAAATGTGCGTAGGATAGTTTATTGACTACAAATATTACATATTTTCGAAACTAAACTTTATCCGACCAGACTTATTGTATTGGCTATACACTATATAAGGGTGTTTCAATCCAGGGATCAGTATAAAAACAGTGTTTCGTGGAATAGTCGTTCTTCTAAGACGAAATGACCAAGCGGGTGACTGCGCAACTTACAAAACTTCGTGTGAGTGCTTAAAAATAGAGATGTCCTTTGTTTGGTGACCTTGGCATCTCGCGAATTCAAGGCCGTCTATTATGTTTATTACAGTCGACGTCTTTAGAACGTATAGAGTCGAACTTAGATTCCTATTTATACATTGTGCAAATACCACAACATAATTAAAGCCTATTAATTTATTCTATAAACATCTATAGCTGCGCATTTTTGATCGAGGTGGGGAAGAATATGCACAAACCACAACGTATCCAGCTTTAATAAATTGTTTTTAAATTTAAGAAAATTGAAATATAAATAATTGTCAAAAATGGAATCTAACTTCCTTTGTGCTTCATTGGCGCCAAAGTACTATTTGAAGATTCATTGAAGCCCTTTACGGTTGTCATCTTGATTGGAAGACCAAGAACATCGACTATTTTAAACGAAAAGAATCGCGTGTGCGAAACGATAAGAGCTGCTGCCCATCTCCCATACCTTGTGTTGCATAAAGTGCCACGTAAATCAGTGAAAGTTTATCCTGCCTTGTGCATACGACATTGTCAGAGTTTTCGTTAAATATCAGCAAGAGAAGATGAGCAATCTCTCTTTGTCCGACAACACAATCTTGCGAAGAAAATTTAATGAATATAAGTTTAGACAGAAGTCAGGTTATTTCTGAGATAAAAGCTGCTCTATTAGGCTCCTCGGTTTTCTTTTAGACGAGTCAACAGTTTTTGGGGAATTGTGTCCAGCTGTTAGTATTTGCTTGATACATCCGTGTCAACAATTTCGAAGGAGAACTCCTGTTCTGCCATTCACTCGAAGAAACACAAAAACTGAAAATATATTTCAAGCAGTGAGCTGAAACTGTAGGCCTCCAGTGGAAACGTGTCTACGACATAACGGCTGATGGTGCCTCTTCATTGCATGGTCGACATTTTGGTTTCCAAGCACGGGCAAAATCTGCAGCTTAAAATGTGCAAAAGAATTTACCCCTTTAATTGAAGCAAATTTTTGATAACGTTAATAAGATAATGAACGAAATCAAATTAAATGCTTTCAGAACTCGCTTCTTTCGCTTTCTTTGCCAAAAAACATTGACTTTGCTTATGAGCCACTTCTGTTCCATGCGGACGTGCGCTGGTTGTCGTATAGAAGTTTTTATCAAAAGAGCTTATGAATTGAGCGCTAGCTAAAATCAGTCTGAGAATTCTATTTTGTAACTAAAAAATAAACTTTGGATCAAATAACCTGCGTATTTGAACGACATATCCTCTATTCTAAATAAGCTGCGAATCCTTGCAAGAGCGAAACGCTACTATGGTGGTCGGTTTTGTAGACAAAATAAGAGCGTTTGTCATAAAACTTGATCTGAGGAAAAAAAAAAAAGAGTTAGCAACGAAAATTTTGAGATGTTCGACACGCTCTGCGACATTGGTGAACCAGGTACATCAGCAGAGCTCTCAGAACTGATTCAAGATTACCTCGATGCATTGGAAAAAGAGATTTAGCGATATTTCCAAAATCTTTCAGATTACAACCTGCTTGCAATCACGAACCCTTTCAAGACTCAAAGTTCTTCTGATGAATACAAACTGCAAGAAAAAAACTTACTGATTTAGGTTAATGACTTTTTGAAGAACAATTATTCACAATATTTTGGTGCAAAATTACTAAAACATTCCTTCAAACTTCAGACCTAGCGCTCCGAAACCTGCCGATTTTTCTTTCGACATATCTGTGCGAGTCAGCATCTTCAAATCCACTCATGATCAACTCCAAATTTCGCTCTTAGCCATCCGTGAATGTTGATCTTTAGTCTAGCCTTTCAAAAACCGAACCAAATATTACCAATCTAGTTAAGTTGAAGCTTAACCATTTTTTCTCATTGAGTTATTTGTATAAAAATCTTTCAGAATGCTTTAAAGTGTTATTTTGATAGAAAAAATTTGAAAGCCCCTACTCTAAAAGAAGCTTCAGCCCTGCTAGTATCATACCTGTCATAACAAAATAGTGCCGTCATTGTTAGATTAAAGTGTATGCCATCTAAATGCATTACTATGTAATGATAAAATAATCCTGATTTGGGAGCTCGGTAAAAACTATATACTCAAATGGTTTAAATCAGTAATTTTATAAGAAAGAAGGAGATGAAAATAGTTGTTTCAGTGATGCTGAAGGGTAAAGAATAGCTCCGATGTAAATATTTGCTTCATTTGACCTGATACTGTCTTCATCAAAAAGAATGCTATCTTCTCAGTGAGATTCAAAGCAAATGTATTTAAAGTGTTTTTTTTTTTTTTTTTTAGAAAAATCTGTACAATATTAATTTTTTTTAAACAAACTTTTTTTAGATGTTAGGGAAAGGTTAAATGAATTTTAAAGTCATCCGACATAATAAAAACATAGGAAAACATTTAATCAAAATTTATCGTAGGGAATTTACCTTTTATTTTTTTCTGAGGCCACAAGTCAATCGTTGCGCAAGCGAACAACAAGACAAAAGGTGCTAATTTTGGGGAACCGTGAACTGCTGGTGAGCTGCAAATGGAATACCGCAATAGCAGATATGGTTACCTACCCCGGCCCGGCCGATTAATCTTACAACTGAACGTCTGCACAAGTAAACAAGGAATTATAAAACGCTTTCATCACACTGGATAAACCGGTTACTGTTACACAAAACCCGTCCATTCTCAACGCCTCCTTCATTAGATATCCATTAATTGAGCCTTCGTTTTGCTAGGCAGTCATTTTGTTTTGGCCTTATTTCCTGTTGCGGGGTTTAAAATGATTTTCTCGTGTAAACACCGGAACTCGCGTCACATTGCGATATAAATGTAAAACAACGAGCGGTAAACAAAGGAGGAGAATGCATTAGCACGAAAAAGAATGTTTGTGTGTGTTGGGGGGGGGTAAATACAGGGCAAACGAAACGGATGCCTGTTGTAAAGTCTGTATCAATAAGAAAATAATAATTTTTATATATATATATTTATTTTTTATTAACGGTGTTCAACTAAAACCTATCACGATAACCATCACGGCGCAGTTACTTCGGACGGGTTTCATTTGAACGTCTTCAGATATTTCTATTTTCCGTGAATCTTTCCGGGAATGGTGCTCATTTAGAAATGAACACGGAGGACCAGTCAACGCCCTGAGCATTACCTCGTAAACCAACCGCATTTACGTTCGTTGATTAGTACTTCGACATTTCTGCCTATTTTTCTAACACGAACAAGACTGCAAACAAGGCAAATGGGTCGTTAGGAATCTGACGGATTCGCTGTTTCAATCAGGGTCAAATTGTACTAAATCACCGGTTTCTGTGCTTGTGTGTACGAGAATGATAGATTTAATGTCTTTTGAAGGCTCTCCCTAATAAAGTATTTCCTTTATTAAAGAATTCCTTTTTTGTTGTTGTTTCATTAACACAGTTTACTAGCACAAAACAAGGAAGTATTTCCAGTGTCTGAATTTTTTCCTAGTTTGTAAGTTTCTCTCTATAAGTTCATTGGTAATTATTTTTATTCTTCTTTTAATAAATGAGAATGTTGCTTTTATTTCATCTTAAAACCATTGTTTTCAACCGAAACCTGAAGAATACCCCTTTTATTGACGGAAAGTAGAAAGACTTGGCGCATGAACTAAAGCGTAAACACATAATTAATAACAGAAAGTGATACAAATTATATAAACCCGAAAAGTTTTTGTCGTTTTCTTTTGCATATATTTCGTCTGTAAGTAGAAAAAAGAAAAAAAAACAAACGAATCCAGCAAGAAAAGTAAACTAGGGTCTAATTAAGCTTAAGCTTAATAAATATCAGATGTTCTCAAAATAATGCAAAAATTCAATTACTGCCGGCTATAAACTTTATAACAACAAAAACGCGTTCATTTAATTTTTGTAATCGGTTTTTTTTCTAATAGATTCCAATACCTCGATACTTTAAAGAAGAAATTGCAATAAAAGTTGCTTTAAATTCTTGTCACTCGCACTAATTTTGATAAACTAAGTTTTCTTTTTAAAACCTTTTGTGCACAAAATTGACGTACTGTACTTTTCGATTAACTCTATTTTTCCAGTGAATTATTTTTTTATTGAATTTGGCGCTCGCACTATTTTATAGCCCCAGTTATTTTTTAAGTTGAGATGGACTTTTATCTTCTTTATTTAAAAAAATAAAAAAATTATAGCGCAGTAAGTTATTATTATTATTATTATTATTATTATTATTATTATTATTATTATTATTATTATATTATTATTATTATTATTATTATTATTATTATTATTTGATGGATCACTTTCTATAATAGTTGCATCCACTAGGAAGCATATCATTAGGGAATATATGTCTGTATTTCTTCTTAGAATGTTTCTCTTAGATGTAGTATCCGGAAAACAAAGATAATCTTCATGTAAATGTTTAGGACAGTCACGTCACTGCTCGTTCTATGGATACATGTAGAGTAAATCTTATATACAGTAATAAAAATGTGTATGGGCATACCAATAAAATATCAGGATAAACGTACAAAGGGTATTTTTTAAAAATCTAATAAGTATTTTGTAAATAGGTATAACAATTAAAACTATTTTTCATTAAGAACAGAAAAGATGTATAATAATGTATCTTTGGATCATGCATATGAATGATGCTTAATATTTGCAAAAGCCCCTTTTTGCTAAAGATCGAATATTAAGTCTTGGTAATGTTCCTTATTAACCGTATCGGATGGATGTATTCCGATTGCTCTATTATATTTATATCAATGGTTGATAAGGCCCTTCCGGTTGTGTAAGTGTTCTTTGTACCTGCTTTTGTTCTAAACTAGACAAAACAATTTTAGCAGTGTTAGTGTTATCTGCTAACTCAAGGAACCCCGAAAGTACAGTTCCATTTCCATGGTTGTCCGTTGGTGTTACGCATTGATTAAGATATCTTTTTTTCCAGCTCCCCCGCCGAGTAAAAGTGTCTCTGTTCACTTCCAGATGTCTCGAGTAACACTTCGCTTTAAAGATCAGACTTCTTAGAGTTTTGCGCTTCTTTTTTTATCATCCATTTATGGTAAAGGTTTATGGCGGCAGCGGATAACCTGGATTCGATCCTTCTGGAATCCGGATCGGACTGGTGACCGTCTGGCTTTGTTTATTCTTGTTTTTCTGTTCTGCGTTGTTTTTCTGTCACAGCTAAAAGAAAAATGAAAGAGAGGTACTGCTTCTCTTGGGCATGACTTGAAACTACATCCCGCTTCTGTCTGCATATGCCCTAGCCTCGAACATTCGATCCCACGTGGAGTTTTTCGTGCAGAGGGTGGGGTAATAAATCAGCTGGAACCACTTTCACTTTTAAAAATCCACTGAAAGGAATCTACTCATACATTGCTAGATTTAAAAGCAGTCGTTAAATACGGTAGGCAACCACGATGAACGATTAGGAGATGCAATTCCATCTGTATCTTTATAGCATGGATATACTGATAGAAATGCTTAATTTTTCATAATTCATCGCATAAAAATAATTTATTCTGCATTCTTTATTTCAGTATTTTAAGAATCCAATTTCTAAGCGTTACTGCTTATGTAATAGTGATACACACTATATGGAATCCATATTTCAGCTAATGATTGTCATGTCATGTTTCATGAACGGAGAAAGACATTTTAAAATGTTGCATTTGCAGTACGTCTCTTAGAACTCAGGGTTGCATTATATTTTAGGTTTCTAGCTAATATAGTGCACAATTCTACTGTAGATGATTAAAATCCCGCGATATTTATGGAAGCAAGAATTAGATTTCTGTCTTCAAATAAATCAAATATAACGTATCATTCATACGCGTAGTCTGCAAACTTCCTTAGGTATATTAAATGGCAGGTTTGGTTAGTATAAAAGCTTCTTTAAAGTTTAAAAGAGTCAATTCACGTTGTAAAGTTTCTTCTGTAAAATATACACATTATTCAGGCGTACAGATTTTAATTCTTCTCACAAATCATTTATGTTATGCTACGCTAAGTTTGGTTTTGTTCCAACACAACTTTCAAACACTGGAGTTTTAGATGAAAAAAAAAAAAGCTTCGTTGGTTAGTCAGTTTACAACGAAAACTCGGTGGGATTCTTCACAACAATAAAAAAAAAATAAAACATTTAAAGAGAAAAATAATTTGATAGGTCAGCGCATCCAAATGACTTTCAGTTTTCTGTTTTTGTTCTGGTTATCTACCGTGGGACTTTACAGTATTTGACTAAAGCTGCGTGTTCATTATTTATACAAAAGACAAGGGAAAACGTCAATCAATAAAAATAAAAATATTGTTGCATTCATTCTAGAAAATATCCATTTATAATTTTTTTTAAAAAAAAAAGCATAGCAAACCGCTTAACCTGTTTGAACATATTTACCCTAATTTTCCATTTTAATCGTTAACAACCCATATTTTTGCTCTGAGAAACAATAACTGAACAGATTGTACTCGTACAAAATAAAAATTAAATAAAAATTTGTACAGAAAACTATTTTTATTTTGTACGACGTTTTCGCATTTATTATTGTTTTTAATGCATTTATTCACCACGTTTTCTGATTATTTATAATCATCCACGCTAGAACTAAACAGAATTTCTTCAAATAGAGTATATCTAGTTGTCATTCCAGATTTTTTGGCAAGCAGGCATTTTCCCTAACTAGACATTAACTCTTCCCATGTAAAGCACTCGGTTACTCCCATGTAAAGCTAAAATCACTTTAAATGTTTTGCAAAAATGTTTAGTCAGAAAAATTAAAGAGTGAATGGCAGTATAAGACAGCAGTTAGTTTATATAATGAAAGAGGACGGCTTATGGAAGAAGAAATAGTTGTCAGTGCGATTTTTAAATTGATCACTTCTATCACCATCGACGGTAATTTATTCCTTTCATGTACATTTCTGTTACTAAAATTTTGTGGTTAGAAATCAATACCTTCCAGATTAGCTTTGGTATAGAATGAATTGGCAGCAAGTTAGAAACATTGATAAATGATGACTGTAGCGATTGGTTTATGCTAGAATCAAAATAAGATTTTATTAACTTGATAGAATAACAGTTCAGTGGCTGAAGTTTATCAAATCGTACAGATAAGTGCTTGTAGAAAACTATGTGAATACCTAATTTTTTTATCAATCTGTTTTCCTGTATTCTACACTTTGAGTTTTTTTTTGCGTATATATAGTCAGGGTCAAACGTTTTGCATCACCATAGAAATAGCAGCATAATCTATCTTCAGTTTCTGCTCGTGCAGCTTGATAATGGCTGCTTTTGAACACTTCTAACTGTTTGGTCACACTTTTTGTTATGAATGGTCTTTTCGGAAATCATTTATTTGTATTCAAATTGGCACATTTTTCAATTTTGATCTTTTTATCATTAAGTACGTGAAAAAATACAAAAAATCTGCTTTTTAATACGTAAACAAAAATGACTATACCCAATTAAGCAGGTTTAATTCGACTTTATCAACTGAAATTAGAAAATTCTAGAATGATGCAAAACTTATGGTCATGGCTGTAGGTTCCAGTAAACTTTGAAATTGTCATATAAGAATTTCTTTGGACTTTCCGGTTTGTTAAGCAATTGTTTGCCTAACCCTGGTTTGGAAACATTTCAAAATTAAAATACTGATAATAAAATAGACAGTTATTGAAAAAGATAAGGTTACTGTAGTGGTAAACTGGTATCTCGACTGAAAAACAATAAATAAAACGGATAGTTATTAATTTTCTTTTTGTAAATAGATATTTATTTCAAGAATAACAACATTACTTGATGGAAAAAATAAAAGATCTATTGAATTTGAAATGAGTGAAAAAATAAAAGTAAAATCAGAAAACCCATAAATTTTAAATGCAGATTCTTCGTAGAATTTGCGCCTGCTTGCTGGTGACAAGTTTAAACCCCGAGATTTTTTGTGTTATGTTTATTTATAGACTTCTCACATTGGAACACAACTTTGAACCGTCAATGACAGGACTTACCACGAAAAATCTCCTCGGCTAGCATAAATACATATTAACAATTGCAATTTTTTTTACTTCTTTTGCAAAAGATGGTATTAGTTATAGAAGTGCATTTTGTGCCCCTCTCCCTATTGCGGAAGTAGGAGGACCAAATATGATGCCTTCTCTCACCTCCGCAAAAAAGGTTACGAAACATACGAGGGCTTCTTAAATACTCATAGGTATTTTACAGTTTGAAATAAATTTAAGCTATGCTTTCTTCATTTATGGAACAAAGAAGTGCCGGATATTTTTATTTGAGAGATCACCAATAACAAACCAGTTTTACAAAACACTTGTGAGAAACAGATTAACGAAATAGCTATTAAAGAAAATATTATTATAAATAAATTGAAGTTGCTTAACTCCGATATTATTGTAAGACTTGATAACCTTTTAAAAAAAATATTTTAGTTTGTTTAATTCTTCTTTACAGAAAGTCATTTTTCCGAACAAATCGAAGGTATCATACATGATTCACATATTTTTTAAAAAGGTAATAAAAAGGTGACTAACAACTATAGTTAGTTCAATACCACTTGTATGCAGAGTTTTAGAATCTTTTATTGAAGACAGAATAAAAGATTATTCAGTTATATATAATATCCTTAAAGATTCTCAGCACGAATACCAGGATAAAAATTTTTTTTCTAGCACATGTTTTAGTGTTTGGAAAAATATAACTTAACTGTTTGAGAAAAATCAAATCTTTTCACACTGAAATTTTAATAAAGCTTTTGATGAAACTCTACGTTAATGTTTGCTATGGATAAAGAACATGCTAGAATATAGAGAGTTAAGCATAATTTTAGCCGAATTACCATCTTCAGCTGAACATACCTCGCAATTGGTGTGTTTCAAAGCTGTCTTTTTATTTTCTTTTCTTTTACATTTATTTTTATGATACTTATGAAAGACATAAATATTAAAATATTTGCAGATGATACTAAAAATTCATACTAAAGTCAGTACCGAAGAATATAGAAACAAAAATGTAGATTAACACGAATAATTTATTACACTGGTAAGTATATTTAAAAAAATAGAGTTGAACACTAAAAATATATAAGCATTCAAGTTGGAAATGAATGTAATTATTATTAGTTGAAAGAGTTTCTGAAAATAATTTACGAGTTATCATTAACGAAAAATGTTTAATTCTAATAGGATCTCATGAGTAATTAAAAGAAGCATTAAATATAAAAACAAATACAATTTTTTGTTTTATTTCATTCAAATGTTGATTATGAGATACATTTATGGAGCACTCATTTAAGAAAAGGTTTAAGTAGATTCAGCCAAAAGTTTCAAGATTTTAAAGATTTTGAATATACTAAACTAAAACAAAAAGGATCTTGAGGTTAGGGTTCCAAAACAATTAAGGTTTTCCAACATGTGCAGAGCAGGAAAACTTTTAGGTTTTTTTTTTAAAACACTTAGTGATCCTAGGAGTAACAAATATTAATTGTGTAAAGAATTCATTATGGCTAAATATTTTTTTGAAGTAAGAAATAGAATAATAAAAGAATGAAATAAACCGTCGGTACAGTTTTCTGTACCGATAGTATAAATTAGCTTTAAAATCTTGCTGATGGTCATTATTTTGAGA
Organism: Nautilus pompilius; assembly: GCA_018389105.1. NCBI lineage: Eukaryota > Metazoa > Mollusca > Cephalopoda > Nautilida > Nautilidae > Nautilus > Nautilus pompilius. The sequence continues at coordinate 1,843,397 of JACATO010000324.1, read as the reverse complement.
ACTTTTGTAAGGTAGCGTTTCTGGTATCTTGTCAACTCATTGGGCTTCTGAGAAACTTCTCGGCTGTGAGCTAACCTTCAATAGAGTTTGAACCATTATTCGAAGAACCTTCGAGATAGTGAGCTAGCAGGGCGAGATGACCCACGCAGTCCACGTCAACTTCGCTACAAGTAAAATAAATTACGCTTTTGCATATATTTTGCTTAATTTTTTTCCATGTAAGAAACCACAGATATAACATTTGCAACAAAATATGCTAAAATACTATTAGACTGTAGCCTAACAGATTTGTAATAATTCCTTCACTTTTGTAAAAGTATTGCTTAGTAATACCAAAAATTCTCATTCTTATATTATCAAGCACTAGACCACAAAAACGACGACATTGTATCAAATGCTCTCAGATGAGGTGTTCCAAATAAAAGAAAAATCTATAAACGCTGCACCAAAATAGTGATCTACATATGCAGTAGTTTGTCGGTGTATAACTTAGTCTCGTTAGAGAAATTCCGAGAAAGTTCAGCGTATGTTATCGACTACAAATCGGGAAACTTATTGCATATAATCATCTGAGAATAAAATTGCTCATCTCGACTTTCAAGGGGAACATGGGAAACAAAATTCAACTGCTTACTGTGTGCTTTGACAAATTACAGTGAAATCTAGTCAAGTGATCACCTTGATTAGACTACTTCCTGTTCTCGGGCTTCCATAAGCGACCAATAGACAAACGTGACCGGAAGCCACTGGTTTCCGTGTAGAAAATAACAAGCTGCCATATTTAAACGACCTAAAGCCAAAATATGATTCCTTCTAAGCGGCCAGTTTATGTATTTCATCCAAATATTTATTTAAAAAATAATAATGCACAGTTCAGGTTTGCATCTTGTTTAGATTAAGAATTAATTATTTTATAAATGATTAATTTAGAAGTCAGATAAGAGGTAATTAAGTAAACAAAAAGCAGGCAGGTGGACATATGGACGGACTACAATCCTTTATTACCTGATTATGAGAGCATACCTATTTTTAATACTGCATCAACGGAATTTCATTCGTTGATCTACTCACATGGCGCATTACCAACAAATACATACACATACAAACATGTACATTAATGGATTGTTGATGATTCAGATAAAACAATAATGATACCCCAATACTTCAACGTTGGTCCTACCTGAATTATTTTCATCAAAGCCCGTATGGTTCGGATTATGACGCAGAGTTTCTAGTAAATATGTGACAGAGGATAAAAGTTTCCAAAGTAGAGCGGAGGAAAACAGAACCTGGAAACTCAAAGCCCAAGGTATTCAAAGAAGAAAACACTGTCAACACAATTACCTATTTGCGTAAATATTTGCAAATATTTTCCTCATTCTTTTATGTGCAGACAATCGAAAGAGTACTGAACCATCTCAAAGTGATCGATCTTTTTAACAAAGTTGGTTGCTGAAATATGTTTATGTGTCTGCAAATTAAAGTGTCACCTGTTTATTTTTTTCACGCTTAACAAATACAACAGGAAAGGAAGTCTTGAAGATATCTCTACTTTTACATGATTACCATCTTTTGTTTATTGCAGCGTGAGATGTGTTGATAAATAAATGTTCCACCAGATTTTGGGATTTGTTTAAATTGGAATTTGATTAAAAAGCGGCAAATACACCAAGTGCGCTCTGATCAAATAAATGCGTGTAATTAATTTCTGTTGTGCAAAAGCTCTGATAAGAAGTGAATTCAGTTCACATTCCAACGAGAAAAACCAAGAAGTGCAGTGCTGATATGAGAGAGCAGCTAAGAGCTCTAAAGAACCAAAGGATTTTCAGAGGAAACCGAGTGCGACATTGCAATTACTCACATAAGCTGTTCACAGTATCATTGTGAAGTTGAAGGAAGCTAATAAACCTAAAAGTGGTCGTCCAAGAAAGATGAGTGAGCGAACGGACAAAATGTTAAGGATACTGATAAAATAAGGTTGAAGAAAAATTGCTATACAGGATGCCAAAGAGCTGTAGGAAAGTGTAAAAGCCATTATTAGTTTCCGAAATGTGGAAAGTAGATTTCATGACAGTGGATTGCATGGAAGAGTCGCTAGAAAGAAAAGTTCACCAGTAATAAAGATGCGTGTAAAGTGCCCTCAGTTCTGTGATTACGTTTTACGGAATGAAGGTAAAAAAAAAAAACAAACTTTCTTTGTTCATCGTGGTTCATCTTGAGCATAGAGGCAGAGTTTTACGAGGAGTGTGTAGTGTTCACTTAAAAAAGAACAAAAACTGTTAATCAAAAGGCTGTTCTAAGGGATAAGCGCAAAAGGAGCTAGTCATTTGAGATTAATAGAAGTCGCGAACAGAACTGCATACACAGAGAGGAAAAAAAAATTGTTACCATCAGCAAAAGAATTACTAGCGAAGAATTATATTCTCTGGCAGGCAATGTACGTAAGCATACCTCAAATTATGAGAAGGGGGAAATTTATAAATGTGTGTAAGAAGGTATGACGCAAAGAATAAACCAAAAAAGAAATACCCACATCAAAGAAACAGTTAATTGTAGAATTCCATGTTCCTTCTTACCAGGTAGTCTGAAACTGATGATAGGTCTAAGGGTTTGTTATTCTAAATACTAAACTACGAAAGTGTGATTATATACACATAGATAGAAATTTTCTGTAAGTTTAAACGACTACTTGAATATTTGGCAACAGTTTTCGTGCTGCAATAAACGATACAAAACCGGCACACGAAAGCTCAGATGTTTGCAGTATCTTATTTTCATTGTGTTTGTTACACGTGGAAACATCAGGTGATGCTACACTTGAAAGGCACGTAAACATTTTGCTACCAGCTTCCTCAGTCCTCATCACTCCGAGACACGCATTTGATTTTTGATTCGCTGTAGTGGGTGGGGGGAAAATCACGTGGGTCATCGTATCTACTCTATTTATTTGACGTCAGAAGCTTTCCTTTACACCGGTGTAGAGGTCAGGAGAGCCGAGGTGATGGCGGTTGTCTGGGTCTTCTCCTCGCACAAGTTGCTGAGGCAGAGCCAAGCACTCGTCCATTTACGCGCAATAACCGACGTAGCGGAAGTCCCCGATAGAATGATTTGTGGCAAGAAATCCAGGTGGCTGGCTGATGAAGAAACCACGCCAAACCGAGCCGGTTCCGTCCGGAATTCGTTCTTTTTTTTTTTTTTTAGGTTCAAGAAATTTTATTTAAATTTCGATTAGTAACAAAAATTGATAATTTTTTTAAAATGAAAACTTATGGTCTTAAAGAATTTTAGCCAAAATTAGTTTACATTGAGACTGCGAGCCGGCCACCCAACCCTACTCCCTCTCTCTCTCTCTCTCTGGAGGGAGGGGGAGGTAAGTTTTTCCCAATGCTCTGACCAGTAGAAAGGTGTTTTCTCAGCCAGAAATTTGGAGTCGAAAGAATTTAGTTAAACAAAAGCATATATTTATCTTATTTACTTGTAGCAGTTTTCTTGTACCTGAAAATATAAGCTTTGTCGACGTAGCGCTCACGTGAAGTTACTTATTTTAAAATCGTCCATTAGTAATGGTGGCTGGCGGCCGATCTTCCGCACGTGTGGTCGGTCATCAGAGGATCTTAGCAGTCTACAACTAAACTACTGAGCCGCCTAGTTTTTTCTTTTGTGTTTTTTTTCATTACACCTTATCCGATTTAAGGTGCTACCTGCCTTAGGAGACCTGTTCAGCTGTGTCCGGCAGTGACTACTTAAAACGGATTTGGTTGTTCTTCAGAATATTTAGTTAGGTAATGTGAAACATAAAAAGGAGACATGATATTCAGTGCCTAGTGGAATTAAAGATTGACAATATAACCAAATAAAGTAAAATTAAATGAGAGAGAGAGAGAGAGAGAGAGAGAGAGAGAGAGAGAGAGAGAGAGAGGAGAGAGAGAGAGAGAGAGGAGAGAGAGAGAGAGATGGATGGAGAGAGAGAGAGAAGTGTGTGTGTGTTCTAACCACGTCTTTCCCTACTTTCATGCGATTCCTCTCAAAGAAATTTAAAATTGCTTTGTTTGGTTTATTGTTCATAGGTTTTCACTTGGCACACCTGTATTCTTCCACATTTCAAAATGAAAAGTTATAGTAGGGACTTTCGCTTATGGCTTCCCACACTAAGAAATGGTTATGATCCCTCATCTTCAGATAAAGATCTCCAATCATCTTCTCAAAAATAATTACATCATTGCTTAGTACGGAAACCATTGCATATTTGGCTCTACCATGGCAAAAATTCACGTTTACATTCTAACGCACACAATAAAACACAATATTCCTTTTAAAAAAGTGATGTAATAATTTTGTCCATCTCTCTTTAATATATATAATCGATTTTTGTTTGGTGTTCAGCTTTGTTAAGAATCGCTTTTACCATTGTGTTTTTCATGTCATGTTTCAGGCCTTTTTTCACTTATATACTCGTATATGCTAAGATTATGACACGTTCTCCAATAAAATATTTAATTTATAAATATACAATTACCACAATTTAAACCCGAATTTCATCTAAAATTATATACCAGTCCTTAGTAAATAAACATATCTACTTTCCAACTGATATGATTTTCGTCAACATTTAAAATTTGCCAGGCTTTGCTTTGTGATCCGTCGCAACAATCCAACAGTCGCTGATAAATCACAGGTTTTTTTTTTGTATATGGATGCAGATCACACCCACTGTGTGCGTTCACACATCACTCTTTTTTCTGGAAAAAAACACTTAATGCGGTGAACAGTTGTGTTTGTCTGTTTAGGTGCCAAGAAGGTTTTGAAATCAGACGAAATTGGTTTGGAAAGCTTCCTGTCTGTTCACAGTTGGTAGGCCAGGTAAATATATATAAAAGTAATTAATTGTGGCTATATGTAATAGCGATGATGGGGAATATGTCCCAGCAGGATGATAATGATAAAAGAAAAAATGGAAAATACTGTAAATATAGCAAGCATTTTTATGAACATTACCTCGCACAAAAAACTAATAAATGAGATTGTGAATTAAATTTCACGGTTGATTTATCCCATTGATACAAAAAAAAAATCTTCATGCGCATAAATAGCAGAATTACTTTATATTATTTAAAATTCCCTATTATTGTAACTTTGTAACTTCTCCGGGTTCTAGCGGTTATAATAAAGCCGCGGTTTAAAACTCCTAGACTCGTGGATCCTCTTGAATTAGCCGTTGGTGGATTAATCACGTTTCGGTCCATTAACTTTAAGCGAAATAATTTTTTTTTTTCCTTGTAGCGGGAGTGGACTGTTCCTCGTTCTGTGATAATTCCACTTTTAGCGAGAAGGTAATCGGTGAATTACTTATTTATCGAGGACCCGTTTTTTTTGTGTGTGGCATATCTCCAGTTTTTATAGATATTCCACACCCCTCCCCCGACAAGAACAATCTCCCGTACTTTCACCGGGCTTTGTTAAAGCCGGAAGTGATCGACGGCCTGCGCGAGGAAATAGTGAAGCAATAGTTTGGTTTGACGAATTGGAAGTGGCGGCTTTCAGCACATTAAGGAAATTGGTGGCATAACGGATAAACGCCCTGCTATCTCTCATTGGGCGAGGCCATCGGACAGACCCGGAAAAAAAAAAAAAAAACCCCTCTCACAAAGTCCTTCACCTTTCCAGGGCTTTGATCTCGCCACTGTTGAACGCTTCCTACGATTCGCTCGAGGATTAGCGGGCGAAAGCCACGAAAACCTGTTCGGACACCGTCTTTGACGCGGACAGGTCTTCGTTTTGACAGGGGACGCAATTCGCGACGCAAATTTGTGCTTGATCACAGAAAAGGGTGAGACCACCGAACACGGGCACATTACTGCTTTATTCAAACACCGTTGGCTCAGTAATAAAACACAGCTTGTAACTGTTTTAGTGTTTTTATGTTTTTAAATAATTTATCAGAATTATTAGATAATTGGGATCGTTTAAAGGACACCCCCAACGATACTCTTTTCAACACTCACCACCCCAGTGCTGATGTTTCCAACTATATCCCTACCCGCAGGTAAAGCTCCGAAAATTAACCAAAATAAGATAAGAAAACAATAACAACAAATTTTATTCAGTTACAAACATATAATAAATAGAAAAACCATTATTCACGTAGGATAAAATATTTTCACATGCTCACATAAGCTATTAAAAGCATTTTGATTAAATCTGTCGCGCCACACAAATTCTTGTAGTCGCCAGGGTAAGAAATCGCGCTTGCATCCCGTCATTTCTTTAACGCCTCGTTTATGCCTGTGCCAATACGAGTTAACCGCTTCGCTTGAGCCATTCGACTGCTGGCTCCGGTTCCTCTCCAATTAAACGCAAAGTGTTTTGACGAAAATAATGTCTATTCATTACAAACTAGATGAATGACTAAGAATCACTAACAAAAATGTAGAAAACTGAACTGTACTGGTGGAAGTCTAAAGGATAGAGGAAGAACGATGCAAGTAAAATCTCCATCTCACCTTTTACTAAGACAGTAAATTAACTGAACTCTGAACTTTTCAATTATTCCCCCCCCCAATATTGGCCTTTTAAACTTTGTCTTCCCCTGCTGAAGCTCTGGCGGGGAATTGAAGATCTGATAATTGCATTCCTAGATATCGCACTTTACAAGGCGATGACAATATACCTAAAAATAAAAAAAAACAAAGTAGACTTTAGTAAACAGGAAAAAGTCCAGAAATGATGCTTAGAAATCCTTTATAAAAAGAACCATCGATTTTCTAATTTTGTTTTTCATTCAAGCTACAATACCTGTAAAATGCAATAATTCCAAAAAGTATTATGATATATATTTTGTTTAGGTTTAATCATTAGTAATAATTCCTTAGATGAGCATCATCGACTACAGTTAACCGCTGACATATTTGATGAGAATGCTTAGTGCCACAGTTATGTCTAACAAACGACGTTGCCGTCTACTTTGCGAGTCGTGAGGCCTTACTTCCATCTTTGGGATGAAATGAGGGGGGGGTACTCTAGCTGTGAGATGAGCCAGGGCTGACTGGACAGAAGCTAACGTCGACGGACTGTGGTTTAGGTCAGCGACATCAAATCTTGCTATAGAAGGCTCGTCCAACTTTTAACTTTCCCGCTATCCCAACAACAGGCCGATACACCGTGGCCATCCGTCAACCACCCAAGTGAAATTCATAATTATTACGTACTAGATTTTCATATTTACAATGGAAAAAAAAAAAGAATTAGAATTAATAGTAATTTTAAATAAACACCTGCTGTATATATAGATTTATATGTAAAATCTAAATATAGAAAACAAATATTTACTTTGTATTTGAATAATCTGGATGTTTTTGCTATTCATTTTTTAAATTATTATTATTATTATTATTATTATTATTATTATTATTATTATTATTATTATTATTATTATTATTATTATTATTATTATTATTATTATATTATTATTATTAGCTGTTCATTTGACCATTTAAATAATAGATGCTTTATAAATATTTAATTTTCCTATGCAATAAATTTGGTGTTGTTACAGTTGCTATTTTCAACTAAAAGTTGGCCAGCCATTTGGAGGGCACACAAAAAGTGATCTTGTATGCCAAAAATAGCATCTCTGATTATTTAACTGGTTATTTTTGTTCCTTAATTTATGGTCCCGCAAGCACCTTTTATTTTAGTCGGGTGATAATGAAAACCTACAAAACACAAAACAACTTCATATCTACGTGTCAGAATCTTTAATAATTCAGAATGTCGTACAAAGATAATCTCGAGCGCCCATCATCTTAACAGTCGTAAACAACTTCCACGAATTTAGTGATGTCAGATTTTTTTCAAAGTGAGATCGATAATAACGGCTGTTGAGCTCAGAATTCGATAACATTTGTACTGATCATCCCCCCCAAATTGTATTTCTTTAAATAAAAAAAAGGAAAAGGAAAAAAAATGTCTGCAAGCAGGCAGAGGTGATAGTAATTGATCCATTCACAAGATCTCGATGGTTTATTATGAAAACTGTTGGTAGCAATAACTGTCGCCATGGAGACCAAAAACATTTACGCTCGGCTTTTATATTTTCACTCTTCATTAAATTGGTGCATTGATTAATATTGCGAAAAAAAAAGTGAAATCTCCGTCGAAGGAATTTCAGAATCGATCAGTAGCGCGGAAAAAGAGCTTTCCTTCAAAGAGGGTATCTGTAAAATACAAGTAGTGCAAATTGATTGAGATGATGTGTGAGTGACTATGATGTCGAAAAAATCTTTAATGGACGAGCATAGGTTTGAAAATGAGACATTTTTATGAGAACCCTCACACCACACCACAGAAAACAGCAAGCTTTGCACACCCATAATAATAATAATAATAATAATAATAATAATAATAATAATAATAATAATAACAAGAAACATCGCGTTTCAGATTCTCAGTAAAAAAAGAAACCTTTTGCAAAATTGCTTCAGAATATACGTAGCTCAGTTTACTACTCTTAAATAAGTTAAACAATTGAAATGTTTTCGGATATGGGCGTTTTGTGCGAGAAACGAGAAATACGTCTTCTGAAGAAAAACAGGAATTTTATCCTCCATTCTTGTAGCGATATTAAATGATATAATTTTCACTGGTTTTGACTCCACTCGTTTATATTATAAATATTGGCTGCGACCTTCATTAAATTTCGTTGCCGCTTTAGTTGCCACCTCCGGTAAATAATTCAAGGGCCAGTGCGATTACATAAGTGGACTGACTCAAGCATCAGTCGTCGGGGCTACGATTAGTGGTTCAGCGCTGGGAGGATTCTACAGTGAAACGGTATTGCTGACTCGTAAGCACGACACGACCAGCGATGAGAAAGACTGTTATATCGGGTGAAACGCGCCCGACCACGCCCACTTGATCTGGGGCCCGGGGTGGGTGGGGAGAGAACCCATCCGGAAGAAAGCTGCGCTGGACCGGCTCGTTTCAAAGAACGAGGAAAAATCACAACGCAGGTTTAGACGAGAAAAGCGTCCGTACGAATGGAGAAATGAACTCAGCTTCGCTACCACGAAAGTGCTGAGGATAACCGACCGCCAGAAAACAGATTGTCATTTACTGGAATTTCTACCACATAGAAAGATCAAAAAAAGGGACTCAACTCCAATGGTATTCGAATCCCGAAAGCTTTTATTTTCCGATCGTCTTTACAGTTGCTCTGAACCAGTGTTTTTTTTTGTTGTTGTTGTTGAAGTCTTTCCTTTCCACCAATTCCTAGCAGGTCGGGAGGTCTTGTATTCCTTCCTTGCGTGCGGAGAGTTTTACAATCAACAGCAAAGGAAACTAAAATAGAAAATTTAAAAAATATATATATATATATATATATTATTCTGTAAAGCACAATTAGTTTGTCAAAGAGGGGAAAATGAGCAAACGATAGTCAATACATAAATAATAATACACTGATTATAAAATGTTACGTGTTTAGCGTGTACAATTTATTTTACATAATTTAATATTTCACCAATTTAAAAACAGGCAAATCTTTTTAAAAGAAAATCTTAAAAGAAAGCAATTCCCAACAGTCATTTTATGTACTTTGGTTTTAGACATCGTTTTAGTTTAAAAAGATTAAAAGAGGATTTATTAACTTAAAACGCCGCTTTAATGAGATATAGGGACTCGTATTTCATCGATCTTCTGCAATTAAAATATTTAGCGCCCATAAATAATGATACAAACCAGAGAATGGACACGCCGTCTAGAGCCTGATAAACGTTTTTATGTTCTAATTTTAAAATTTTGGCAAAAGAATTATGATAGAAAAAGAGCAGTTGGAACAGTCGATGAATTTTACAGTGTTAAATACTAAACCAAACCTCGCTTTTAATCAGCCAGAAGAATATTAAGTAGAGGCAAGTCTTCGCAGTTAATGCGAGTATATGATGTGGAGAGGTATTTACTGTTTCACTAACCCACTAAATAGTTTTTGCATGCTGGTAATAAAAAATAAAAAGAGAAAGATTATAATTTTGATTTCCCAGCGCTCATCTATTCCATTGCGTTGCTGTTTTCCAATTCTGAGCTTAAATTCTAAGTGAAGGCTATCTGACCTACAGAAACCTCTCGGCTTGAAAACCGGCTACTCTTTTGTGCATTTTTAAATAGTTGGTGATATTAATTTTAAGACTTATTTCTAATTTACTTCACACCTAGCAACAAAACTTTTCCTGGAACTTGAAGATAAGTTTAATACGGAACAACCTACCAAAGATCTCTTTGTAGTGTTAAAATATGAAAATGATTTTTATATGCAATTCACATAGGACACATTATCTCTGGTAACTTTATTCGAAAAGCGGTAAAATATCAAAATATACTGTATCTTAAGTAAATAAACAGACAGTGATCAGTAAAGTTCATATCGAAACAAGTCTTGCTCATTATTAAGCAATGAATGTCGATAATGGCATAACATTTGTCTAGCTACTTACTTTTATATGCCATCGATCATTGCTTAAGAGAAGATATTTTCAACTAGTTTTATTTATATATTTTCAGGTTATCACTTCATGAGATTTTGTATTAATTTGAATGAATGTTCTAGAGGTGAAAAAATATATTCTTCTGGAAAATCTTAATTTTACACAAATTTTTCTTACATTTTCGACATCGTTCAGTACTATATAGATAAATTACATTTCGTTAAATCTTTTTAAAACGAAATAGAAACATCTAAACAACATGTGCAAGCAATAACATGAATCTTAAAATGAAAAATAGTATCTAAATCAACATCTGAAACACACTTGTATAAAAATATAACATCTAAAAACATCTGGTCATTTCTAGACATCCGACACCAATGTAACAGAAAGTGATAAAGACGAAGTAACTAAAAGAAGAAATAATACGTAAGAAAAGCAAGTATATAAAAACTATAACATCTAAAGACTACATATATTTAAAAGCAACACCAAAACAAATGAACTTAATGAAAAAATTTAAAATAACTGCATTTTGTCGAATAGCAATAGTATTTAAAACTAAACTACAGAATTTATTATTTTTAAACCGTATCGCCACGAATTCTGGAGATGCAATTTAGTTAAAGAATTGAAAATACTGGCTCCTCCAGGAAAAAAGAGAAAGAAAGAATAGGTTCTATTCATTCTTTGCTACATGCAACGTTTTGTATTTTTAATTTTTAATTTCCATGTGTCTCCAAATTATATATTCGTACAGTGCGTAATTTAAACATTCATTGTTAAAAATATCTATGAATTCTTTATTCGTAAATTATATTATATACTTGTCATCTTTTATTTTCATATCATTTTTTAAAAATATAAGCTGTAGTCTATCAAGTCAGTATATGCACTTTCGCTATATATTATAAATTCCAGTCATTAAGGCTCACTTTTTTATGTTAGACATAAAGTCTCAGTCTATGTGCACAAGACCCGTCTAACAATAAAAATACTTTCACTATTCATATGATAAAATAGCTAGAACTAACACAAAATTCTTGTGAAATTAAAACAAAAAAAACAGTTCGAAAATAAATTCACATTATTTGCAACAATAAAAAAAAATTGCATCGAACAGAATATTATGAAATTTTCCAATATATTAATACATGATTCTTGATCCTTCTGGTACATTCTGGAAACTGACAAAATTTTATTTTCTTTTCTATCTAGAAAATTTTGGAGGTTTCTATGAATTTCACGGTAAATTTTCCACGTATAAAAATAGCCATCAATTCATCAATATTTCTAGATAATGTTAAAGTAATTTCATAGCAAAACTAATAATCGTGAACATATTATGGAAATTGTGTAAATGATCGGGATCAGACTGATACACATGCCCGAATAGGCCTGACACGTTCAAAATGTTTTTAAAAGCTTTGTCTTCCGGGAGGAACTGTTGGAGGTTCATTGGAACGATTTTTACAAAAATTTACAATTTTTATTTAAGATAAAATATGAAGCAACAAAAAAACGTAATCAAGGAAAACATATTTTGGCAAAGCTTCAAGAGAAGGATAGGTTTGCCTCCGGTGGTGCATTAGCTAGAGATTTGAAAGAAAATAATGCCAAGAAGATATCGAATAGATCTGTTAGAAGATATGTGCTAACAGTGGCCTTCAAATCACATCCTAGCTAAAATCCAGAACGTTCTGCTCTACAAAGACAAAAGAGACTTCAACTTTTGTACGTAATGCAGAATCTGGTAAGTAGAAGATCGGCGTTAGTTCATATTTTCAAAAGAAAGCATCGCTCAATCTTTTTGGTAATTGTGGTGTTTAGAAAAAATTATGTGGATAATTTTAATCAAACTGTATTTACCAGCCAACCCAGAAACATCCATAAAATATCCACATCGGGGCTTGTTTCCCCATAATGATTTTTAAAATGTGATCATCCTATGAAAAAAACATCAATAAACACAAATTGCTATTTGAATCTTTTAATAATAGATTTAGTAGAATCTACTAAGAAACTCCATCCTAATGACAACCATTGTTTCCTTACAAGATAAAGCGCTATGTCACACTGCAAAGAAAATTCTCTCGTGGTTTAACTATTAAATAGTTTATATGTTTGAAGACTGGTCTGAGAACCCTGCTAATTTAAATCCAATTGAGAACATATGGGCAGAGATGGGGCAGTAATGCAAAATTTCTTTGAAGGAATAGAGAAGAATTGGAAAAATCATTAAGAATATTTGGAAAAATATTTCGCCTTATAATAAATTAGTTCAAACAATTCCGGGGAGAAAGCAGGTTACTGGTCTTTTGTTGTTATAATCTTATTTCTTAAAAATTAATGTTTCTTTACCTTTTTGTTAATAGATACTAGATAAAACCAAAATAATTTTCCTGGTTTTAAATTTTCAGCTGAAATGGATACATAAAACACTGAAAATTGCTATGTGGGCGAAGTGAAGGTGATATTAACGTAGAAATCCACTATACTTAGTAAAATATGTAAAAAATAATGAACATTAAAAATTATCAAATTCACAAATACTACAATTTTAGAGATTGTGTGAGATATGTTGCATGATCTTCTAGATTACACACCTAATAAATTTGGCAAGAGGTGCATATCACTAGTTGAAGTATATCTTTGACAGTCATTTATTTTTGAAAATGATACAATTCGTATTCATTTGTCTACTGATTTTACTTTTATATATTTTTGTGACTAAGCAAATTTTTGTTTTTCTAATTTCCTTATCACAACAGCAAGACGACTGAATAAATATAGCTTTAAAATGTTCTATTTGTTAAACTTAGATTTATGAGAAAATTTAATTACAAAGTAGTTCTTCAAATTGAATTTGTTGTATTATGTTAATATTTATGCGCCAAACTAAGAAATCAGTGCTCTGAA
>JACATO010000324.1:15000-25000 GCA_018389105.1 Nautilus pompilius | reverse complement strand
TAATACATCAGGTTATTTTTTTTTTTTAGATAAGCAACCGATGAACCCCCGAGTATAGAAATTGATGACTCGGAATACTAAAATCTGATTGGTCCAGAAATTAATATCTTCTCAAATTAATAGTAAATGGAAACAGTTCCCGGGTGGGGGGGGTTAGGGTTAGTAGTAGTTACTTCTTAAATATTATTTTACATAATTGAATTATTTGCGAAGATTTTAAGATTTGATTGATACACAATTATTGCTACCACTGGGAAATTGACATCCATTACGCGCGATCTCGGGGGGTGGGGGTGGGGTGAGTAGGAACGGGGGGGGGGTCGGGAGTGTGAAGGGGGTGTAATTGTGGAGCGTCAGATGTAAATTTCTAATAGCCGCCGATTTAATGTGGATTCCGGTCGCCGCCAGATAGCGAACCGAAGCAGCTTCTGCTGGAGATGAGGACGTGACGTAACGGTCCGGTAGGGGGCGCCGTCAGCAGAATTAAACAGCCCCCAATAAAAAAAAGTACCGTTAAATGTGAAGGAGTTTTTTTTTTTTTTATCGTGTAATTTAATTATACGGCGATCTTAAAGGCGCTGGGAAACCGATGTCCGGCCGTAAACCTTTCACATAACTCAACGGACGACAAAACGATAAAACGGATCCCGAAACACAGACAGGCAGGGGACGGGGCAGCGAGAGGACGACGGGACACGACGTCCGGACAGCATAGCGGCCGTCAAAAGAAGCACGGGAATGCTTGCTTTTGTCCCCCATCACTGAAGAGAGGAGCGTGTATATGGTGTGTTCTACGTTTATTCCCCCACCCCAACCAACAAAAAATACAGCTATTTAAATTTACCTTCTGCGTTCTCCTGTTCTCCTGACGATGGGGGCGCGGAATCTACAGGTTGGCTGCCCATAATAGCCACTATTTTTGGTAGGAAGTGGAGACATACATAAGCTTTCCATAAAAAAAAAAAGATGCATACGCTTCATTATTCCCGAAGATAACGTCTCACTCTCACACACACACACGCACGCGCGCATAATAATTACATAAGTTATCTCCCTTAGACTATAAATTAATGGTTCTGGCGTTGATTTAGTAAATGATGCAATTTATAAGCAGAGTTAAAAAAAAAAGAAACAAAATTGGAAACTCTCGAGGTGCAAACGTTTTACTGTCTCTTTATGATGTTTTGCTTATGTTAGTCATAGTCATAATAGTTTTTCGCCCTGTGTCTCACATGACGTTGTCTGTGGCTATTCCATTTCATTTGTAAAATGGGAGAAGACTTACGTAGGACGAATCATATAAGAACCTCTTTTTTATCGTTTCATTTTAACTTACTCTTCGGTTCGATAGATGTTGCAGTAGGATAGAAGTACTCAATCGACCCAATTATAATTTTCACGCTCACACACACACACACACACACAGACGAATCTATTATGTATGAAATCTATGTGCCTTCAAACGTATATACTGTAGCCTGTGTGAGCAGTTGACTACTGTTCAGCAACAGTCAAGAACTCCCGCATTATGCGGTGTTACACTCAATTATAATATGTATCTGCAGACGAACATAGAATATTGTGATTTTATAGTAAATAATGCGTACAACGTGACTGACGCAAGCCATGGCAAACGTATGCAAGAAATACGCTATTCATTAGCTAAGGGAGGTAATACATATTTAAAAATTTTATTCAATAATGTTACGGATGGTGTGTTTCCTGTCTGTTGCGAGCCGGCCTGTTGTGGATGAGGGCCCGGTTTCAGTTCCTGTTGGAATCCGACTCGGTTTGGCGAATTCCCGAAGTATGATTTCTTCTCTTTCTTCCCGGTACTCCATTTTTCCTCAAAGCTAAACAGAGCGATAATTAGTATTTTCCGATACCAGTAATCAAAGCTTAGCGGGTGGCTCTTGACCACGCTCAACAGCGGGCCTCCAGCTGTACCTGAGCAATAAGCTTGGCCGCCGAGGCTGATATCCCGCTCTCTACCCTCTTCCAGCTCACGTTTGTGAGATGTCCTTAGACCGCGAAGTCATGGCCGGCGTCGGTGAAACGCACGATGTCTTATTATTATTGGTATGACGTGCCCAGGAATTGTAATTGATTCTAATAAGTGTTCGTCACAGATTTGTTCTATGCAGTAATAATTTACTTTTGCAAAGTAAAATGAATGATAAATGCTTCCTTTCAATATATCGTGCGAAAGAGTTTTTGAACACCGGTAAGTTGTCTCGTAGATTCTCGTTATAAATCACGTCTTTATGTGAGTAAACCAGAGAACACGGAAACTTTATATGAAGAAAAAAAACAAGGCTATGCCTATAAACAGTGAACATTATTTAGAAAACAATTTAAAGTTTTTTTTTTTAAATTATAAAAATTCAAATGAGAACGGTTAAAAAATCCTTGTCACTCCATTTAATTCTTCAAACTACAACCAGCTGTTATCCAGTTTCTTTTCTTCTCCTCATTCGCCGAGTAGACGAGAACCACATTCTAACACCCAGCCAGATACATTCTTCAAACAAATTCTTCGTCTAACTTTTTTAAAAAAGAAAGTTTGAATTCCAAATTATATAAGGGTGTTATTGAGTACACATATATCACTACGTATTTTTTTTAATATAGTGTATGGCATCGTGTTACCAGCAAAAATTTCTGTTGTGATTTGTTATCGCTTCGTTTCTATCCGTTATTTTTTGCAGACATTAAATAAAGCTGGTCTGGTCTGTTTTATTAGATATAAAACCGAACTGTGAACGCCGCTAGCCCGTAAATGTATTTGTTCTCCTACTTTATTCCTTTTATTTTCACTGTTGTAATTGCATTTTTCAAATCTATCTTGCAAACAATTACCGAGAAGATTAAACTCGTAATAGCTTAGATATACTTTGTTCTGAGGGGGCAAAAGTATAAGAAGGATGGGATATCGAAAAAGAATCTTACGGAGCGGCTATAAGATTGAGGTTAGCTTTGTTATGACTTTCATCTTTAATAAGCCAGCCGGGGGAAAAAGGAAGAAGTCAATTCTATCTAATGCGGGGGGGTGGGAGGTAACTAACTACATCACCGATGTACAGGAGGCCAAACTTATTAATAATCACCGCAGTTGTTGAATGCTGCTGCTCGAAGCTCTCTCTCTGGCGATGGTTTACGCGCAGACGACAGCGCGCGCACGCGCGGGTGGGTGGGTGGCCGGGCAGCTGGCGGGAACGAACACTCTGCCTAATATCTTTATCAGGCCGCTCGTGGGTTGCGGGGGGGGGGGGAAGGAGCCTCGCTCCGGCAGCCCTGCAGCGACCGCTGTCAATTGCGTCATTGTGTTTTCCAAGTCACCTGTTGTCGGCTTCGGGGCCGGAACCCCTGGGCTTGCGGAAGGCCTCCATTCGCGTGTCGTCTGCTTCAGCTGATCAGGAGATTTCCACCATTGCGCGCGGGACAAATCGTACACGAGGGCCCGGCACCTGTTCATAATAACTTGGGAGGGATGGAGGGGGGGGGGGAATAAAGCAGACCTTGTATAATAATAATAATAATAATAATAATAATAATAATAATAATAATAATGCCTTTAATATTTTACCATTCAAATGCATTCTTTGATAAACGCTTTACTTTTATAAATCCCAAGAAACAAATGGCTGACGCAGAGTCGGAACAGAAACATCGTCTATACACCATTTTAACTTCTTGGTGAACAGTGCGCACGTTAGGCTTATCTCCCCCTCCCCCTCGTTCATTATCAGCAGTATTAAGGGTGGTCAGTCTCGCTGCGCTGCGACGAAGGTCAGAACAGAAATGTTTCAGGTTTATATTTCATTACTCGGCTCCTAGATCAACTTTAAGTCGCTTCTTGTTTGCTCGGTTTAATCTTTTTCTTTTAAAAAAAAAAAAAAATGGGGGAAGGGGTGGACGACATATAACAAAAGCAAATCACGTTACAGCATAACATGATGAGTTATCTCCCATGCTTTTCTCGCTCTTAAAGAATGTAGTGCTCACAGTTTGGGAATGACAAGTGCAATATTTCTTTCAATATGATTTCGTTCCGAAGAAAGATCGTAAACTATTGCCATTTTATAGTCTACTATGCAATAATGGCGTGGATGCATTGATTTTTCTTCTGCAAGAATATATTGCTGATTTAGGAGATATCCATTAAAGCATGTTTTAAATGCTTGCATTTTTCACGATTGGCCCGGAATGCAGTAGGGGAAGCAATTAGCATTTATTTGCAACGTAAGAAGTTCTTGTCTTTATTGGGTATTACTTTTAGTCGTCTAATTGTCTGCCACTAACTTAATTTCTTACCGAGAAGCACGAGATAGAACCACTTCGGTATGGAAACTGGGGAACTGGGAAACACATCTATCCGCTGAAAAATCGAGCTAGCCAACTTTTACGAACAGGTTCGCTTCATCCACTCCATGTCTTTTCATTGGCGATATGCTTTCTTCCCGTGTTTCCTCGGCTTTCCACGGTGATAGAGAAAAAGGAAAAAAAGATGTTTGGCTACCAAGAGCGCTCTCACTGGTCATGTGAATGCAAACAAATTTTTCTTGCTGTCGGCGGAAGTGAACGAGAAGCAAAACGTAAGTAGAACAGAAAGATAAAACTAAGGCTTATAACTCTAAGTAAGGTGGCGCCTTCCGGTTAAGTAATCGCTGACAGTGAAAGGCATGTTGCTGTTATAGTTTATCCGCGTAGCCATCCACGGTGGCTGGGCTTTCTTGTCAGTTGGGTAATGATGAGAGAGGAAGGCCGGTGACCTGGTGATCAGACTACCGGACTGCCAAGGCTGAGAATCCCCGGTTCGATTCCTCCTCGTTCGGGAGATACTTGGTTTGTTGTACTTCCCTGACATTACTTTCTTTTTTCACCAGCCACCTGCCTGGGTTTCTCCGTGACACTTTGGCTTCCACCCGCATCCAAGAACAAAGGATTCTACTATGGACATTCGGTAATTAAAAAAAAAAAAAAAAAAAGTTGGCGATGAAACATCGTACAAATCACCGTCTTGGAAGGACCCGACCACCCACCGAGTACTTACCATGCTCGTCCCAAGGCTCGAGGCTGAGCACATTTGCGTCCCTTCGCTCGTCGCGAGAAATCCCCCACTTACAGACGGAATGATAAAAATGATGGATAGTTTTCGAACGGTAAAAAGATTTTCTCGTCGATTTCTTTTAATTTAGTAATAACATACCTTATATTGTTTGATTTGAGAAGGGGGGAAGCGATAACATATTGTTGTCAGCTGTCAGAACTTACTGTAGGATATAGAAACCTAGTTTAGCTATTTCTTTCTATCTTATTACGGGTAAATGAGACAGCCAATAAACCTTTCTGTTAATAGGTAATGGGAAGTGCTCAAACACCCTCTACTTTCAATTTTAATACAATGCGTCAGCGATTACGTTTTCAGGTTCACAGCAGGTTATGTTTACTTTAAAAGAAAGAATAACCTAATTTTACTTCTTCACTTTTCATATAGCGACAGCATGTGTACGGAAGTCCAAGACAAATGACAGACAATCGTTTGAGGAACTCACGGCGGTGGATGTACTGGTGGTCTCTAGGAACATTCTGTTTATTTCCTTCAAACAATGCTTATAAAAAGAAAGAAATATAATAATATTTAAAAAATCGTTAAAAATAAAATTAGATGTAGGTTCACTTATTACCTGTTTTAAAGGATGCCTGTCAACAGAGCTAGAATAACCTGTATAAAACAGGTTGTTGTTTTGTTGTTTTTTTTCACGTACCTCTGACAAAGAGAGATCTCAGAATGTTGTCAGTTGTTTCTTAACGAATGCCATGAAAACAATCTAATTTAAATAAATTGTTGTAATAGTTAAACATGAAGTACTGGTACAGACTTACCGTTTATTGAGACCCGATTTATAGCCAGAAAGCTCAGCTTCCAATCTAATTCATTCTGGAGATATGCCGCAGTCGTAAAGCTATAATCTGCTTGATCTTTTTCCTACTTAAACACGGTCTTTATTTCGCATATAGATGACAAACCGGAAATGCCCAGCGCCGCTGCGCATGTTACCACCATATATACCAAAGAAAGCAATTGCAGTCATTAATAATGAGGCTCATTAACATTTAACATATGAACTATTATTTGAATTATTACTGAGAAACGATATTGGACGAACAATATGAACTAAACCTAGCATTCATGGAAAATACTAGCATAATTATGCAAAAATGTAAAGTGATATTAAACTCAGAATTAATAATCTATGTTATAATTCCCTTCACCAGCCGGGGTTACCCTGAGCTATTTTACCCTTTCGACAAACGTCCACATTTGTTGAGGAAGGAAACGAGAGACCATTCCCAACTGTTCACCTCCCTGGTATGGAGACTCTGAACCACGGATCTGCGAACTACTGATAATAATGTTTTTATGCCGTACACACAACAGAGTTTACAGTAACCAAATTACCGCCTTTTAGATTTATTTTTTGTTTCTTTCAATCCAGTATAGATTAAGTTTAAATATTTCTTCCTCGAGCAATTATTTCTTTTATTTCTTAGGTGTTCTTCTCTACACAGAAATCCGTTACGGTTTAACTTGTCTTCCCACGCACCTGGCTGCTATCATGTAATCTGTGAATAGCACCTACAAAAAACAACAATACATTTTTGAGATGCTTTATTAAAAGAAAAAAAAGGCAAATATAGAAGAGCACTTGTCGGGTAACTGATAAATATTGCAAGACGTAACGATATTTAATTTTGTGACCAGATAAATGCCTTTGAGGGCGTGGTCTTACCCGGCAGGCAAAGCGAATAAAATCGCATTGCAAACGACAGAAAAAAGAGATCCTCGCCTCACATACCAAATTACACGTCAGGGCACAAAGCAAAAATCAGAGAACAGGTACTCTGAAGTATGTCTACGCTGAAAGCCTTGATTACGCTGTTATCAGATCTGCTAAAGCTGCTGAAACAACGGTAGGAGAAAAGTCCGACAACATCTGCAATAACATTCTCCTGGAACCGCTCTTTCTTTGAAATGTTCTTTGATCGTGATGCTTGGATAGCCCTGATGCAAGCCGCCCGATTGGGACGTAATTGGGTGTTTAAATATTTCTTTTACAGTACCTTGAGGGAATATTTGCGTGTAAATGTGGCTCAGCTCCGCCGTGATTCCAGGAGAGCTTGAATTGCGGGGTAAGCATCAGTTCTTTGCCTGATGTTACGGTGCGTAGGAAATCTATTGTAGATGCTGACGGAACAGACAGCTGGCCATGTCGGAAGTTCTTATCGCGTGTTCTGAAAGATATGTGGTAAACGTTGAGTGCATTTTGGAAAGACACCGACTGTGGTTCGAGTCGAGAAAAGCCAATCAAAGCGTGTACTTCTAAGATCTTTTTTTTTAAAAAAGTATAACAAAACAAAATAAACAATCCACATTAAGATAAAGTTTAATATTTTAGCAATAGCATTAGACATAAGAAACTGCGAATGAAGCATAAAAATTATAGTAACATTTAAAGTAAAACGCCAGCTATAAACATGCAATTTAGTGAATGGAATTGTTAGCCCAATTAAGGAAGTATGGTATACAGCTATGGCGGCTAAGAGTTTTGCATCGCCTTAGGAATAACAATAGCAAAAACCTATCTTATCCACGACCACTTATAGGTATTTGTTTACTTTTAATTTACTCCCACTTGTCGTCATAATTTACTGTATAAGGTCTTTTCTAAAATCATGTATTAACATGTTAAATTTTCAAATTATCACATTTTAAAATCTTGGAAATATTATCATTAACTATTTCGAAAACTTCAGTACGTTAACGTGATTTTATTACTAAAAAATCAGCTGATTTATTTCGAATTTATCAAGCAAAATTAAAAAAAATTTCTAGTGTTGCAGCACTTTTGGTCACGGCTATAGGTCAAGCAGATACTCTCCGGAAACAGTTATCCGCCAGTTTCCAAAATCATTTCTCAGGAAAGGCCACTCAATTTTTATTATTCTTTTAAAAAATAAAGTAGTCACCAGACATTTACATAGGTAAATTAAAAAAAAAAAAATAGATCGGTTTAAAAACCCACGGTGTCAGTAAAAAGATTTTACAGACAAACTATGCTACCTTTCTGGCATTTCTACCGCGTTCGTTTCCGTATGACTTTAAATGGAAACGGTGGCTCGTGAACATTCTCTGCGTTTAAGAATAAGTGACTAATGGAATAGTTAGTATACTGTAGCGCTTTCGACTATTGCACCCAGTCATAACGGCAACGAGCTGTTGGTAATTCTGAACAGATCTCCAACTAACGGTGAAGAAGTCTTCGTAAAAAAAAAATTTTTTAAAGTTCAATTTTTAAAATGTGCTTTCATAAAAGATGTTATTGCAATTTTGCGTTAAATTTTTTTTAAAAATTGTAATTAACGCAAACAAACAAACTCGTCTGTCAGTGTACGTAACAGAAATAACTAAACAGCTGTAGTATTTTAACGAAAGCATTGACAATGAACAGCAACGGTAAATCAATAATAAAAACGGCCTTAGCAACAACGGAACGTTTATAATAATAATAATAATAAATAATAATAATAATAAGAATAATAATAATAATAATAATAATATAATAATAATAATAATAATAATAATAATAATAATAATAATAATAATAATAATAATAATAATAAGAATAATAATAATAATAATAATAATAATAATAAAATCAATGTGAGAACGATTAAAAACACTAAAAGTCACTTGAGACACAATAACACGCGCATGATCTATATGCACTAACTAGCCGGGATATGAATTGAAAAAGACTCAAAAACTCATTTTCAGACTTGAAAGAACTAAGAACTAGGCGGAACCATCGCTGTTGGTAAATCTATGCTGGAAAGGTTTTCTTCCACATCTAAAAATAAAAAAAAAAAATTCTAGTAAAGGATCCATGGGTAATCTTGACTGGCTTGTACCTTGATTACCGATTGCCCCTTTGGTCACCAAGACAGATTTGTTTGTTTTTTTTTAACTCACTTCTGTGAGAGTTCCTCAAACCACGAAAGTCAAGACAGCGTTCGCCAAGAAGTCGCCTGGATATCGTCAGAGTACTGCCAGCATTGGTTAACTGAGAATTATCAAAAGGTTTGATGGAACTATCCCACGTCTCTTACAAATTCTCAGACATTTTCTTCAATTCTGTTTACGTTTGTATTGGATTCTTCCGCGATTTTTATGAAATCTCACATTTTAATCCGTACCGGGTTACATAAACACATCTATCTGATGCCTAAAGGAATAAAACAAGAACAAATTTTTGTCGGTAAATGCACAGTTTGCTAAGTATAAAAGCAGTCTGTTGGTAGTTGTTCCAAGCCGCTGACTAAACTACGCCAAACGATGATGTTTTATTCCGCTCAGGTTGCGATTGTTAACACTTCAAACCGTAGTAGAGGGAACAGGATCGTTTGTACGCTTCTACCAGACAAAAATCAAGACAGAATGCCTTCCACGAAGCCATAGAGCTTCTCCCAGAAGGATACGAGCAAAGTGTTTGCACAATTGTCATCTGGCTGACGGAAAATGTTTCCAGGCTGGGTTCGTGCTCAAGTTTAGCCGAAATCAATGAGTCTATTCATCGTTCGTTGCTATAAAAACAAGTTCAGCTACACGGTTACTTTCTATGATCATAATGATCGGTCTTCTGTTACTCAGTTCTTAAGAGAGATTTGCTGTTTTATGGTTTAACATTGCTGAACTCAATCTGGAGGCAAGGTGGTTTTTCTGTAATATGCGCCTCGCTTAAATGACTTTGCCCCTGCGCAATGCAAAAGCAATTATAGCTGTTTAAAAAGAAAAAAAAAAATGGGCGAGGCGCACGCAGATTCCAAATAGAGGACTACCATTTGGAGAATATTACCATCTGGCTGGTGTTTTCGTATGGTTTATCAATAGCTGTGTAAACAAAGAAATCTTTCATAACGCGTACGAAGTCAGTTCGAA
>JACATO010000324.1:0-10000 GCA_018389105.1 Nautilus pompilius | reverse complement strand
TCCAGGGAGGGCATTGTATAACTATTTAATGTTTGGTTTTAGATTTTTATGTAGTTGCTTACTATTTCTACAATGGCTAACTCGACTTTTCATTATTAAAGGGGGAAAAAAGCAAGTATTTGATATTCCATCCAGGTGACTAGAAAACTGGCAGATGTTTACATTTAATTTAAACTTCTTTTAAAAAACTAAACAAATTCAATTAGGTCTTTTTTTTACTCTACAGCATGGAAATGTACTAAATCATCGTTAAATGTATTTCAGCTGAAATAACTACATGACTTTTGAAGTGCGTGTGTTGTCTTGCCAAACGTCACGAATGGATTAATCTTTTTTAAAATTTCGTCATCGATATGGTAGCTAAAAACGAATCAAATAAAGCATCGAAATTTATATATCAAAAAAAATCAAAAATAGCGGCAAAAAAAGTAAAAAGAAAGAAAATAATCGAGATTAGAATTTTTTTAAAAGTAGAACGAGAGGGGGGGAACAGTGACAGAGAGACACACAGAGACAGAGAGAGAGAGAGAAGAGAGAGAGAGAGAGAGAGAGAAGAGAGAGAGAGAGAAGAGAGAGAGAGAGATTGAGAGAGAGAGAGAGATTGAGAGAGAGAGAGAGAGAGAGAGAGAGAGAGAGAGAGAGATTGAGAGAGAGAGAGAGAGAGAGAGAGAGAGAAGAGAGAGAGAGAGAGAGAGATTAGAACAAAAGGATGCAATGAAATGAGAGAAAGCAAAAACTAGAAGGGAAAACACGAGGAGACGGGATTCGGAGAACAACTTTATTAAATCTGTTAATCTATTGCATTCAGAACTTTCGCAACGAAAAAATTCGCTCTAATCCCTTTTATAAGTTGCGTAATCTTTTTTTCAACTCAAGCGTGTCTTTTAGATAACTATCTCTTTATATTGAAATAGACATGGCTGGTGAAACACGACACATCCAGTAGTTAAGCCTTGCATGTAAACCGACAACAATAACAAAATCTGCATAAAACCATCAAGGAACAAAGAACATAGAAGAAGAAAAAAACAAAACAAAACAAAAAAACTACTTAAAGTGGAAAAACTATAAACGTTTTTTTTTTTTAGAAATCGTAGCGGAGATTGTTTTACACCGAAAGCACTTTGTTGGCGATGCTGAGATATAAAACTTTCTTTCAGATATGAGATGGCCCCCAGCGAGTCCGAACGCTGCTGTGATCGTTCTTCTATCTTTCCACTTCATATATTTACCGGAGCTGCCATCAACGCTGGAAGACTTTGGTGTAATGAACTCAGCAGTATTTGTGACAGATATATACTAGGGACCCCTGCAGTTTTCTTCACTGGGGTGGTGATATCATAATCTCTCTCTCTCTCTCTCTCTCTCTCTCTCTCTCTCTCTCTCTCTCTCTCTCTCTCTCTCTCTCTCATTCCCCACCGTCCCCTATTTACTCAAAACCGGTCGCCGGTTTGTCATCGCTGAAAGCGCAGCGTTGAAAAATGTACTTCCTCAGAAGCCCTCCGAGCAAATTGCTACATTCCCCCGCCTAGAGGCCCGCGAGTAAAAACTATTACAGAGCACGTCTAGTGTTTCTCCCTCCGTGGCAGGCAGTAATAATATGGCGTTTACCAAATGCAGCCTGGAATGGCTGGCACGAAGACCGGTGCCCGGCAAAAATCGAGCGGGCGTCTTGAAAGCAGAGGAATGCCCAAATGGATTCTCACGCGCATCTCTTCCAATAAAGTGCCATCGTTTCTCACACCACTTAAATAATAACAGGAACGGCACTTTCCGCCGGCTCTTCGGAAAATTGCTTCCAAATTTCGTTAAATCAACGCCAGACTGGAGTGGGGTGGCTCGCGTGAATCAATTTTGCTGAGGCAGAGGAATTTGCTTTGGAGTCGAGAAATTAAAGGGAGACAACCGAGGATTGAAATTCTAGTGGAGTCGGCCAGCCTCCGCCCCAAAAGCTAGACGAAAGTTAGCGAGTTTAGAAAGCTGAGATTTTTTAAAAAAGAAAACATATTTATACTATTTCCTTTTCAAAATTAAGAAATAAATAAAAACTTGTAGATCTTGAAATTAGCCTTAATATGCGCACGCGCATGCAGACACACACATACACAATCGATAAATGAAATAAACAATGAGAAAATTAAATAAATACAATTATAGTTGAGTGATCCGTAAACCCGGTCTGGAGAAAAGGAAAATCTTCTTAACCCCTTCGTCTCTCCCGATCGTTTATAACAAACGTAAAACATTGATTTTTGCACAAAGAAAAGCTTTATATTAAGTTCTAAGTTTTGTGCTCTAATTTTTAAATGTTTCAAGACATTTACAATAAAAACTTAAATTATATGGATCTAGACAAATTTTTCTCGCTGGGGAACTGAAATCTTTCTGACGGTCTAGTGTGGGTAGCGAATTTGGCAGTGAGCCGGACGTCCTTGACTTTCTTAAGAGAGCGACTATAGACTATCACTTTGCTGACAAATGAGACGGTATAATAAAAAAAAAAATGTCAACCACAACTATACAACTAAGCGCGGAACAACGTAGATCTTATGGCATTCAAAAAAAGTAAAATAGATGTAAAAATGCATCAACATTATCAGACAGGACAAGAATGTCGTTACTCTTTTCTCTGGGTTGGGTGTCGATCCTGGGAGAGAAAGTGACAGCTCAAACTTCGGCGAGCTTAACTTCAAGTATTCTTTATGCAACTCTGAGTTAATTAATAGAAGTTTTTTTTTTTAATTTATTTTTTAGAGTCTAGGAGGTTTCAGTGCCATAATTGTAATTCCTAAGATGCACATCGGTGCAGGATAGATTAATGGAAAATCTAAAATCGGGCTTGTTTTTCTAAATGGATGAAGGCAGATTCGAAAAGCAAAGAGTTAAGAAATATTACTTAGCACCTTCTAAATAAAAAATGTTCGAGTTTGCGTTTATTCCTTATCAGAAAAATATTATGGGAAAAGAAATGGAAGAAATCGAATAAGCGTTTTTAGTTTGTTCCATCAATGTCCGACCGTCTTAGAAGTGTACCTTTTGTGTGCGTGCGTGCGTGCTATTTATGCTAAATCGTGACCATGTATAAACAAGCAAGAAAAGCCTCTCAAGCCAAGGCTTATTGCTCCACTGTGTCTTGATACATTGGTTGTTGCGTGTTCTGACCCCTATGAACACTACCCCCTTTCAAACAGATGGTAGCAGGGAGCGACCAGTATAAGAAGAAAAAAGGTAATTACAGGTAAACGAAAATGCTCAGGGTTGTTGTGTTTTTGTTTTCTTTTTCTTACAAGGAGTTGACAGGAGACTGTTTCAAGAGTCACAGACAGTAGCTAGTGGACACTTTGCCCCACTATTTCATGTTTCAGTAATTCAAAATCGGCTTCCGATCAAATGGAGTACCTACGAGTGCCCGCTAAAGATCAAGGAATGTTTCCGGAAAGTTAAAGGATTGCAGGAAGACGGAAACTTAGTGAATGGAACATTTCATGAGAAGATTAACCAAACCTCAGCTTTGAAAGAAATCGGTGGTCCTCGTCGCACCAATCCTATACAATAACCGAAAAACCCCAGATAAGGGGGGAACTATACCTTTATTAACTTAAATTATATATTAAAAAAAGACATGATGAAATTTTTTAAAACATTAAAAGAAAACAGTTCTTTCCGCGTAAAATCTTCCACCTTCAGTCGTCATTAAAAATTAATAAATGCTGTAATAATCGATTTTTAATGCGCATAGAACGGCGAATGACCGCGGCCTTTCGATCCCACGGTAGGGACCGACTTAGTCTGTGCAACCGCCCAAGGCGAGGTTTTGTTCGGGGTCTCCAGTTTCTAAAAGCAGAACATTTTCAGGCTTGAAAAAAAAAAAAAAATTAAGAAATCTTTTAAATTTCAATTTTCACTGTAAACTGTTCATTTGATCTAATTTATTCGCTACTTTTATGATTTCTAATGTTCCTGTGTTTAAGATGAGGTCCTTCTAAATCGATACCAAGACGCAGTGTTCGAGGCGCCGAATGTTAAACACCAGTTGAAAAACGCAAGCATCCTCAGCCACACTTCAATTCTCAGCATCCAGATGGAGTTTGTTTTGAGAAAGGTCAGACAAAACTTACCCCCCCCCGAAAGCTGGCTCAAAAGGGACACATGAGAACGAGAACGATCCAGTTGTGAGTTTGAATTAGCAGAACTATTTAGCGGAGACGATAGTGATCACGAAAATAAAATTGATGCTATCTGTTCCGAATCAACCCAACCATCGAATCTTTCTTTTTTGTGCTCCAATTTTTCAAAGTTTTCAGTTTCATAATGATCTTTTCCGTCGACTCATTTCAACTTTTCCATCTCTTTCTAAGGAGAGCCCTCACATTCTAGTTTTACAAATGCACGATCTTCTTGACAAAACTAAAGACAAACTAATCTATCGTGCCAGAAAACACAAAAGAAAAAGATTTCCATACTACATCCTTCGTTTTAAGTTCTGCAGATTCAGAACCAAAATACACAACTATAAAAGATTAGATGCGTCTTTCTGCCTGCTGTTGTATTAAAGATTTTGAAAAATTGTTAGACAGTGTTTCCAAAGCTGGTGCAGCTATCTGTTCTTTTGAGTCAACTTCATCGTTGTCTTCATCATTATCATCCAATGTAAAATCAAGCAAAGTTTTTGAACTTTCAGAAATAGAATCTGTTAAGTTTCAGCAAATAAAGCAGATTTTTCAGGAATCTTGTCATAACTTTTAAAAGACACCTTCATTCAGGTTTCAAAGAAACGTTGAAATGGAATACGACTGCCAGTCTACAAAAACGGACCCAAAAGAAGCATAGAGGTAGGCCGCTCACTCGTTTATTTGTTTTATTATCACAAATTCATATTTGTTTATTTGAAAACTTTTTTGCTTTGGATTGCTTTCCATAAGATTGATATTGGACAAGTTAAATACTCTTTCATCGAAAATCTATAGCAAGCTTTTTTTCCTGCTTTTACACGACGCTTGAGACTTCGCTTGAGTAAAATTTTGTCATTCCTGACCAATCAACGGTAGTTTCTGGCCTTGAAGACAAAGGAACTACCAAACGTGACGTTACTCAGCCGGCTATGATTCGCATACTTTCTGTAAAAACATAGGCATCTTCTAAAGAAATTCTTTGTAGAACATCCTGAAGTTTTCCCTCACAAAAGATACTAAATTTCAATTTTACTTTTCATTGTATGTGTGAAGCAATGAATGAAGTAGAGCAGATCTTCGCCAAATTATTACTGGAGAATGGTCTGATGAACAATACATCAAGCTGACTGCGACTTAACGTAGCTTGAGCAAAGAATTCATTCTGAGACTATGCCTATCTTCTTGAACGATGATGCCAAAAAAGTTGCTTCTTGGCTGCAAAAGTTCCCAGCCTATCATGATCAAATTCAAGATGGAAAAAAAATCATAACCATCTTATAAACAATGCAATGGAATTTAAAGTGGATATTTTTAGAATTTTTGCCTTCTTTTTAAGGCACTCGATTTATCGAATTGGCTCATCGAGCTAACGACTATTCCGTGTTAATATAGAAAATCTAATGGGATGTATCTGCTGAAGAGACTAGGTGAAATCATTGGAAGTAAGAATATGGAAAAACCTCTTGTTTAAACGACATCCGTCTTGAGTAATCTTTCGCTCATGTGGAAAATCGCTCATGAGTTTCAGTGATTTGACATCTTCCCTTTCCATGCTTTCGAGTGCCACAGGAAACTTAAAAAGAAAGTGCATAGTGCAAAAGCGTCACTCGATTAAAATAGTGATCCTGCTCATTCCAGCCTTGAGGAAAGCAACCACTTGAAGGTTGGAAACATGAAACGAGTAAAACACCATCTTTAAAAAACAAACCTACACAAATGTCAGGCTTCTGTTAACAATATGCCATAAGGACAGTTACGTTGCTGTTGTTAAAAGCTCTTTGAAATTGTATTCTGCCTCCCTTCTTTGATTAACTTGCAGAAAAAATATTTGAGCCATGGCCTAAATGGATTAAAGTTTCCTTGATTGTTTTGGTTTTCATAACAGTCTAACCAATAATGATCAAAGCTTCCTTGATTGACCAATGAGTAAGCCATTGGGTTTTCTTCCACTTGACGAAGACAAATCTTGCATCGTAACCGAGTATGATGTCACAGTGCTCCTCAATTTAGAGTTGGTAAAAAATAAATCTGAAAGGTAATAACAAAGATAAACCCGAGAAACACATGCAAGAGCAAGTTTAATATGAGATCCCCACTGATGAGAATTACTTTAAAAACTCACTTAAATTCAGAAACTTTGCTGGTAGAATTTTGAATCAATTCTTTTTACTGCTTATGTTGTTGAAAGTCAGATGTTGACAGTTGACTGAATCAAAACATGTAGACCTCTGCAGCATCAAATATCATCTTTATTTCCACAAACGACCCTTATCCATCAGCCAGTCTGCATAGAGGTGAAGAAGCTCTAGATTCATACTTTGGCAAAGACTGGCAGTCTTATCTGACTAACTCAAAATAATTGGTTTCTGGATCTGTAGATCGCTGTTCAGAAGGTAAAAAAAAATTACTCAACTCGAATAATTTTCACGATTTTATGCTACTTTGAATAATAAAATTTTCCTTTTTTTAAATTTAAGATTTATAGAAGCAGTTTCGCGTTGTTTTGTCATACAAATAGTTCTCACTAAATCGTTAAGAGAAAGTTATTTAGAACTTTGTCTTACACCTTTTTTTTGCTTATGTTATAAAAGCTTTCATTCAGTATCCGTTATTACCAATTTTTGTTTAACTTTGTCAGTTTTTCTTGCTCCATCTTCAGGAAGCAAATGTTCCGCTGAGAAGCAGGAAAATACGTTTAAATGCCCCAGTTCTAGTAGAAGCTTTCTGAGGGACCACCACCCGGTTCTTGCAAGAGCGCAAACAAACGCACACCTAAATCTTGGACAGAGGCTGATTCCCTGTAACTATAAAACCCAACCAAAGATTCCCTGAGAAGCTGCGCTCGCGATTAAAATCCGATCACAACTGGGGACTGAATTTTTTAAAAAAAGTACCCGGGCCCTACTTATTACTATTACCCGCTGGTTACCGGAAATAACTTTGCTAATAACAATATTCTCGCCGGTATCTGTTAGTTAGTGTCCTCCAGATGAAGAGAGATAAACAGAAATAACAGAAAAGGAAACAAACAAACCGCTCATCGTAGATGCAATTTCATACTTTCCAGACGAATAAGTGTCCCGGGAGACCTTCAGGAAGAAGAAAAAAGTTAATTAATAAGATTACGAAATAGCAGAGTTAACGTCTTCGTCTCAGCTTTCTCAATAGTATCTTGTTCCAATGGCTTTCTCTGTTTTTCCCCTAGACTTATTCACACATACTTACACGAAAGACCACTTCAGAGAAATTGGTGTTGTCTACTTTTTCCAGGACGAAATTTCGTATAAACTCTCAGTAATGGCCCCATGAAAATACAGTAGATTTAAAAAAAAAGATGGAAATATCCTATAGGATGTCTCGGCAGTTTAACC
This sequence comes from Nautilus pompilius, assembly GCA_018389105.1. Classification (NCBI taxonomy): domain Eukaryota; kingdom Metazoa; phylum Mollusca; class Cephalopoda; order Nautilida; family Nautilidae; genus Nautilus; species Nautilus pompilius. Next base: position 2,457 of record JACATO010000324.1, on the reverse strand, counting down.
CTTGCTCTATTGTTATCGTTAGCTACTTGGTGATGAAAAGAGAAAAAAGACGAACATCCATTGAACGAGAAAGTATTGGATGGGGAGCCAAGATGAAGAGGTCGACTATTGTTTTAATTCCGTTTAATTAACTATGTATAGATAGATAAATTTTCTGGTGATCCCGCGAGATAATTATTTCTAGTCAGGAAAAGTGAAAACTTTAACAAGGTGTTTCGGTTTACGCCTGTAGTTTGTTGTTGTTTTTAATGTTATTTTTGCTTATCTCGCCTCACCTGTACGACACTAATTGACTGGTACCAGCGAGAATGTAGTTAGCGCGGGGCAATTTTCCCGATAACCTAATAGATGGCGCAGCTGGCTTCTTTTGAACCTGCACTTACAAAGTAGATACAAACTGAAACGTGGGAGGAACCAGAGGAGCGAAGAGTAAAAGGAAATTAGCAGTCAATTATCAGGTCTTTAGCTTCGACTTCAGCGCTTTGAAAACGACTGCTTACTCCATCAAGCGCCTCTTGTACTGACGAAGTGTGTTGGCCCGCATTCGACGAGGACTACCAGTCGCTTTTAAAGTACAGAACCCTGATCTCCTTCGCCAAGTATAATTTTAGCAAGACGATCATCGACAGGATTTTCCGAATATAAACAGACTGTCAAGCCTATTAAGTACATCGTTTTCTTTTGGCAGATGCCCAAAGCGTTATGTTATACGTAAATCCCCATCAGATCAGTGGGATGACAAACTATTGTAGATGTTTCGATTCCAAGGTTATTGTAGAAATCGAAGATCAGCGCCTTAGTTCAACCTTAGAATTTTGCAAAACCAATAATTTTGACGGAAAGGTCGACTTTTTGGAATGTTATTTTTAAAAAGTCAACGATAACCGAACAACGATTTACGTCCTGATTAAGGTAGCATGTGGGAAAGCTGTACGTCATTGTTAGGCAGCGATGGGCATGGCATGAGCAGGAGATAGCGAACTTTTGCTCCTTAGTTTGTGAGTAAAACATGGGTTTTTTTATGATTTTCATTTATTTTCTCTTCGGGCACTCAACGAGAACGCTTTCTGCGTATATATATATATATATATTCTGTCACATCGTAGAGAGAAAGTGGATTTTTTCCATTCATTAATGGAGCCTAAAATTCAATTAATAATAGAGAAGGTGTTTTACATAGCGAAACTAGAACAGACTATTTAGAATCTAAAGGCTTGAAGGGTTGGGAACACCAGATGTGGGAGGCAACATCCAACGTCTGACGTCAGCTGTACGTATGTTAATTAACAAATTTCATCACACATCGACGTACAATTCAGGAGTAAGATTCTCAGGCATCGCTTTATTTCAACAAAGAAAACAGCCAGACAAAATTAACAACAGTTAACTCTGAGCTGCATAAAGAAAAAGAAGAAATACTTAAATTTGAATCTTAAAAACAAAAACCTAATTAAAAACTTTAAATCTGTACATAAAAATACGCTCAATGAATCTGATCCCTTTTTGTTGAATCTGATGAAGGCGGACATTATAAATACATAAATGTATAAATAATGTCACATAATATTATATAATTATATGACGTTAAATTCTCTCCTAAAATAATTTAAAACGGGCGACACATGTGTCATGGTACTAACAGCCTTTTATTGAGAAGCCCTTAAGTTTCTCCTAATATTGACATTTTTTTGGGGGAAACCAATTATCTATCTCCCCTCTATCTTTTCTCCTTTTTTTGAAAACGGTTCTGAACTGTCATTAATCTCTGTTTATATATGCACACATATCTTCCACACACACACACACGGAGGTGACACTGATAAGCGAAAGCAGAATTGCACTTAACCGTTTCTAAGGGACTGTTTACCGAGACATTAGTGTGACAGGGTTAGCTGAACAGGGGCGGTGTTGTTCCGTAAGTGTCACTCGGCTGACTTTGCCCGTTTAACACCAAACTGCAACAAGTTTTCCTCGGTTAAATCTTCGCCCCACGTACGAATCACTCAATTACTAAATACGGAATGTGCTCCAATTAAGATATGTTTCTCCCCCACCGCCGCCTATTAAGTAAATAGCGGTGTGACACGAAAAAATTTGTTTTGCACCAAGACTGTTGGCAAGAAATAAAAGGTAGTTAAGGCAGGTACAATATTGGTCTTTCCTTTTCCGAGAAGGGGTCGATTTACGAGGCTCGTTCCTGCAGAAAATTGATGCTGCTGGATAAACACTGCACCCAATAAGTGGCATGTTTCTGTTAACAACGATAAAGATCTTGTTAGTCATCTCCTCACCTAGAGTCCGCCGTCTTGTTTTTTCTTCTCTTAATTTTCTAAATAGAGTATGCAGCGTTTGTAATGTTCGAGGCAGCAAAAACAGAGACGAGCCCCCGCTAGGGACTGGACCTTTGGTTCTCCTTCCACACAGGTTTACTTTTATTAATAGCCATTGTTCTACATA
>JACATO010000323.1:0-213680 GCA_018389105.1 Nautilus pompilius | reverse complement strand
CCTATATTTTTTTTGAAATTCTCAACAATTCAGTGTGTTATTGTAAGGACATAATATATCCTTCTATTGGTTGAATTAGACGAAGAAGAAATCAAAGATGCCTACTTCAAGCAGGACAGAGCCACAGCTCTCACATCTGCTCAACTGATGAAACTGCTGGAAGAAGTGTTTGGTGATCAGCTGATATCAAAAGGAATTTGGCCTGCACGCTCTCCTGACCACATGCCCCCAAACTTTACTGTGGGGAGCAGTGAAAGCAAAGGTCTTTGAAAATAATCTCCATTTCATCGATGACCTGAAGCAAAACATCATCAATTTCAGTAGAGGAATAACATCTGAAGAATTGCAAAACGTTTTTAAGAATATGAAAAACATGTGGAAAAATATTTAAACGCGAGTGAAGCTCATTTTCAGCAGCATTTATTGTAACACAGTTTATTGTAATACTTTATTGTAAGAGTTCATGTATTGAAACAAAAACATAATAAATTTTCCACTACATAGTTATTCTTTGATCACTCTGTATATACAGGTCTGTCCAAAAAGAAACCGAACTTTTTAAAAACCAAATTTATTGCTTTACTTACAATTTAATCAGCCTTCTGGTCGTCTTCAAAATAGTTCCCTCCACTGTTGATACACTGCTCCCAACATTTTTTCCATTTTTGGAACACATCCTGGAATGCATTTTCAGGGATAGTGCACAGTTCTCGTAGCAAATTTTCTTCAATCTCTTCTATCGACAGAAATCAGTGACCTTTCAGGGTGAATTTCAACAGGGGAAAGTCACGGATAAGGAGTGACGTGAGAGCAGGTGCATTGTCATGGTGCAGCATCCAGGTTTTTTTTTTCCATGCCTCAGGACATCCAAGTAAAACTGTCTATTGATTGTCTGACCACGTGGAACAAACTCATGAACGGTGCCCTTCTAATCAAAAATGACGATCAACATCACCTTCACATTTGAGTGACTCAGATGTGTTTTTTTTTTGGTTGCGGCAGCGATGATCCAATCCACTGCAACGACTGCCTTTTTGTTTCAACATTGTAGTCGTACATCCATGTTTCGTCACCTCTTATGACACTTTTCAGAAAGCTTTCATCAGCATTCGAAAGAACAGAGAGCTGACTGACTGTGACTCGGTTCTCTTTTTGTTCATCTGACAGCAGACACGGAACAAATTTTGCGGCTACACAACGCATGTTCAATTTTGCTTTTAGAATCACGTGGCACAAATTTTACAGATGCCTACTTCTTCGGAAACGTCAGACAGTCAGGCGACGATTTCGACGGATCACAGCACGCACTTTTTCAATATGATCGTCATACGTTGTTGTGGAAGGTCATCCAGATTTGTGATCTTCTTCTGTGGACGTTCTTCCCGGTTTGAAATGCTGGTACCACTTGTCACATTGCGTACGGCTCAAACAATCCTCACCATAGGCCTGTTACAACATTAGAAAAGTCTCTGTAAAAGTTTTTCCCAATTTGAAACAGAATTTCACACAAACATATTGCTCTTCAAGATCTTACATTGTTCAACTTGCAACAAATCATCAAGTGCACTGAACATACGTTAACTCAGGCGCATGTAGATCGATGACTAATTGACGTGGTGTGATGCAACTATTATTAAACTGAAGGTCAAGGTCACCAATACACAGGACTGCAGTCACGAGCATGCTGCGCCGACTGGTTGGCACGGTTTTAAGTTTGGTTTCTTTTTGGACAGACCTCATATATATATATATATATATTCAAATATTCCAAGAGAATATTCTAATGGTAATAAGTCAGTACTTACAATGAACATCTTTCTTGGATTTCAATTATTTTTAAAAATATTTTTCAAAGTTTATGTATCATTTGTTTTTTCTTTCTTTTCTTCATTAAGGTCTCAATGTTTACATGAACTGAGCAATTATTCAAGGTGTTTTTTAACTCTAATTTCCATTAGCAAAGACATTTTTATTGTTACGATTACATTTTTGGCTTCCAAGTAAGAGCAGCCCAAAATTTCTACTACAAATTTTTCCTAATTGGCCAATTAATTGATAATCAGCCATAATTTGGAGGGATCCTAACCAAGCAACAAACACATGATTACTGCTGCCACTAATAGCAAAGTTTATGTAAATGAAATAAATATTTTTAGATTTAAAATTTTAATACAACTCCTAACATTTAAAAATATTATTTATTTAAATTAATTTTTTAAATGTTTTTTTAGGTTTGCTGTGATTTAATTAAATTTCAATAGGAGATACCATTCCTAGCATTGTAGAGCAACTAGAATTTAGTTTCACAATTAGTAGGTATGTTTTTGTTTGCTATGCTAAAAATAAAAAGCTCACTTTTTGGGCAGCAGATGGTCAGGTGGTTAGCTCACTGCCTGCTGTGGCAGACATCAGTTAGATCCATGCTGGAGACCTACCATGCCAATATTTCCTCTCGCTCCACCAGTGTTGGTAACCCCTCAACTGAGCTCCGGCTCCACCCCACAGCTAAACAGGACTTCTAGTAGTAGGGACTTTCCACTACCTGCTAAAGACAGAAGTGCCAGGCCCCATTAGTTGCTGGAATAATAAGGCTTGTTAGTGGTAACTATGCATAGATGATCTACTCCACCACGTTGTAGAATGAAATCCAATCCTCTTAGAAATTTTAGTTTTAAGTTACAAAACAGAAACAGAGCCCTTTATTACTGTGGTTATGGGCAGAACAGTAGTCCAGTGGTTAAAACACTGAATGGTTACTCAAGAAAGGTCAAGGGACCAAGTTTGCTTCCTGTTGGAATGGCTCAGTTTGGTAAACCACCGAGGCACGGTTTCTTTACACTCTTCTTCCTCATTAAACAATCGTGTGGGTTTCCTTCCACATCTAAAAATGAAGAGCTCTGGTAGCCATTTCCCCCCCCGATGTCAGAAGTTCCAGATTCCATGTGGCACGGTACTTGCAATCAGAAAACCACATCACTGTTCCTTCCCCATGGCTGTTTACATTGTCAGAGTACAACAACAATAGTCATGGTTATTATATTGCATACATAAAGAAAACCACAATTTTGTTTCCCAGATTTCTCAATACATTTTTACACAATCAATTCAATACAAAACAGATAAACAAACAAATACATTCTCAAACAAAATCAGAAAGGCTGTTGTTATGGTGCAATTTGAGGATATAATCAGGAATGAAGCATTCTGGAAAAATCTGAAAATTTGCACCTGTGGGGAGGTCACCGGCTGTCTGAATCATCCATACTAACCACTATTACTGCTGTCTATTAGAAATAAACCGGAAAAAAATTACTTATTTAATAAATCAAAATAAAGAAGTGAAAACTACTGCTATTAAGAATAGAAAGATGGATGTATGAGGATGCAGCATTAACCTTTCCATTCAAAAAATGCAATGTCTAATAGGCAAAACGTGTAGACAATTTCCAAGATAGATGCACAAAATGAACCTTTCTGATTAAAATTATTTAAAAACATTTAAAAAGTCACGGAATGGCTGAACCTAGCACTAATGACTTAGCACAGTTCAGTAATCCAAATGAAAAGAAAATTGGTATTTATAGTGCAGAGGTAAAAAAAAAGACAGACTAAACAATATTGATTGGTTTTCTAGAATCTCCTCACTGTCATTACTTTTGACACCAAGTCTGTTGACCTTACTCTAATACTCAACTGAATTATAGAGAACTGAAACTTTCAGGATTTACGTATTTCTAATTACCTGCTTGCCATATTTTTTGCAATTTTTTCTGAGATGGTCATCACCTGCGGACTTTTCTGAAATTTGACAGTTTGGCTGGAATGACCCTATGGCAGCCTGTCATTGACTGTGGCTACTCTAAATGGCTCAAATTAGTCTGGTAAACAGAAATATTGCAGCAATATCAGCATAATGATAGTGCACACATACTTGTTATCTGCCTGCCCACTTAGACTCTAATATATAATTAGTTGAAATATGCAATTTTCAGTCTCATACATTCTGATTACACGCATTATGTATTTATACATTCACACACAAAAGCATTCAAAATTGAGGCAACCATATAAAAAGCTGCTCTCAGCCTTTTCAACACCTTAAAAAGTATTATTCCAGCAACTACACAAAAATTAAACAAAGTGCCAGAACTTAAACTAATAATTGGGATACTGTCACAACTTCAGATCTTTTTAATCAGAATAACCACCTTTCGTATGAATATCTTTTTGGCATCCTGTTCAGTAAATTTTTTAAAATATTGCCTTGTTAGTAACTCTCATTCCTCTTGCTAGTAGTTCCATAGTTGACTGACATTTCACAAAAGTCCAAAGGAGAGTAGAGTCCAACTGTGTTTTTCAGAAATCTCTCTGATTTTTTCTAGTAAATTATTGTGTATTAAGCTTAGCAGAATGCTTCAGATCATTATCCAATTTGCCATCCATATCAACCTCATTTGCAATTCATTGTCTCCTTGCACAGCATAAAACTCATGCAATTTTTCACAATCATGCCTCACCATATGACAAAATGCTGCTTGTATTTAAGAAATTATAAGTAGATTGATCAAAAAATGCATGTGTTGTTAGTTTACCTTTTTTCGATATATTTCATGTCCCCTTCCTAAATTATAAATATGCATCTATTTTTCCAGTCAAGAAATTTACTGTTGTGCTATTTACGACTTGAAAATTACCAAGAGAAACAAAGAACAAAACATGAAAAACATAGATAATGGCTCTGCTAGGAAGCTAAAGGGAATGAAGTAGTAAAAGTAGTTCATTGCCAACTATGCATTACTGATGAAGATTAAATACTTTCACAATGTTGGTAAACTTGCACTAATGGGTCATTAACAGCCACTGAACTTTACTTTAAGACTCCACTGGGCTATGATGTCAATCATCTTAGTACAGAGTAAACTAGAATTGGTCATCTTTTTTAAATTTGTCATGAATATTCATAGATTGTCAGATGTTTTCAATAAATGACTGACTTTATTGTTTGTCTTTAATCAAATTGTGTTGATAATTGTCAGTTTACTATTATTATCATTCTTTATGGTTCATGTGACACATCATTGTAAAAACGCTACACAATTCTTTCCAATCAATATGCAACATTCTTACAACTATATATTTCCTAAAATCCATTGTGACCTTTTCTCTTCTGTGAGAATGTTATTAAGTTTCATCAACTACACTGCCAAATAACCCCTCCATACTTCCACATTTCTACCACTCTGCTTCATCTGACAGCACTGTGAAAAATATTTGGAATTTCCAACAAAAGTGTTCACTACACAGTGCAGCAGACATCAAGCCTCCGAGAGAGCAGTACGGATAGAAAACACAGGGAAAAGAGGAGGAACATCTAAAAGCGGGGACAAATATATTATTATGTTGAGCAAACTAAATTGACAATTCATAGCATAGCTGAATAGTATAAAAAACCTAGTCACCCTGACAACAGTAAAAATGGGTCTTAGAGCTGCTGGTTTAAATAGTTGTGTGGATATTTAAAAAACACATGCTATGCATTCTAACAGACCAAGAAAGGAAAAAGGCTGGACTGCACAAATACTGAACAGTAGAAGACTGGAACAATGTTATGGATTGATGAGTCAAAGTTTGAGGTGTTCTGGTCCAAACATAGAATGTTTTGCAGACAAGTTAGAGAACATTTGGCAGAATAGAGTTGTTCCTACAGTTAAACAAAAAGGCAACATGAAGGCTTGAGGGTGTTTTGGATATAATGCAGCTGATCTTTGTACAATTAATGGAACATTGCGTTGATAAAAGGGTGTTATCAGTCTTCTGAAAAGACATGCAATCTCTTCTGGCAGTTGATTAATGTGCAGCATTTATTTGCAACAAGATAATAACCGTAAGCACATTTCTTAATTATGCAGACAATGTGTGCATATAACAGGATCCCCCCCCCAGAACAGTTTGGCCACTAAAATCATCTAATTTATCACCCATAAAATTTTTAGGTGATGAACGACAAAAACGTCAGGAAAATGATGCCACATAACACAAAACGGCATAAACTCAACATCATCATCATCATCATCATAATATTTGCCAAAGTTACTTCATGGACTCCCAAAAATTTGCAAAGTTGTTATTCGAGCAAAAGGCAGAGGGAGTTACTTTGATGAAGCAAAGGTTTAAGTCACAAGTTTATTATTTTATTTCTTTTGCATCCATCTACTGAATCTTACATTCACTATTATGGTGAGAAATGAATAAAATGGTGATATTCTTCTGTAGATAATTGTTCCCACATTTGTGTTTGCTTCAAACCTTTTTGCCAGTAGTTCACATATAACTATATATGAGGATACAAACAATATACACCCTGATGTATTCATGAATTATAAAATATATATATAAAATATTAATGGTGATTTCAGGTCTGAAAATTATGGTTCTGTTAAACTGTTAAAAGTAGGGTTTAGTTTGTTAGAATTTAATTATTTAAAAAACAACAAACAATGTTCTATGCAGACAGGGAAGGTAGCAGGCAGGTAGGTAGACAGGTAGGAGGTAGGTAGTAGGCAGGGGGGTAGGTAGGTAAGGTAGGTAGGTGGGTAGGTGGGTAGTAGGTAGGTGGGTAGGGAGGCAGGTAGGGGTAGGTAGGTAAGGTAGGCAGGTAGGTAGGTAGGTGGGTAGGAGGCCTTAAGGCTGAAGGCAGAAGTAATTTTTATCCTGATCCATTAAGACATTTTTTCCATTTGCCAGATGTAATCTGATAATTACAGTACACGGTAATACACGGGCTCATTAGGCCATAGTCAGTACAGTACTCTTACCTCTCCACCACCCACAAACAGTCGGTGTATCACCTACAACAACAAAACTCCACCATCTTCTAAAAGTATTGTATTTCTCAACTCCGAGTCCAACCGGCTCTCGGCGGTTTCCTGTTTTACCGTCGTAAAGTAATAAATATTCTTTAAATATAACAAACAACTCACTGTATGTAGAAGTGAAATATCACATCGCCGACGAATACCGACAGATAACCGCAGTAAAATCGCCACAGGGACAAACGACGCCGTCAATTACTTCAACACAGGAATTCATTCTCGATGGCCGTCGTCCTCTGGATTCCGTAATAATCCCCGTCCTCCAAGCCAAGATATCGCTGCTGCATTACCATCAGCACCCGTATCTATAACCAATCAGTCTGTGTAATCGGTAATCTCCATCAGTAATTGTCGGTTATTAAGCAAAGTACGGAACAATCTGCTGCTGGAGCTCGTGGACGACCACGAGGCGTTTTAGATAAAATAGGAAACCGAGTTTTAAGTGAAATTTAAACAAGTATTTTATTTTACGACGGTAAAATAGGAAACCGCCCCACACTTTACAGTGATATCATCATCATCATCATCACTGGTGATGAGAGACTAACATCGACAACGAAACCAAACCGGTCAGGGACCCAGTCCGCCCGCCATTGTAGCCGCCGTCGTCTGCCCGGCCGGCCGGCACCTTCACCACCCACTACATCACATCACCGTCGGCTAACTCCTCCATCAATTACTCCTCCGGTTAATTTCACAAGCCAGCGAGATAATGTACTCGTAAGGAGAGACAAACCTGAGAGTTTAGAAGGAGACTCGCAGTCCGTCTCCAGTTCTTCTGCCATCCAACTACACGACCTTTAACCTAAACATGGCGCCATTTTCCGCGGGAGACATCATCACTGCAAATCTATACTCTGAATAATATTTGTCTTATTTTTAAGTTAGAATTTTATTAATAATGTTTAAAATATACGTATAAAATTTTAAAAATTTAGTAATTCAATGTCAGCCTTAAATTTAATGTTCAATCCATATTTCGTTCCAAAGTAGTTTTGGCTAAAACCCTGTAGTTCTAACATACACAGGGACCGTTCATGTTACAGAAAACTAGGCGATGTGAAGTAAAATATCTTAATGCATTAAAAAAATCTTTCTTCCTTTTTTCTTTGTCTGTAAACATTCAAAATTAGTCTTCAGTATCATTGTAGTAGGAATAGTGGAGGTATCTAAAATAATATTTGTTAGATATGGTTGTAGATGTTTTCTGATTATGAAAATTCTTCTCGTAATTACCATTGAAGGAAAACACTGTATTTTACATTGGGCAGTGAAAATATCGTAGCAATCCTAGTACCTAGTGAAGCAAAATTTTATATTTCAGACTTCAGTCCTTAAAATGAAGCGGCAACAAAATATACTGGAGTTCATGCGAAAAATACCAAAAGGAAGAGGCCAGTGAGGACGTAACAGTAACGCAGCCATCTTTGATGAATGATACTGATGAGACTTCTGCTTCTGATACTGTGCCACCTGCAGATGAGGCAGATGCCGCATCATCTCTTCCAGACTGCTGGAGTATGAAGCAATATGAGGAGTTCCCAAAAAATATGATGGATTGATTGTTCATAGCAAGAAACTTGGTTGTGATCACTGTGCCAAATTTGATTCCTTAAACATGAAGGGAATTCACGTGTCGATTGAATGGGGAAGCTGCAGTGCTGAAGCCTCAATGAAGGATAAAACCATCCAGCTAGCATCTCTCAGGAAAAAATTGAAAGAGCATTTTTCATCAAAGGCACAAAGTGGTTGTGTAAAGCAACTACAGGATCGTGCAGATGATGCAATTACAAAATGCATTGATAACACGAACCAGAAACATTTTGCCTCTACATGCAGAGTTTTCAATACAGTCTCCAGTTTAGCAAAAAAACAGCAGGCCATTTTATGTTGCTGAAGATGAGATTGAGCTTCAAATAAAAAATGGAGTTAACATGGGTGTTGGACTTCATTCTCGCAAAACTGCTGTGAAAATAGTTGATCACATTCCAAAGGAGATAAAAAATTAAATATTTACCAAAATTATTGAACAAAATTTAAAAGTCTGTGTCATCGTGGATGAAGCTTCAACCATATCTAGTAAGCCTGTGGTTATAATTTTTTTGAAGATTGTGATCTATCACCAACAATTTTCTTTGATTTGGTTGAATTGGAAGGACAGGGAGCAGAAACAATACACGCATCTTTGTTAAAGAGTTTTCACGATGGTGGATTTGATAATGAATATTTGAGAAATAATTTGATTGCTTTCTGTTCAGATGGGGCAAGTGTAATGCTTGGCCGTAATTCTGCGTTAGGCATTAGACTTAAAAATGATTTTCCTAACATTGTCATTTGGCATTGTTTAAATCATTGTTTGCAACTTGTTCTGGACGATTCTGTCAATGATATAAAACAAGTGGATCACTTCAAAATATTCATGGATAAAATCTACACAATCTTTCACCAATCAAACAAAAACCAAATGTAACTCTTCAAAATGTCAGAAGAACTTGGACAACAAATTCTGAAGATAGGTAGAGTTCTGGGACCAAGATGGGCTGCTTGCCGTCTAAGATCTGCACTTTGCTGTGTGGCATGCTTATCCAGCATTGTACAAATATTTCTCTAGTGAGACAAAACATTCAGGGATAGGTGCCCGTCTTTGCAACAAACATTTCTTGGATGATTTGGCACTGATGATAGACATACTGCAAGAAATTTCCTTACTTTCTAATGCCCTTCAAGCCAAAAGTTTAACTTTGCCAAGAGCTGAAAAACTAATAAAAAGGTCTATTAAGGCATTTGAAATGCTCAAAGAACATAAGGGAACCTTTGAAAAGGAAATTGCTGTCAGAGTTGCTTCAGATGCCTTTAAGGATATTTAGTTCGTTGAAAACAATAAAGTTGTTAGCCTTCCTCGTCAAAAGCTACTGGAGGCAGTCATAGAAAATATGAAAAACAGGTTGATGGATTGTGATCATTTAACATGAAAGAACAATGAACAAGAAAATGACAACAAAATTCATGAACTGATAAACTTGCTTGAGCCAAATTCGTGGAATACTGAGGAAGTTGTTGTACCCAGGAAAGCTGCAGAAGAAAAGCTGAGTGAATTCAGTGAAGTTTTCCATCATGAAATCAGCATTAATGATTTCCGTGACTATGTGGAAAATGTCCTACAAAATTCCCACAACCCTGCGATTCCTCAAAGTGTACAAAAGGCTAAAAATATTGTCAGTACTATTGCTGTCAGTTCTGCAGAGGCAGAAAGAGGTTTTTCAAGAATGAATATTATATATTCAGATAAAAGAAGCCGCCTTACAGTTGAGAATGTAGCAAACCTTATTCCAAGCTTCTTGAAACATTTCGACAACAGATTTTGCATTCTTTATCCGTTCATAAAAGATCGCTCTCATTACTTTATCACTTTAATTCTATTAACTATATGGCAAAAATAAATATAAACAAATATTAAAAGAAAAGCATTAACAAGTCAGTAAGGAGTACCATAAGAACCAAATATTTCACAGTTTACTTTCAGACTGATAAACTCGAACAACATTTTCAATGATTTAGAAAATAATTCCTACCTTTAGGATTTTTGTAATTTTTTTAACAAATTCTGTTTCTTACAGTGTTGCTACAACTTTTCTCACATAAAATAATAATATATATATCCACAAAATATGGTGAAGATATCAATCATTAGACAGATCATAACTATAATGTGTAAAGGCAACGTGAATTCGATTTAATTAATACCTAAAAATCAACCGTTCTTCACATGGAATGTTATTTCTTATCTCATACTCTACTTTTACAGTACAAAACTGGAATGACAACCATGAGAATTCTTCTGACTCGACCCACTGAAAATCAACCCTAATATAAATGTGTTCTATATTTGTTTGCCACCTATGATAGCAATATAGTAAATTAACCTCTAAAATTTATGAAATTAATGATGTAACTAAAAAGAATGTAATTCCACAGAGCCGGATATTTCATCACATTTAGCGCTACACCAGTCGATTTACTAAGTGCAATATTTTAGCAGGCAGTTCAGTTATTTACAGAAAGTAATTCCTATACATGTAAAATTGTATTTACTCCTGACCCACAAGTTTTAGAAAACTACATAAATTTATTCAAAAATTAAAACATATAAAAATGTTTTTGTTCATAATCAATAATAGTATCATGAATAACAAGTATATACAACTATATTTTATATAATGTTTAATGTCTTTGTTTACATTTTTGACAATTGCAACAACAAAATGCCAGGCATCCAGATATCAACCAGAGGCCGGAGCCAGTAAGGTTAGCTGGCTGTTTGTGCTATGATGGTGGACACTCATCTAATGTGGCGCTTTAAAAATACATTGTATGCAACTACTGCTAAAAGGCCAGTCATATTGCCTCAGCTTGAACATCTCGGAAATGGGTTGGGTGGGAGAAAGACAAATGCAAAACCAACTTCCTCAATACTAAACCTGGCCTACAAGAATTAATGAAACAAACCACCTGTCATCAGAGCTCTCTGTGTTTGACCCTTTCCATGTTAGTTCAGATAAATAGTCTGAATCAGTGTTGATTATAGTTGACAGTTGGGTGAAATGTGGAGATCAACATTAGCACTGTTTCTCTCAATTATTAGCCAGGCAGCTTTCCAGAGCCTATGGGGCAAGTGAGCAACCCCATTTTTGCTTGACCAATATACCCACAAAATAAAGCCCCAAAGATCTTATCTCATCATTGTAACATAATAAAATTAATACATAATCCAGCAGTAAAAAATGAAGGAATACTTCAAATGTCTACCATTCAGCCTTTATTCCATGTTCTTCTTGCATCCACAACAAAAATGAAGTAAAATTGGCAAATGTGGACATTTCTGAAGGCATTAATGCTATGTATTATTTGTAGACTAATGGAATTACATATCACCTTGCTTTTCATAATCTGAAAATTGCAATATCGGCATTTTAAGTTCATATTATTCTTTTGTTACTTTTATAATAATAAAGATAATATATTTACATATCATTGGTTTTGCTGACTCGTCAATGATACCTTTATAGCTAGAAAAATGAATTATAGACTAAAATATCAATAACTAATCAGACATTTAATGTTTTTAATTAAATCTTTTATTTGAAACATTTTCAAGTCAACCATAAGGAAAACAGACCAAAACCAAATAACAAAAATAAAGACAACATTTTTTTAAAAATGCACAAAACAAAATAGTAAATTCCTAAAATAAAGTCATGGCATGGACATTTTTCTAAAAAGTCTTCAAAAACAATACATATATCACCTTAAAATTTATACATTAGAAACCAAACTACAACAATTTTACAGGTAAACATGAGACTAAAGCCTCTTTTTAAAACATTTCCTGATGTGAAGTAGCTTCGGTTCTCTAAAACAGAACAGAGAATCCAATTTTCTGTTTCTAAAATATTAATTTATATTTTTTCAAGGTGGCTTGAGACAGTGCACTTCTGCTGCTGGTAAATAAGGTTTTGAATTCTGTAAGTAAAAATCAGTTTTGGTTGTTGTACCCAGCCTATCTGTGGAGTGAAGCCGAACTAGTGTGCGTCCATTGATGTCTCCGCAATGTGGCAGGTCCCATGTTTTTTCTAGCAGAAAGCCCCAGTGGCAACAGTTCGACTGCCAGCCCCCGTCCGCAACAGCAATCAGTGGCCTGACGCAAGCCTGAGTCATTGCTGCGGCTGGCAAGCTAGCAGGGTGATAGGGAGCTATATGGTTGTTGATGTAAATAGTTGTGGACTGCTGCCTAAACAGAATTGTCATCAGCAAATATACCCCTCTGATGACCACCTTCATGGATCAGAAAAGATGAAAGTCAGACTTACTATAATCAGGTGGATGTTGTTCTGTAATGACGCATAACAATGCTGCCATACTCAACTACCCAGTACCATGCAGTTATCTAAAAAATGCAGCACAGTAAATATGACAGATTTTGAAAAAGCCAGGCTCTTTTCAGGGATATATATCCACACAACCATACATAGTTCATTTACTCTATATTTTTTGAATTACCAATTTCATGGTAGCTGAGGATAATATTCTCTATTCAAGCATCAAATATTTCTCAACTGATACAATCAGAGAGTCAAAGGTACAGAGTTTACAATCATTTAGACATACAATAGATAGGTCCATTGGCTATGGTGCTTTCAATGAACTGACTTTAGTATAATACAGACACAGAGATAAGACAGATTAAAGCTTATCTACAATTCAGTGGGAGAGATACAGTATTCAGCATCTTCCAGCTGAAGCATGACAATGAAAAAACAAAACCACCACCATCTTCAAATGTACAATAGTTTTTGTTATCATTTAATACTACACTTCTATTTTGCCCTAAACATTTTGTTTAAAACTAATAATAAATACATTAACAATTTTTGATCTCTGTTAGAAAAATCTGTTGAGAACACAGCAAAGTCTCCTGTAACACCACATCCCATGGAGGTTAAGGATCCAGAGGACATCACAACCTCTGAAGCAATAGCTACGGAGGAAGGTGTCCAGGCCCCTGGAACAGACAAAGGCGTGAACTCCTCACCCCCCAAATAGCCAAAAATCAAGGAGACGAGGCCCCAAGTGGACCAGCCCCGAATCTAACCCTAACCCACACCACCAAAAAGGGAAATAATGGAAGACAGCCGGGCCCTCTCGCTGGAGGCCCCCCTCCGACACTTTTTAGAATCAGTCACAGCCCCCCCCCCTCTATCTGTCACAATGACTCAGGGGGTTGATGAAATGGAAGTGCCCACCCGAAAAGGTGCCCCTTTCATTCTGGACGGATCTTTAGGATACAACTCTGTGATGCCCCCAGGACGATGAGCCAGGTTTAGTGATCATGTGAACACTTAGCTTATTTTCCCCCTTTTCTCGGTGAGCTTTAGTTTACCTGCCAACTGTAAGTTATTTAAATACTTCTGTCCTTATTCTGTTTGTTCCTATCTCCACTTAGTTTCCTTTACAGTTGTTTGTATTTTTTCGAACTTAATAAATATTAAAAAAACGATGGAGCCTCAGCCATCAGCCTCCTCAGCAGGTTCCAGCTGTGCCAGAACGGCTAGACAAAGGAAGGTAGGGGCTAGCAATAATAATCTGAAGGACTATGAGGACAACGGAGGAACACAGACAGTCGGTCCTTCAGAGATTTCCTGAGGGAGTCGGACATGGATCCGTCCAACCCTCGGAATCTAAATTCCGAGAAGAGCAGCTCGCTCTTCCTCCAGGCCAACAAAGCCGTAAGTTGCCTGGAAGTCGGGAAAGCGTCGCTCGATGCCAGACTCAGCGAGAAAGTCCGTGCAGTCATCTCCACCTGTGGAGGGGCCATCGAGATGCTGAATTAATCTCGACCAAAAGCCTCTCCATTAACGGAATAAACTATACTGTAAGAGGCGCCAGTCCCGTGGTCCGGATAAAGGTCCGCGGACTGCCCCTGGCCAAGTGTGGAAAGGTAATCGTACCCTTGAAGTACGATGATTGCCTGAGTGTTCCTCTCAAGACAGAGGAGCGGTAAAATGATTCTCCGGGAGCCTATCCTGAGAACTAAAGAAATGTCGGACATATTCCTTCTCGGTGGTCTACAAAGACCAGTCTACCGAACCACCGTTTTGTAAGATCTGCAAAGAAAGGGGGCAGGCACACTGAGGAGAGTTGCCAGAGCACTGACACCCCTAAAGATAAGGATCCTCCGAAGGAACCCTTGGACGACGCCATAACCCCTCCAACTTCAGCTCCAGAGGAAGATAACCTGGACTGTGGAAACAGTAAAACTGCAGAGGAGACATCAGTCCGCCCTGAAGCTGCTCACCCAAAGAGCAGCAAATCCATAACTAAGACATCCAAACGCCACCCGTAAGGAAGGCGAGGAAAGTGGTGTTTTGGATGCGTTTGCCGAAGACGTCGCGCCATGAATTTGCAAAACCGGACGAGGATCTGGTTGATGGCTTCTCGGCCACGATCGTTTGGATTTTACCCTTATTGGATATCTTTTTACCGGAAACTGGATACCAGGAGTACCGTAAAAGTCCAAAGCTATTTCATCGACAGGTAAGTCGTCTTTTGCATAAATTAGCATAAAAGCTCCTCCGGGACGTTATCTGGGGCGTGCAGAGGAACCCCTCGTACCTTCAACCACGCAATCGGGTTAGCACCCCGAAGGGTGTAACCGATCCAGTTCACCTCGAGGGGCCTCGTTAAGATCGTTTTGGCATCATCGTCTGTTTTGCAGATGATTTCCGTGGTCCCGCTGGGTTTGGCTATTATGGCCGCTACTCGGTGCGTAAGCCCGGCTTTCATGAGGGCAAGCCCCACGTCTACCGAGCTCACCCTCCGGGTCCCGGTCGTGTAGAGAAAGAGAGACGTCTGCTCCTGCCGTTTCCCAGCATGTCCCACGTCGCTCCCGCACGGTGGCGTCTGCCCATCGCCCCGTCGTCGCTTCGGGTTCGGGGGTGGATCAGATCTCGCAGCCGTCGCCTCGCTATCTGAGGAAGTAGCCAACTTCCTTTTGTAGGTTCACAGGAACCTACTAAAATCCATCCTCTCGTCCTCGCCGTCTGAGTCGCTGGACACGGCGGGTTGGGGACGCTTCTTCTTCAGGACGCCGGCGTACGTCCCACCCGCGGCCAGTTTCCCGTCCGGTTCGCTTCCAGCCGGGGTGGGAGTTTTTCGTCCCACATCCACGGACTGGGCCCGAGTCCCCCTGTGGGCGCAAGGCCCGCAACCCCGGATGGGCCTGCCACGACTGGCAGACCTCCTTCCGGGCCAAGGTTTCTCGCAGCCAGTGACATACTCTCGGGTATGTTTCGGATCGGCTACCTTAACGCTATTAAATCGAAGTCTTTTAAAAAGGCGGATCTGCTGGCCCTGTTAATGCCTGGTAGTGCCCTGACTTACCGAGGTGTCCCAAGACTAGGGTGTGATTCCACAGCCCTTACAATAGACTAGCTATTGCTCAACCGATGCGCTTTTTAGAAGAGCACCTAAAACTCAGGAGGCTGCATCCATGGAAGTGCCCACCTGAATCGTGCACTTCCATTTTGACAGATTTTTCGGCATCAACCACAGTTAAGTCGCACGGACAAAAGAGCTTGGTTAAGCGATTATGTCTAGACGTACAGAATTTTTATCCCTGAATTTAAGAGGGATAAAATTCAAAAAACGATGGAATGATTTTCTAGATCTGGAACATTCCACAACTAACTCCATCATCTGCATGCAAGAACTACACCTGCAAAACTGCACAGAGGTAGACAGGTACTTTAAAAACTGGAAAGGAAAAATATTAACCAGCCTTGATCCCATAGGTAGAAAGAAAGGGGTAGCCCTTCTTTTCCACAGGAACTTAAATAATCA
This sequence comes from Nautilus pompilius, assembly GCA_018389105.1. Lineage (NCBI taxonomy): Eukaryota > Metazoa > Mollusca > Cephalopoda > Nautilida > Nautilidae > Nautilus > Nautilus pompilius. The sequence continues at coordinate 197,412 of JACATO010000323.1, read as the reverse complement.
AATAGAACACTCTTATAGTGATATAACAGACGAATCATACTAGCCAGTTACAAAAACGAGCTCCAAAGAAAAGTGATGATTGTTTCAGTTTATGCTCCTACCGTTGCGAAGGAACGTACAACCTTCTTTCAAAACTTCAACGATATTTTAGAACGAGAACTTAGGTCACACCCTGCAGATGATATTCTCATCTTAGGAGACTTTAACTGCGTCCATTCCCACGACCTAGATAGGCAGGGACCGGACATTAAAAGTAGGACGCATCTGATGGGTGAGTTGCAGCTGCAAACCATGTGTTCGCAGTTCGGCTTGGTCGATGCGTTTAGGTTTAAAACACCCCGACGTCAAAGCACACTCACTATAGCAGTAAATACTCTGTAGCTACTAGAATAGACAGAGTGTATGTTTCTAAACACATAGCTAGGCAGCTCCAAGACGTTTCGCACGACGTTGTCGCGTGGAGTGACCACTCTCAGGTTAAGGCCACCTTCCTCATCCGCGATGATGCCAGAGGGCCCGGTCTCTGGAAACTCAATAACACTATTCTGAGTGAGTCAGAATATGTTGAGAGGATTCAGAATTTCTGGGAGCAATGGCGGAACCGCAAAGATAAGTTTGATGACCCCTTGGAGTGGTGGGACATAGGCAAGTTTAAGATTAAGGAACTTAGCCTTAGATATTGTCAGGCAGCAAAAGCTTATCAGGACTTCCTAGAAAATAGATTAAAGAAGGAACTTAAACTAGAAATAAACAAGGCCACTTTAGGTTCAGGTAATAACAAAAAAATCAAAGCCATCCAAAACAAGTTAGCCAAAACACAACTCAACAAAACAGAAGGCGCTAGAATTAGGGCCAGAGTACCGGCCATGAATGGTGAGGGAAATAGAATGTCTTTCTGTGGTTTAGAGAAATCTAAAGCAGAAAAGAAATCTATTAATAAACTTAAAACCAAGGAAGGCCATGTCTTAACTGACATAAGTAAAATTATTCAGGAAGAGACTCGGTTTTATAGAAATCTATACACTAGAGAAGACACTTGTCCCCAAGCTCAGGACAGCATCTTGGCGTGTCTAGAAAATAAACTAGACCTCCTAGAGGCAGAGTCTTGCGAAGGACCCCTAACTCTTAACGAAATAAAAGCCATTAGGGCTTTAAAGAAAGGAAAATCCCCAGGAGACGATGGCCTTACGCCAGAGTTCTATAAGAGATTTGAACATCTCAGAGCAGCAGACATGACAATGGTCGCGAACTATGCTTATAGTAAAGGGGTTCTCTCAGAAAGCCAACGTACTGCCACGGTCATCCTGCTGCCGAAAGGGGGTGACCTGGAGTACTTGGACAACTGGAGACCGATAAGTCTCCTAAATAGTGATTATAAAATCATAGCTAAGGCGTTAGCGAATAGGCTAGCCAAAGTTATGAATAAAGTTACTAGTGCTGATCAGACCTGTTCAGTTCCAGGAAGCAAATACTCTTCAACTGTTCAGAGAAATCACAGCTAAGTTAGACACGGAAAATTCCATAGGTATAATGCTAGCAATAGACCAGAAAAAAGCCTTTGATAGAGTAGACTGGAATTTTCTTGTTAGGACACTTAAAGCCCTTGGTTTCGGGGAGTCATTTATTAAGTTCATCAAGTTATTTCAGTCTAATTTAATCTCACAGATCTATCAAAACGGCTATCTCTCTGAATCCTTCCACCCATCAAGAGGCATCAGGCAGGGGTGCCCCCTGAGTGCCATGTTGTATGTCCTGACGGCGGAGCCCCTGGCTGCCCTGATCCAAAATAACAACAACATCAAAGGAATACACGGGGCTAAAATCCTACAATACGCGGATGACACCACTCTCTTCTTGAAGGACGAGAGAAGCCTAGATGATGCCTTCAAGGCGCTAGAAGTGTACAAGAAGGCATCTGGGGCGAGGGTCAGCCGTCAAAAGACTAAGGCAGCATGGCTGGGGGGAAAACAACAACCCCTGCACCAATACAACATCGAATGGGTGGAAGATAGTATTAAACTTTTAGGAATCTTCTTCCCCATCAACGCCAGCTCTAACACCCAGAAAATCAACTGGAACCCTGCAATTAACAAAATAAAAGCTTTACTAACTGCATGGACATCCTTAAATTTATCCTACTTAACCAAAATTGAATTAATTAATACATATCTAGCCCCAAAATTTATTATAAATCAAAAATAATAGGTATGCCAGCGTGGGTGCGCCACTCCATAGACACCGAACTTGATCGGTTTCTGTGGCAGGGGCGTAAACACCTGGCAAATAAAGCATAACAAGACTACCAACTAACTACGAAACCAAGGAGGGTTAACCTCCTAAATTTAGAGAGCAAAATAGGTGCTCAACAAATCCTAAATGTCATAGATATCATAAGGAACATAGATAGCAAACCAAGATGGCAAAATCTCTTTCTCAACCGCTTAGCTGAGGCATACAACGTCCCCGATGGCATGCATGTCCTCACTAACAAACTAAAATTATATAGAGCACAAGGAAAATACCTAACAGACTACCACACCTCACTAATAAATAACTGGATTAGTTGCAACATTAGATTAGGTACAAACAATGAAGTAAGCTTAGGAGCACAACAAGCTGATCTAGACAAATTATCCCAACAGGATATACATCTCTTCCTGTCTTCACGACCTGTTCAGGAACCGGATTATAGGGGGAGATGGGAAAGTGCACTGTCTTGAGGAACACTTCCGTGGGATAGAATCTGAAAAAGCTCCGCTAATCAACTAGTGGATGGTTTCTCCTCTGACATCCACTGGAAATTACTTAGGAATGTCCTCCCCCGAGGGAGACAAATTCAAATGCAAATGGAAACTAATAAAATCACCAAATCTCAATTGTCCAGAGAGACGGATGAAATGGCTCTACACTCTATCTTCTCCTGTCCGGTGAATATAGAGCTGTGGTGTCTAGTCCGAGACTTGATCTTTAAGATTAAGAGTCCCCAGAAAGAACTTACTTCCTTCTGGCGCATCTTTGGATTCAACAATAGAACTAAAAAGGACTGCCTGTCTAATTTCCTGGTTTTTACCGCACAGCAGATAGCTTGGGGTAGCCGAAAGGCTTTAGAGAGCGGTCACTTCACCTCAACTAAAACACTTTTCCAAAACTACGTAACCCATTGGTTACATCAAAAATATGCAGTCATGCAATCTAGTGCAAGTGACAGAGCATATTTCTCAGCCATCTGGTTGATTAACGGTGCTCTTGGTCACATTAACACACACAACAAACTTGTCACACACCCAAACATTTCTCTCCTAACAACAACACCCTCTTTAGATCACCCCCCCCCCTGAGTCAAGCCTCTTCTCTTCCTTCTTTTCTTTCATATAAATATGTTTTTATTGTAATTTTTTATTTCTCCTTATCTCTTATGTTTTCCTGTCTTTTATCCTAACAATACTTTTAATTTTTAGATGTAATTACTTTCCTATGGAAACATAAATATAAAGAACGAAGAATTTTTCTACATCCCCTTGACTGAAGAATGTAAAAAGACTGCACCTAATTTTTCAATATTTTTAACTCCTTAACTTATCTATAACTCTGACTTATCCTCCACCCCCTCCCTTTCTTTCAAGTGTAAGCCTCTATTTATCAATAATGTCACCCACCCACATAAACAACCCCTCTCAAATGGACTAACCATGCTTCTACTTTTGTTCTCTAGTATACATACCCCAGTCATAACATCAATATACATAACACTTTTTAAAACATCTAGTGGTGTGGAATTGGGCATCGGTCATTGTGATGATAAAACACCACACTGATCGTGCTACTTCCCAAATAATACCACATATATGGGTACCTCTGGTTCCCCTACGTGGGAGGTGTTTTAAAAGCTCTATAGCTTTAATTCACTTTGATTACAGCATCCCGGGAATCTCTGATTCCCCCAACGAGGGAGGACTGGATGGACAATACAGGAAACGGAGGGAGAACATGTCTCCATCCATTTGCAAACAATAAAAACAGAGACCTACCCCACCTCCTGAATCCATTTTTGGATTTCAAAAGAATAAAAAGTGGCCCACTTCCCTCAACAGAACAAGGACATACAGAGAGACAACTCTGTTCTAGAGAGTTCAGCCAGGATAAACCTACCCCTCCTGCGTGCAATACGAAGGAGTTTGGGTAGCCCGCTGCTCCCGCTAGGCTGAGGTACATTCAAACAAAAACACAGGCTGAAATAAGACCTCGTTTGTAAACAGCTGTGACGGCCGGTCGTGGAACCGATCAGCTACACACCCACATACATATGCAACTTCACATACACACCCCTAAACACCGCACAACACAAAAAAAAAAAAAAGATCAAGTCTGTCCGGCGCTTCCTTGTGGTTGCACCATTTGACTTTCACCTTTGTGCTCTGAAAAATATTAAAAATCACTAGAAAAAAAAAAAAAGAAGATCAAGTCGGATTTTACCACTGAGCGAAGTTTTGGACCCCGCATTGCGGCAGTACATTACCGAATTTCGCAGCAGAGCATCGAAGGGTAAGTCCTTTTATTTTGCTGAAATTTTTCGTGTCGATTTTGTTCAATTTCCTTGTGCCTTTGTTGTGTGTAGACTGGACTCCCTTGTTAGTTAGAAGGCACGATTTGTTCTCTGTGACATTTATAGAATTAATAGGGTTCTGAATTTGTTTAGGTGTGTTGCGGCCGGACACTAGGTCACCGCAAAGTAAGTTCTGCGGAACGCCTTTATAGGCCCCGTAACGTCTCCGGACTCTGCGCTTTTTTCAACCCACCCCACATAGACAACGTGCCGCAAACTAGATTAGTGAGCTAGAGGTAAGAGTCATAGGACTCACAGTCTTGGCCCTCAGTATCTTAACGTGAATATCTTGTAATAAGTCCTAGGACTTACAATTTATTTTAACTGGTAAAAGTTTCGAACTTGGGAATCTTCCCACTTCACTTTAACTTTATTTCTCTGTTTATTGCGCTAAAAGTCTCTGGACTTAGTTTATTTTCTCCGTGAAAAATTTAACTCGTAAAAGTCGTCCGAGACTCTGTTTTGCTAGGATAGTTAGCAAATAAAACCCTTCCCCGTACTTCAAAAAATTAAACTTAATTAGCTAGATAACTTTTCTTTCCTCTCCAACTTATACGGAGATAGATTCCCGACCACCTCTGAACAACCTAGCTAGAACTACCTAGAGATAAACAGACCCCCCATCAACGTTCAGAGGAAATAGCCACGCGAAACCCAGTCACAGGGAACAAATCCCCACCCCTCAAATAAGTTCGAATCCCAGCACCGACCCTCCCACCCTAGCCAATCTAATTCAAGTCACTAGAACCCCCCCACTCTTCTCAGCTTAGCCTAGCCAGACCACTCCTTAGCGACAAAACTGCTAATCGGATTAACGGATTAGCGGCGACCGCAGACAGAGCGACAAAAGACAACAAAGGAAACCTAATCGGCAGCATGACAAAACAGATGGAGCCCCAACCATCTACCTCGTCAACATACACCTCGGCCACCGGTAACAATGCGGAGGCCGAAAAAAACACCCAAAGGATGCTGGGGCCGACTATGGAATGCCGTCCTTCGAGGAATTTTTGCATGAACTGGAGCTGGACGCTAAGGACGCGTCCAGCTTACAATTCGAAAAGAAGAGCTCCCTTTTCATCACCCCAGCCACCAGCGTCTATTGCGAAGACGTCGGAAGAGCGCTGGGCCTAGCTGGACTGCTGCCCCGAGTAAGGGCAGTCATACCCAGCTATGGTAGAGCTATCGAGGTTATTTGCAGGACGACAAAGGATGCCGAAGAGCTCTGTACCAGGGCCCTCACAGTAAAAGGCATCAGTCATGTCATGTGGGGGGCCTCGCCCCTCGCATGGGTAAAAATACGAGGCCTGCCATTAACGACGGGATGTCGCGTCCCGCAGCAAATCCTCGAGAGGTATGGGCAGATGCTCATACCTCTGAAATACGATTGTATTCCAGTGCTACCGCTCCTCTCCGGGCAAAGCGGAAAAATGTTGCTGCGGGAGCCCATCCCAAGAAGAATAAAAGAAACGGTAGAAGGGAGGACATACAGCTTCAACCTGCGCCACCCCCGTACTGCAGAATATGCAGGACCACCGGGCATACACGTTTTAGCTGCCCAACGGGCGCTGAAAGGGTACCGGAAGCGACGGTAAGTGTCCCCTCCCCTGAAACAACTACAGAGGACACACGGGGCAAAAGAACCAAGGCCCATAAACAGACAAAGAACAACGAACAAAGGCCCCCCAAGAGGAGCCCAACGACATCAAAGAGGAGCCTGGAGATAGAAACAACAATCCTCCCTACCCTCAGAAGACACCCACAGGCTCCGATGGAGAAGACGACCTGGTCGTCGTCTCCGTGAAAAAGCCCCAAAGGCCTAAGGGGCCCAAAAGGACCGTGAGGGATTCAAACCCTCCGACACCGCCCAAAAAGAAGGAGCGGAAGGTGGAGAGTACACACACTCCACAAAAGCAGGAGTCACCAGCAGAAAGACCTAACATGGAGCCCACCGTGGTGCTACAAAAGATAGCCCCTCCCACAACTCAAGGGGCTGATGGCACGGCTATTTTGGCATCTACCCCGGTAACGTCCACGGACTGCGATCTTTAGACCCTCGATTATGTCGCGACGCTTAGAAATCTTATCCCTGAATTTAAGAGGGATAAAATTTAATAAACATTGGAATAACTACCTAGATCAACTGACACACACCACACATGACAGAATAATATGCATGCAGGGGCAATTAGTATTTCAGACACACAAAAGGAGATGGAGCCCCAGCCATCTACCAGCTATAAGACAGCCGCCGAAACAACAAAGGCGGCCACCAAGCCCTCAAAGGACAATGGGGACCAGGTAGGAATGCCGTCCTTTGAGGAATTCCTCAGGGAGCTCGAGCTGGACACTAAGGACGCGTCCAGCTTTAAATTTGAGAAGCGCAGCTCCCTCTTTATTACGCCGGCCACAGATGTATACTGTGAGGACGTAGGGAGGGCACTTAGCCAAGCAGGACTGCTCCCGAAGGTCAGAGCAGTCATTCCAAGTTACGGGGGGGCGATAGAAGTAATCTGCCGCACCACCCGTGACGCGGAAGAACTCTGTACTAGGGCGCTGACGGTCAAGGGCATCCACCACGTCATGAGAGGGGCATCGCCCCTAGCGTGGGTAAAAATAAGGGGCTTACCCCTAACGACGGGCTGCAGGGTACCGCAGCAAATACTTGAGAGGTATGGGCAGACGCTCATTCCGCTCAAGTATGATTGCATACCCGGGCTCCCGCTCCTCTCCGGGCAGAGGAGCGGAAAAATGCTCCTACGGGAACCTATCCCGAGAAGGATACGCGAAACAATAGACGGTAGAACATATAGCTTTTCGGTCTTCTACCGGGATCAGCCGGCACCCCCGCCATACTGCCGGATTTGTCGGACGACAGGGCATACAAGATTTAGCTGCCCAACAGGGGCCGAGAAGGATCCAGAGGTGAGTAGACCCAGGCCCCAAAAACAGGACACGGTGAGGCAGGCCACGACCGCCCAACAGAACCAGCCGCCAAACAAGGAACCGGACATCCCGGCGGAAACACCGCCGAACATCAAACAGGAGGACCCGGGGGAGGGACGCAAGGAACCCCCCGATGAACCCCGAACACCAACACCATCCGAGGGGGAGGACGACCTAGTCGTCGTCTCTGTGAAGAAGCCACACAGGGGCAAGGGCCCCAAGAGATCCGTGAGAGACGCCAATCCACCAACCCCGCCTAAGAAGAAGGAGAGGAGGGTGGAAAGGCCCCAGAAGGAACAGGGGGAAAAGCCCCAGGATGCGGCCACGGAGAAGCCCAATATGGCGCCCACCGTGGTCCTTCAAAAGCTAACTCCCCAAATGCCTCAAGGGGCTGAGGGCATGGAAGTGCCCACCTGAGGGGTGTCTTCCTTTTAGACGGATCTTTCGGTATCGGATAGGGAACGGAACACGGATTGTGATTTTGGAAAACTGGTAATGTCTAGACGCTTAGAAATTCTATCCCTGAATTTAAGAGGGATAAAATTTAATAAACATTGGAATAACTACCTAGATCAACTGACACACACCACACATGACAGAATAATATGCATGCAGGAGCTGCATCTGCAGTCTAACCAGGAGGTAGATAAGTATCTGACCAATTGGCATGGATTAGCAGTAACCAGCCTAGACCCGATAGGTAGGAAGAAAGGTGTTGCAATCCTCTTTCACCCAAACATACAACCCAAGATAGAACACACCTACAAAGACGACGACGGATGTATCGTAATAGCCAGCTACCAAAACCAGCTCCAAAGAAAAGTAATGATTGTATCGGTGTACGCCCCTACCGTTGCGAAGGAGCGGACAGCGTTCTTTCTGCGCTTCAACGATATATTAGAACAGGAACTTAGGTCATACCCTGCAGATGACATATACATTGCAGGTGACTTCAACTGTGTCCCGTCCCATGAGCTAGACAGGCAGGGAGCAGACATTAAAAGTAGGACGCATCTGATGGGAGCGCCACAACTGCAAACCATGTGTTCGCGGTTTGGCCTGGTCGATGCGTACAGATATAAACACCCGAACGTGTTATCGTACACTCATTATAGTAAAAAGTATAGCGTAGCCACTAGACTAGATAGAGTGTACGCATCTAAACACATGGCTAGGCAACTCCAAGACGTGTCGCACGACATTATCACGTGGAGTGACCATTCCCAGGTCACGGCCGGCTTCTTGATCCAAGCGAATACCAGAGGACCCGGATTATGGAAGCTCAACAACGCTATTCTGACTGAGTCGGAGTACGTCGAGAGCGTCCAGAACATCTGGAGAGACTGGTCCCTGCGCAAGGACGAGTTCGCCGACCCATTGGAATGGTGGGACTTAGGTAAGGACAGATTAAGGAACTATAGTTTAAGGTACAGTCAGGCACGTAGTGCATATAAGTTATATGTAGAATCTAGACTTAAAGAGGAACTAAAGCTAGAGCTTAAACAGGCCTCTTTAGGGCTAGACATCAAAGATAAAATAGAAGCCATCAAAACCAAGATCAACAACATACAGGTAGACAAAACAGAAGGAGCTAGGATTAGGGCCAGAGTACCGGCCATGAACGGTGACGGTTGTAGAAGATCCTTCTGTGGTTCAGAGAAAGCGAACGGTGATAGGAAAACGATAAATAAACTAATAAATAAAGACGGCCAAACCCTCACAGACTTGGAGGATATCCTAGAAGAGTCTCAGTTTTATACAGAATTATACACTAGAGAAGACACTTGTCCTTCAGCTCAGGACAAAATCTTGGCGTGTCTGGAAAATAAACTAGACCCCCTAGATGCCGAACTCTGCGAAGGACCCATAAACATAAATGAAGTAAAACAGGCCATTAGGGCCTCAAATAAAGACAAGACTCCCGGAAAGGACGGCCTTACGCTAGACTTTTATAAGAGATTTGAATATCTCCTAGCAGAGGACCTGACTTTCGTTGCGAATAGCGCATACAGTAGGGGGGTTCTCTCAGAATCCCAGCGTGCCGCCACCATCGTCCTGCTACCGAAGGGGGGCGACGGGGCGTACCTGGAGAACTGGAGGCCCGTAAGTCTCCTAAATAGTGACTATAAAATTATCACTAAGGTGCTAGCAAACCGGCTAGGCAAAGTAATTGGTAAAGTTACAAGTGCCGACCAGACCTGTGCAGTTCCTGGTAGGAGTATCACGAATACCCTCCAGCTGTTCAGAGAAATTACAAGTAGGCTAGACACGGAAAATTCCCTTGGAATTATGCTAGCCATAGACCAGAAGAAAGCCTTTGACAGGGTAGATTGGAATTTTCTGATAAGAACACTTAAAGCCCTAGGCTTTGGGGAGTATTTCGTAAATTTCATCCGCATCTTCTACAAGGACATCACCACACAAATACAACAAAACGGTTTCCTTTCTTCGCCTATCCACCCAACTAGAGGCATAAGGTGGGGATGCCCTCTGAGCGCCATGCTCTATGTCCTCACTGCTGAGACGATGGCGACCTATATCCGGTCTAATGGAAATATTAGGGGTATAGGTGGCGTCAAAGTCCAGCAGTATGCAGACGACACGACGCTATTCCTGCAGGACATGGATAGCCTGCAGGAGGCGCTCGGAGCTCTCGAGATCTACGAAAGGGCCCCAGGAGCAAAAATAAACAAGAAGACGACGACAGCGGCATGGCTGGGAGGCTCCCAGAAGCCGCCTAAACGCCACAGCGTGATGTGGGTGGAAGGCCAGATAAAATTACTAGGCATCTTTTTTCCCACCAACACCGTTAACAAGATCAAGGCTTTACTAACAGCATGGTCTTCTTCAAACCTCTCCTCTCTCACAAAATCTCAACTACAACTCCATACACTACCGCCATAGACGCCGAGATCGATCGGTTCCTGTGGCAAGGGCGCAAACACCTGGCGAATAAGCAAATAATAAGACTCCCCAGATGCCGAGGCGGGCTAAACATAATAAACCTAAAGAGCAAAACAGGTGCACAACAAATTATAAATATACTAGATGTCATTAGAACCACTGAGAATAGACCAAGATGGCATCAGCTATTCCTAGACTGCTTAGCTAAGGCATACAACACCCCCAATGGTTTGCATGTCTTAACTAACAAACTTAAACTATACAGAGCACAGAAAAACATACTAACAGACTACCACGTTAGCGCCCTCACTAACTGGATCAAGTCCAACACAGACATAACACACAGCATGATCTAGAACAATTATCCCAACGTGATATATACTTCTTCCTGTCATCACGCCCGATCACAGAACCGGACTACAGGGGTAAGTGGTAAACAACCCTAAATTCAGGCCCACTTCCATGGGATAGAATTTGGAATAGCAGTATAAACCGCCTCGTGGATGGATACACCTCTAACATACACTGGAAAATTATAAGAAACGTACTCCCCACTAGGGAGAACAAACACAAATGGAACCTTATTAACTCACCGAAATGTCTCAGATGTAATGAGATGGACGAGACGGCACTACATTGTATATTCTCATGTCCTCTGAATATTGAGCTGTGGTGCCTAGTCCGTGACCTGGTATTCAACATTAAAAGTCCCCAGGACAAACTTAGTTCGTTCTGGCGCATCTTTGGATTCACTCCTAGAACTGCCTTTCGAACTTCATGGTTTTCACCCCTCATCGGATTGCCTGGGGTAGCCAGAAGGCTTTAGAGGGCGGTCATCTCACCTCAACCAATAAACTCTTCCAAAATTACGTAACACTTTGGTTGTGACAAAAATACGCAGTCATGAAGTTCAGTATAAATGAGAGTAATCTATTCATCCATCTGGCTCATCAACAACACACTAGGACACCTCACCCCACAACACCGTTTACAACGACACCCTGACATCACACCATCCTCAACCATCACCTTAGACCAACCCCACCCTACCCCTGTCTTTCGTCAGTACCTTTCTTTTGTTTCAGATGAAACTAATCTAGAAGACTCTTAAGAACAGAAGACTTCTCTCTACTTTTCTTTCTTCTTCAGCAATTTTGTAATTTCAGAATCTTTAAGAAGACCTGTGGAGATCTTTTGAAATCCTAAATCTTGCTATAATTTCAATTCCACCTCCCCCAACCAACTTAACCCCCTCCCCTCTGTCAGTGCAGGCCTCTATTTATTTGTAAAGTACTCCTCCCCAAACATCAACCCCGTAAATGGACTAACCATGTTTCTGTCTTCGTTCCTACTATTCACCCTTTACAGGCCAAACTAACATCAAAGGATTTTCAAAAGAAGACGGTGGTGCGGAATGGGGGGCTGGCCGCTAGGCTACTTCCCGGCATTTCCACCAGCCAGGGAGCCTTCGGTCCCCCTACGTGGGATGATCACATGATCACCTCTAAATATTACCATCTGGGAATCTCTGATTCCCCAACGTGGGAGGACTGACCACCACAAATTAGGAAACGGAGGGAGAACGTGACTCCATCCATTTTTCACCAAAAAAAATAAAAAATAGAACCCACCCCACCTCCATACTCCTGTTGGATTTAATAAAAATAAAAAGTGGCCCAAACTCTCCCCTCTCAGCTTCTAAGGACACACAGAGAGAAAACTCTGTTCCGAGGGTTCAGCCTGGAAAAATCCTCCTACCTCTCCTGCCGTATTTACGGAGGAGTTGGGTAGCCCGCTGCTCTCACTAGCAATAGGTACACATACACAAAACACGGGTCGAAATAAGGCCTCACTCATAAACAGCTGTGACGGCCGAACGTGGAACCGACCCAGCTCCCAACACACAAACACAACCTTACACACACCCACCACCTCAAAAAAAAAAGTGTACAGACTCACGAAACTAAAACAAACATTTTACCTTTAAAATCTAAAGTAGATATTCTCTTTGAAAGTGTGAAAAGGAAAAAAAAACAAGCCATCTGTTCCCAAACTTCATGACTGCAGTCTCTCGGCCAGTGAGAATTTTCGTGCTATTGCAGTAATTCTGAAAAATATAACCACATTTGAATTTGCTTTGCATAAAGACGTCAATATTACAATGACTATGATTATGTAAATTAAAGAATACAGATTTATATCAATGAATCGTCAGTTAATTTTTTTAAGTTTGCAGACAGCTTAGATAACTAGTTTTGTGTGTTTTTATTACTTTCATCACAATTATCAGAATGTGTTTCAGGAGTGCGAGAGAGACAGCATCTTCAACTTTTACTCTGATCCACTGATGTTTTTTTGATAGGTGATGTCACATTATTTCTACAATTCCTGATTATGCAGCTGTAAGAGAATTACCATAGGTTTAATATTTGAAAGAGTTCAAGTAGGGGGCTCATCTATACATTTAATTAGGAATTAGTGGTACTGTAGGCAGGAAACCATCATAGCTGATGCAGGCAGCCCAGGGAAGAGGAATGGTCAATCAATAGAATCCATACATTTATTATATTAGTATGTATTGTCAAGAAACGTTAAGTAAAACAGATGGCAGTACATTTTGTATTTTTATGCTGAAAAGATCTTTGGCGAACAGTTGATAAGTGAAGTGATGATATTGCAATGATTTCTCTCCTAGTAAATACCTATTAGTGCATTCTTAGATACATATTGAAATGGACTGCAGAAGTCTGTTAATAAAGACACGTTAAAGAAAACATTCTCTGAAAGCAAACCCATTAATTTCAAAACAATTTAGCAAGAATAAACTTGTAATATCTTTCAAACAGCTATGTGCAATGCCATAACTTTCTGCCAAAGAAACTAAAACATTTCATGTGGCATGGATGCATAGAATATATGGGTTCCAATGTCTAAAGCAAAAGTAGTTTTATTTAAAGTCACATAAATTTAAATATTTGTTATTTCAAGAAATTCAATAAAATCATTCAATCGAGTACATAATAGGAGTTGGTTGGTACCTTGAACATCATCAGTGAACACCATAAATTAGGTATTATACAAACAATACCTTATTTAGTGAAAGAAAAAGGTAACTTCTTACAATTTGTTTTAACTGGTTCCTATAAGAAAAACTGGACAGCCACGATAAGATGCAGCTGTTGTTTTTTTCACTGGTGACATCCAGTTTACTAATAACTTCTCCACAAATTGGAGCCTTCAATGTCAGAACATTTTGAAAAAGTAGTTTCTAAGCCTGAAGTCAGGAAATTTGTACTCTGGGCAAGCTGATTAAAACAGGTTACCAACAAGCTATGAGAGATGGAGTTTTGATTCTTTCCACAGCCAGTGTTTCGGTTTTTTAAATTTTGGTTTTACTTGGTCACCAAAGCTAAAACTACACACGTAACTCCTTCTGCTTACTGCTGTGAAGTTTTCTAATTTTCTTAGTTCATGCAAAGTTGGGACAGTGGTTAAAACTATATCTTCAACTGTTCAGGCAACAATAACAATACCTACACTACACTATATTTTTGTTGTTTTCTTAACATTTTTTTTAATTTTAGAAATATTAATGTAGAAAAAATTCAAAACAAAACAGATAAAATCTCTATAATATATATATAATATCAGTTAAATCTGATATAAAGTAATAGCATTTGTTTATTATTTGTTTAAATATTCTTCAGGTAATGTTTAAATTTCCCAACAATAGATTTGTATTATCAACCAAGCGCTGTGTTTGGGACATGCACCAATGTGAAAATTCTGAAGATGCATTTAAGAGAGAACCATATATGATAGCTTCCTTCCACACACACTGGAAATTTCAAAAAAAAATTTAAATTATAAAATATTCATAATGAATTCCCATTTAATCCAAGTTCATCAGGGATGTTGCAGTAGGTTAGAGGGACAAATGTGCGGAATATGTTACATTCTGAAAACTCTTACAAGATACTTTCACAATAATAATAATAATAATGGGATATGATACAAATGATAGAGATGTTCTGTACAAGAGATTAATTTTGTCAACAGTGTATGCATTTTGTTTTAAATAGTTAAAAGTTTTGTAGCAATTAAGAAACTAACTTATTTGCATAGTTTATTCCAAAAGGTCACTAATCAGGTACAGCATCTCCTTTCTCATTTTGCTTGATAAATACTGAAATACGCTTTAATAAATTTACAAGAACTGGTTTGTACCATCTGAAGATTAACAACTAAAATAAAACATTCTACTGAGTTGTAAAATTTTATCATTAAAGTGATCAGTCTCGACTGTGTTCTACTGCACATAAATCCTTCACAATTGTGTTAAAACAGCAAACGTCTGTTCAAAGAAATTGATGGGAATTAATTATTTGTATTAGAATTTACTGAATTTTTTGAAAATATATATCTGTTAGAATCTTTGCATTTTCAAAACAGTAAAAACTGGTATTTATTCAAGTCTTTATCAGCCTGGTTTAACTTGCTTCCATCCAATCACAACCTTTTCTTGAACTACAAATGAAAATTTAAAAAATCTACAAAAATGAGAATAACTTGGCATTTGTTTGGTTTTTACCCTTTCTTCTAGCCTTGACTGCACAAAATGCACCCACTTAATTAAAAAGTTTATGGAATGACCGAAAAAGCACAAATGACTTTGCATAAAGTTCAGTATTCAAAACATAATTTAAGTAGAAAAGGAAAAAATGCAATCTATAGCGCAGAAAGTTAAAACAAATAGTAGTCAGTCACTATACCTTATCCATCAGCGAGGTTAATGAAACACTGCAACCAAGAAGTGTTAATTTTTGGCCCAGAATAAAATTGGAAATTTTGCAAACAAAGATTTCATAATCATTTTCACCATCATCACAGTCCATTACACATAACTTTTCCAAATATCTTCAAACATTTGATTGTTCTGACAACATTGAAATACCATAGAAAACACACACAAACATATTAATACATTACTCAACCAGGAAAAATGCAGCTAAAAAGTACATCCGAAAGCATGTATTATTACAGAAATATTAGTCTACTCTTGATGCATTCAAGATTTTTCTTTAAAATGGCAATGTACCTGACAGAATTGAGACATCCTTTGGGAACAAATTGTTTCTCACCATGCCAAATGCAGCCCATAACATGACACTTCATCCTCCTTACTTGACCTGTGGTTTACGCACATTAGGCTTGGAGGCTTTTGTTGGACTTCTCCAAAACCCAGGTGAGGATGCTATATATCTTCCCTGACCATTATCTGGAAGAAGAATCAGGGCATTCGAGTTATTTTCCTGACACAAATTCAACAGAACACTTGGATCATCAACTGAAAGCAAGTTCTCACATGCATATGGAAAACCTAGACTTGGGTATTATCTTGCTGGAAGAAGAATTCCCGCCCAATAGGATGTCTTCTAGAGGAAATGGAATTATGGATGAAAACCTGCATGTGTCTGCTACTAGAAGTCAGTATATCTTCACTATTCCAATTTCTGGCACCTTTGCCAGACACGCAGCCATACACTTGTAATGATCCACTGCAATGCTTCACTTTAGCTGTTCTACACTCACTGATCTGCCTTTGAACAAACAACTGTTAATTGTTGGTAAAAAGTTAATAAATTCATTTCTGCTGCCCATTTCAGACTTATGGGGTTGCCTATTCTCAGGAGGATTTTTAGCCAGATGCATATCTGTTGACACCACTTTGCCTTTAAAGTCTCTTGCAGTTTTCTTCAAAAACATCACATCATATTTGCAGCCAGGCCATTTCCAATTCTCCAACTAGCTGATCGTTTGCCATGTAAAAGCATACCAGAGGTACTTTAAGCAGTTTGGGATTTCTTCCTCAAACACTTCCATTATCAACAATGCCAGTTTTATGTATTTTCCTCAGTCATGCAAACTGCTCTCACCCTCTAAAATGAAGATGGGCTGCAATCTGTCACATGAAGTAGCCTTCACTAGCTAAGACTTTGGGTTTTATATGTTTATCATGTGTTATTTCCTTCCCAGGAATCAATATACACGAAACATTCACAACACAATGAAGAATTACTAAATCTAAAAATAATTTCTTTGAGATTATAAAGAGACAGAATAGGTAACATACCATTCTATTCAATTTAACTCGCTTCCAAATTTTTTCTAAAACTGCATTTTAATCAGAAAATTATACCCGTGATGAACAGTAAGCAGACTAGTGTTTTCTAAATGCTATTACTAATGAAGAGACGACAAAAAATCTAGTCTCCTGTTAAATACCCTGATCTCTATTCATCTGACTAATTTCTAGTTTCTGTGTTGCCCACTATGGTTTTAGTACCTTCTTATGTCAACTGACAAGAGATGCAAACATTGTGGAAATCTTCTAAAGTACCAGCCGCACTTTTGTTGGAAATGCAATTCCTCTTATCTATTTATAAAGTTTGTTCTATCTGTAATTAAAATCATGCATTTACACCATCTATTCAGGTGAGGTAGCCAGCCCATTAATTGCTTGCTTTCTTTCTCTACAATGACGGGATTATTAATAGCTGGCTCACACCACCAAAAATTCAAAATTCTTTACAAAACAGTTCTACATTATTCAGAAGCATTAATAGAGAGATTTATGGTTAATTTTCTTCAGAGACTCATTTTCAGTTAAGTTACGCTCCTGTGAAACCTAATAATAATTTGAAAATTCAAGTTAATGATTAAAATTTTTTTTATCAGTTCACAAAGAAATTAATAATGACAAACTACCGCTATCTTTACATAATCACTATTTTCAAGACTATTGAGTGAGAAAGCAGCTTTTTTATAGGCATCACCATGATTAACCAATGTAACTATGGCATAATAATTTAGTACCAAGCTAGCTTTACAAATATAAATAAAATAACTACTATTGAAGAAACATGTCTAGAATGGTTCTTTAATTTCTTGATGTAATCACATTATACCGCTTTTCCATTACACAAGTTAAACAAACTGTACTAGATTAGTAACTTCACAGCTCTATTCTTTAGTGGTGATATCAAAATGGCTAAAGTCTTTTTCACCAAAAGTCAACACAATCTCCTCCACAAAAATTACCTCCATTTGTCTGTAACTGAAATTTACTTTTAATAAACAAAGAAATAAAGGTTTAATTAAAATTAGCTTTTCAAACTTAAACCTTTCAGTGCTGGTGGTCAACATTTTAATTTCCACCTTCTCACAACCATTTGTTGACTGAATGACTGAAGTGGCCAGAGCTGTAATTTCTCTGAATTTTGACGGAGGTCTTGTTCTTCTACTCGCTGTTTTCTCAATGGTAGTCTTCTGTGCCAGAATGCTGACATCTTCCAGCTGTACAACTATTTTCATTTAATGTACTAGTTCATTGTCTGTTGATGTTGAACGATTTATAAATTATATATTTTAGGATCTTCAAAAATCATGATGTTCCTTAGCTTTCACTGAAATAGCCAGGCTTAGTAATCTGTTTAAAGTTTAAGCAGTAACCAAACTCATTTCTAAAGATTCTTCACAATGATAGCCACATCGCTGCAAAATACATGATCCGCAGTCCTATCACTTCCTCTAACCAGAACTGATTATAGACAGCGCAGCTAATATTTAATTAAATAAAAAAAACCCTTAAAAGTAGATAAGTATTGCATACCCTGAAATAGATTTAAAAGAAAATTTAAAGAACCTTGCTTTTATTTCAAAGATCAATGAGAGCATATTAACATATACAAATAGAAAAACTTAACTAAATAATTCTTCATTAAGTTCAATGAACTTGGAAAATTGAAAAAAAAGCATTGAATAATATAAAATCCATTTTGCTGCATATTTATTCAAGTGTAATCTGTTGATACAAGCAGCCAGTTCTATTTTAGCCCTCTACAAACAATCAGTCCAAAAGGATTTGCACACCTGCATATTTACTATTGAGTTCTCAAAAATATTTCATATGAAAAATATGTGAAGTGAAAAAAGAAAACTAAAACAATTTTGATATTATTTTGTTTTAATACCCTAACCCTAATATTAAGTTTACTAATTTCCTTTTTGTCAGTACTAACTGAGCTGAGCTGAGCTCACAGTAGTCTGAAGTTCTTTCTAAAAGCAGATGTAAAACAACAGAAAATTATTTCCTGTTCTGTTACTGTTAATAAAGTAACCAATAAATGGATTTACATTTTGCACCATCATCAGGATTTAGTCCTGAGGACAATGACGATCAAAGCTGACCAGTCAGGAACTACCAAACCAATGTTGAAGAATCTTTTAACCAAAGTGAAACAAATTTTATTTTTTTTTAAAATTCAAAATGAGTTTCTCATACTGGAGATGACAATTTAACCCAATTACCACAAATTGGGAAGAGTTATCAGCCGTGCCTCTGAAAATATTTATGTAGTTTCCAAAGAGAAAACTTAGAATTTCTTTAGTTAATAATAAAATATTTTTGTTACAAAAATCCAGTTAGTTCAATGCTTAGCTGGGATACAAACCACAGAAAAGTGTGGGGAGACCAATGAGATAGTGCAATAAAACACATTTTAGTAAGAATGAAATTGTAAAAAATGTTATCTAATTTTGTTGATAATAAACTTGCAAACCACACGTGTGTTCGTGAATACAACAAAAGTCAGCCATCTTTTTCAGTTCACATATCACATTTAGTCGTACCGATGTTTTAAATTTTGTCCTAAATTGCTCAAACTACAAATTGGATTTTTTACTCCACAGTTTCCAATTAATCCACATCAAATAAGGCAGTTATTTATATGGCAGCTGCCAATTCAAAGAACATATTCAGAAAGGGCCACTCTTCAGCAGAGATATGAAAAACAATTCAGTGTTTAGGTAAGATTTCTAGATCAGTCAAAATGGCAATTACCGCAAGCTCCAAGTGTCACTGATACTTTAATCTCAGCTTCGTCATAATAGGTTAACATCTCAACACAATACAGCTGACACTAACACAAGATAAGAGTATATATATATATATACTGTATATTTTGTAAAAGCAATTCACCGATAAGCTCACTGAAGCTTAAAAAACTACTTAATTAATAACAAGCGAAGCTGACCAATTAATATCTATCTTTTTCAATCCTAATTATGTATAAATACCCTTCATCTCACAATCTCTCTCATAAAGTCATGCAAATTGTACACGGCAGCCTTTAACCTTTGGATGCAGCACTGGGTCCGAGAGACCCAGCATAATTTTTGTTTTCTAATAACTGTTATAGATGCATTTGTCAACTTGGCTCTCTCTGTATTTTATACTATGTTGTGACAAATATTTATGAATTATAATTTCATAAAAAAATTATATTGGTACGGGAGAAAAATTTTAAATTAGTAAGCTAATTTTGCAGTCGTTGTGTCTCACCAACCCTGTTTATTTCAATGTTGTAAATCCAATAGAAACCTTTGTTCTACCTATTGTTTTTTTCAGGATTTATTTGGTACATACAAATCTCCATATGGAGATGGAAAAACTATTTCAAAGGACAGTGAAAACATCTGTTACATGTATGTTTTTGACATTCTAAACTGTAAAAAATGTTTAGGGGTGCAGTGTTTTTACAATTAATCGATATTTCACTGCGAGTATTCATTCATTTCTTTATGTTCATATATTATATGTCATAAAACTTGAGACAAAATAGTCATCGTATCTGTTTTATACTTCATTGTTACCATTATATTATTAATTTGTTTGGCAGATACCCTTGGCAAATTTTATTATACAAATGTATACATGTCAACTGTAAATGCTAAGATGCTAAGTAGATGCCATGCATAACTAATTTTTTTAGTACTTATCTGTATTAAAATGATACTCAAATGTAGACTAGGGATGTGTTATGAATATGGTATCACATTGATTATATTTTCCAGGTTTCCAAAATGGAAAAACGCAATGCGACTATGCTAACTGCAGAGATGGTGGTAGAATTAGCAACTGAAGAGATTATGGATGTGGATATGGAGTCATATATATGAATGAAACATTGATGACCACACTATGAACCTGAAGAGGACGTTGAACATTGGAGGACAGAAGATTCACCAACTCGCTCAGCTTCAGGTATCCAGTTTAGGCAAAGAATCTTGTGTTAGTGACGACAATAGTTTTTCAGAGACTTCTGAAGAGGAACCTGAAGACAATTAGACTCAGCTGCAATGGCACATACTGGAGCAAAAAGCATCTTGCTCAAGGAAAAACACAAAGCCACAACATAAGGAACTCTCTGGGACCTGCACCAGAAACAAATGTCACCTAAAGATTCCTGGGATCATTTATTTTTTAACAACATGATTGAGAAATTTGCAAGTGTTTAAATCTTGAAGGATGAAGAACAGCAGCAAGTAAGGAGAAAGAAAGCAAAGATATAACTGAAAATAAGCTTCTGTCCTTTGTGGGCCTTTCTCTTTCGGTAGGAATATGAGAAAAACTGGGACATTTCCCCTTGGGAGCTGTTCAGAGACCCAATTTTCAAACCTGATACACAGACCCACAACATCTATTGAAATCTTGGATCAAGCAATTTTGCAGCAGTTATGCAGTCAATTGAGGAGCATAAGTCACAGCATAACAGACAATTTCTTCATAAGCATGCCCCTTGCTGAAGCACTACTTGAGAAAGGACTGATAATTGTGGAGACGCTCTGCCAAAACAAGCCAGACACACCTGGTTTGATGAAGGCTTACGAGTTCCGAGAATTTCATAGTTCTGAATTTGGTATCAAGACAACACCACCATGGTGAGTTGTGCGCCCAAGAAAGATAAGGCTTATCATTTTCTTGAGCACAATGCATCATGACAAGGCAGTAGATGATCAGAGCAGGAAGAAAAATAAATAAATAGTTACAAGAAAAGAGAAAAGTTATTTGTATTCAGAGAAATGCAGTTATTTCAGGCTTTTGCCATTACCACATTAGTAACAGAACTTAATGTTTTGGTGATCACCTGGCATTGATTATCAGGGTTATTTTGCATACCAAAACTAATCCTTCAGTACTATTGACAACAGAAAGATTGCTGGAATTTAACTACATTAACTACTTCTAGTAATGAAAAGAAGCGGGTAAAAAAAGCCCAAGTAATTTTCTTTCTATTTTTGTTGCAAAAATCTACAAGATCTGCCAAATACAAACCCAACAAAGGAAAAAAAGCTAAAAGACCAACTATTAGACTGCACAGAACCAACCAACTCTTTAGAAAACAATCTTACAGCACCAGTCGAAGGGTGAGGGACCCCTCCAACCCGCACCTTATTAGGCCCTTTCTGAATCTGAAAATAACTCAACCCATTCTGCTCAAGCGAAGTAAAAAAAACAACCCCCACCAACACACATACACGAGAAACAATTCCACACAAAACTCTCACCGTTACTGCCAACCCTTCTACTCCTAACCCTATGAACAATATCCCAGCACTTCTCATCTACACATCACTTTGCGTTCAAACCAGATACTGACATTTTGTAGACATAGTATGATTATTCTTGTACACTTGTATTTACTGGTGAGATTCTTAGTTTTGAGGTAACTTATCTTATGGTGTTAAGCTTTTAATTTAGAAATGGTCAATACAACCCCCCTCAGTTTTATACTTTAAAATATAAGATCCAGTTTGCATCCAGACAGTAGGTTTCACCTTAAACCCTTCACTCTAACTTTTATTATACCAAAGGCTTAAAGTGAATATTATTTATGTGATTTCGATCTATACTATGAAAGGTCAACTCTCTATGCCTACCCATGGAAGCTAAGATTTCCATTCATGTTCCTATTCCTTATATTTTTAGGTACTATTATTTCCCTTTCCTCAACCACTGATTAGGTGTTTGAGTTGGTCTAGAAATTAATTAATAAGATTCCTACCTATTCTCTCCGGAACTGGCTCCCTTTTCAAAAGAGAGAGAGCAATTAAATACTTTAGTATTCAAGCCCTTGCATCAAGGGCTATCCTAACAACAAGTATACTATCCTTTTACATTACTTCCTCCTGAGATAATTTATTTAGTCAAACCAAAATAAGAAGATTTCTATTTATGCTTCTCCTCCTCATCAAGTTAGGGGGAGCACCTCTTCACTTTTGGCTTCCTAATATTACTTTACGGATATCGTGAATACATTGCTTTCTTCTCCTTACTTGACAAAAAATTGCCCCACTCTTTCTTATTTACATAAACTCCCACCCTACTTATATTTTATAATTAGGCGTAACAAGAAGATTAATTAGAGTCTTAGGTGGGATCAACCAAACAAGATTATGTATTTTATTAACATACTCTTCCATTTCACACACAGGATGAATAACGTGTGCTCTAGCTTTGAGAACTACATTACTCCTAGTATACTTTCTAACAGATCTTCTCCTTTCCTTTATGATCTTCTAATTATTTCTTACACTAATATTTCCTCTTTTTCACAACTAAGTAAAGGGAGAAATATAAATGAGCTAATATTAGCTCTATCTCTCTTCTTTCTTTAAGAGGTTTACCACCCTCCTAGGCTTCTTACCAAAATGATTTGTAATCATAATAATAGAGCCTAAACATATACCTACCTATAGGCTCCTTAATCTCCTTATACTACCACTTAAATTTATCAATCTTCTCAATTATTAAACCTGAGATTCTTCAACAACTTAACCTCCCTTTTAAACCTTTCTCTCGAGATCCACTCTTATAATCACCACATAGTATGCAATGAATTTTTTCAACAAATCACAAAGATATTTTTGAACCCTTTATTTCTTATTTGGAATCTGATCCAGATTAGTGGGGGCATCATTAAGATTGTTAATCTGAACAGAATTAAGACAACCAGGAACTTTATTAGGGGACGATCAACTGTATAACGTCATTGTCACCGCTCATGCATTTGTAATAATTTTATTCCTAGTAATACCTGTAATAATTGGAGGCTTCAGATATAGTGTTTCTTCAATTAAATAATATGACTTTCTGATTACTCCCTTACTTTATTACTTACTGGGTGAACTGTCTATCCACCACTCTCAGATAACCTAGCCCACGCAGGACCTTCAGTAGATTTAGCAATTTTTTCATTTCATTTGACAGGAGCGTTTTCCATTTTAGACACCCTTAATTTCATTACAACCATCGTAAATGTATGATGACAAGGCTTACAATTAGAGTGAATACCTCTATTTGTGTGATCAGTAAAAATCACAGCAATCCTATTACTTTTTTCCTTGCCAATACTCGCAGGGGCCATCACTATATTACTCACCGATCAAAACTTAAATACCTCATTCTTCGACTCAGCAAGAGAGGAGGAATCCAATTTTATACCAACATTTATTCTGATCCTTTGGTCATCCAGAAGTATATATTCCTATTTTACCAGGATTTGTAATAATCTCACACATCGTGTCTCACTTCTCCCAAAAGAAACCAATCTTTGGAGCATTAGGAATGATTTATGCAATACTATCTATTGGTCTCCTAGGGTTTACCGTCTGAGCTCATCATATATTCACTGTTGGAATAGACGTAGACACCGGAGCATACTTTACAGCAGCAACTATAATTATTGCCCACAGGAATTAAGGTATTCAGATAATTAGCAACCATCCATGGATCAGTAATCAAATTTTTTGCTCCAATGTTATGAGCCTTAGGATTTATTTTCTCATTTACAGTTGGTGATCTCACAAGAATTGTACTACAAATTCTTCCTCAGATATTATACCTCATGATACTTATTACGTAATTGCCTGGTACCCTCTGGTAACAGGGGCTACTCTTCACCCAAGATGAAAAAAGCCCACTTCATGTTAATATTTACAGGAGTTAATATCACCTTTCCCCAACATTTCTTAGGACTAAGAGGAATACCTCAACGTCATTCAGACTACTCTGGCCAATTCACTGAATGAAGCATTGTGTCATCTATAGGATCTTTCATTTCCTTCATCGCTGTCTTAGTATTTATCTTCATTGTTTGAGAAAGGTTAACATCCCAATAAAAAGGTACTTCAACCAACCACTTTAATACCTCATTAGAATGAGATAACCGCCTACCTGCTGACTTCCATGATCTCTCAGAAACAGGAGCCCTTACTTTATAGAAATGGCCTTATGAGAACAAATTAAATTTTAAGACTCATCATCCCTCTCATAGAACAGTTAATTTAATGTATTCCATGACCACGCAATATTTGTTAGTAATAATCACTTATTAGTAGGCTATGTATCAACCACCTTGATTATAAATAAAACCATCTCCCGAATAGTCCTCAAAAGACAAAAGGTAGAAACCATCCGAACAACTGCTCCAGCAATTATCCTTATCTTTTAGCTCTCCCTTTCTCATGATTACTATATCTGCCAGATGAAGTAAATGACCCTTTATTATCTATTAAAGTTATTGGTCACCAATGATACTGAAGTTATGAGCATTCAGATTTTTTAAATGTAGAGTTTGACTTATACATGATCCCAACTAGAGATCTAATACGACAGTATCGACTCTTAGAGACAGACTCTCGCCTTGTCGTTCCAATAACCGTCAACATTCATGCTCTCATTTCCTCAACAGATGTACTCCATGCATGGACCATCCCCATGATATATATCAAGGTTGATGCTGTCCCAGGATGACTAAATCAGGTTAGGTTCCTTCCACAATACCCTGGAGTGTTTTATGGACAATGTTCTGAGACTTGTGGAGCAAATCACAGATTTATACCTATTGCCATAGAAACTGTTAATGTTCCTACTTTTTCGTCTTGACTTACAAAGAACATTTAACAAAAAAAAAAATGAGTTCGGAATTAACATAAGGCTGTCTTCCTTAAATCATCACAATAGTGATATTTTTTAAATGCCTCAACTATCACTATCCCGGTAAATTGTTTACACTGAACACTATCATGCTTACTTTGTAGTATTTCGCACGATGATTTCAAATCCGAAAACCGTTTTGCTCTAGGATGTCTTGTTTTTTAGTTATGGCATGTGACTGATGGATGAAGGTTATTCATAGAATGCAGCAAACTAAACCTTAAAACTGCACTGTTACATCATGGTAACCAAAAACCTTTGGTTCCTATAGCTCATGCAGTTGGCTTGAAAATGATAAGCTATTCGGATCATAAGTGGAAAATTTGTGGTGATCGTAAAGTTATTTCGCTAAAACCTATATAATTGCATCTAATACAAACTAAACTGTTCAGGCAAATTCATTTTTTGAAGGAAGGAAGGAGCTAATGATAGATTTTTCACTTACACCATGTATATCACCAATAAAGTATCAAAAGTACTCGATCTGGAAAGCTGGATCATTGTAGTTTCAAGCTACACAAATATGTGATAAATGTAGCTGAGGTATACACATACACATTAGTATTAGATTAAAGAAAACAAAATTCAAATTTTAGCAAAACCATCAGCAGCAGTACATTAAACGAAATAGATTTTCAAACAAAGCCTAGTCAAGGATTAGTCTAAAAATTTCCATTTGGTTTGAAGTTATGCCTTTGTTCAAATCAAACCACCATCTGGTCATTTAGATTTATCATGTGTCTGCTGATATTCTTAAATGTCAAAATACAGAAACAATTCAACTAGATTCGTCACACACCTTACCATTCTTTTAGTGATAAAATCTAGGTATATTTTCATTCTCTTTAAAAAAAAAAAGCATTTACCAAGTGACAATACTTGGCTTGGGTTGTTTAATTTGTTCAAAATTTCAGATTTGTTAGTATGTCCACAACATCACGAGCACTTTAATTTTTTACCTTCAAATTGATACTTTCTAGCCAATTTTCTTATCAGTGAATCTCTCTTCTGAACATTCTCTTTGTTTACATGTTGAAAGAAGTTTTTATTTTTAAACGTTTTTATGTCCAAATATTTATCTTTTTATTCATGAAAATCAATCAGTAAAAGAAACAGGTTTTCATAACTTTAAATTTAGTGCCAGTCAAAAAATCTATTGAGAGAAAAATTTCATTCATTCAAGTCGCCATCTTAATCTACAGACTGACTGCCAATGTGGAGCCAGTCAGAATCATTATATTGAAATGTTGTCTTTATTGAGCAACTACTGGTGAACAGAATTTCTCACAACATTCTCACACTGTCCACTAGTCTCTGATGTTCTGAGGCTTATGCGAGCCCACCATGCAAAAACTTTACATTAATCAAGGTTATCACTAATCATCTTTATGGGCTAACTCTCACTCAACTCTGTGTCCGTTTGCCAAATCAGTTCAACCTTCTGTGTACTGTCTCCATTGACAGCTCCTGCCAGTTTCCCACAGCAAGGTCTAAGTTAGAGTTCTATTTCTCCACTTTTCACACAATTCAAACCCTAACCTCACAGCAATATCATCAATGCATAAGTGTCCATGCACATTCACCATCACACAATGAACCTCAATCAGTAAAATCTACTCAGCTGTGAGAGGCTCAATTACTAATCCATTTAACATATGGATCAACCATTTTAAACTGCTGTAATATGTTATTTCCTGGCAAATAAAAGAAATAAAACTTCCAGAATAGTGGCAAGATATATATAAACATTTTGTGTATGATTTATTACCATACCACTTACCATTCCTCACAAAATAAATAGATATTTCTTTTGGGGTTCCCCTTGTATGTATATAGAGACAGACTACATGCAAACTTGATGTACCTGGATGAAATGTTAATATTTAAGTTTGTCTTCTGATTTTAATGGAACAAGATCCTCAATGAGAAAATAATTTCTGGATCTCTAATATTGATTAGCAACAAATATTTTCATATGTTATCAGAAATTTGGAAGCCTGATTTTGGTTGGAATGTCATGCAGTTTTTTTATTCCAACTTACTCAAATCAAAAACATTACCTACCATAACAACAACCAAAAGAAAGTATATGATAAATGGAAAGGCGTGGACAGTTTTTGTGCTCTATCCTCAACACACAAAGAAAGAATATGACAGATGCAGGTTTGAAATATTTCATGAGCCACAGAGCACAATGTTTGAGTTAGATAATTAGCATCCCCACAACCCCCAGATCAACAAAGCTGTCTGAATATTTTAAATCATGAATAATCCAGCCTGGAAAAATGGTAGGTTGGTTCATCCACAACATAAAAGTGAAAACATTTCTCAACGAATAATGCCCATACTTGTCCTCAACAACTGTATAATGGAAGCTTCACAGAGAAACCATCTATCGCATTCTTCACTTTGTTAACCATCCTCTGGCAACATCTGACAATTATTTAAGCAACAATTTATATTTACTGAGATAAGTTATTAACAAGAAATATTTTAGTTCTGGAATAAGTAAAGTCTGCTAATTTCTCAGAATTCAGTGTTCCTGACCCTGATGATTTATTTTCCTTTCAATACTAATTAGTAAATAAATAATTTTTTTTCTTTTAGAAGAGGATATGACATACAGGAAAGGATCTTAAATTGAGAAGCTTCAACAAAGCTAGAGAGATTAAGATAAAATCTAAAAGCTACCATATGGAGGAGGCAAACAAGAGCAGATACTTTGGGTATAGGTGAGACTCACTTTGGCTTCCTGTTCTAACTTGCCCAGATCTAGCAGCAGCTTGGATTCCATTTCCTGCAAATGATCTGCCTTACTGATCGGTGTCCCTTGCCTGAGCTCAAGCTGAAACATGACAATGTGAAAAGTCACAAAACTATACTTCAGGTAAGAGAAGAAACTATTTAAAGGAGAGAATGAATAGTAGTACTTTTTAAACAACAACATTCTGCTCATACCTACAATCAAAGATACCACAGAGTCTGCACTGTAAGTATAGGAAAGACCCTGTTTACACTATAAGCCCAGGACATATTCTGTACTATAAACCCAAGATGGTATTAATGTGTAGGCAACAAACTGTTTGCATCACTAAACCACAAAAGCAAAGCTAAGAAAGGAAAGGATAGGGCTCAGCTGAAAATCTAAAACAAAAGTTTATCCAAAACAATTAACAAATTTCAGTCTGCCCAGTTAAATTTGGTTGTTTCTTATTGCCCCTTAGAGCAGCAATGTGTCAATCAGTACCAGATACCCTTTCTATGAAGAAACTAAAATAAATCACAACGGTAACAAACCTCCATCTGTAAGTCTTCCATCTCTGTTAACTTGCTCTGAAATTCATTCAACGTGGTGGAACCTGCAATACAGAGCAGAACATCAGTATAGCTTCTGAGGCAGCCTGACACAAACCTAACAGTATAAACAACATTGGCAGGTTTGTTCAAGAACAAAACTCATACTCTGCAAAGCGATAATTCTAACTTCCCACAACCTCAACATACTTTCACTTTACAAATAGGAGTTATGTAGAATTAAAGTTACTAACTACGTAGCTTGCCATCTAGATGTCAAATACACACCTCAAATATGTAAATTTTGTCTCTAAATACATACATTTATGGCAGCTGCTAAACTAATATGGCAAGTCACTGAATTTTATCAATAAAGCACAATCTGAAATGAATTCCTTATCTGCAGTAGATTTTCAGTGATAAAAGTAAAATGATTATTTTAAGTCAGCAGAGCAGGAAGCTTTAAACTCTCTTTAAACAAAAACCTCAGCTAGTCTGTTTCTACAAATATTTATACTGTTCTGCTTCCGGTATTTGTTCAGGTGGAGACTACTAAATAGCTACTAGCACTACTAATGCCTAACCAATAACATTTATATTCAGCACATAACATTACAGGAACTCTCAGAGAAATTATTTATCATTATACAATCCTTATCAGAAATTTTTAAAATTTCAATTGTGCCACAAGGAAAACACCTTTGTCCATAAATCAGACTATTACTAATAAAAAATGGTTAAATGTCCTAAAACCTTTTCTAAGACATCTTATCACCTCACCCAAGATCCTGCTGACTTTGAAACACACTTTACAATGTTTTCAGCTTTACAGGGAACTTTGCCCTTTTATTCTACTGGTGTATACTAGTGCATACATTTTATTATGCGTGACATTTCTTTTGTTTCTGATTTATTATTTATAGATTTATTTTGTTAAAATAAAAGTCAAAACAATAGTACTGCTTTATTACTGCATCATCAACTTCACCAGAGATTACTACATTAAGAGAGAATGTACAGAGACCCTACAAATATTGAAACTGTGCATTTTCACCCTGTAACAAGAAATAAACAAAATATTTGGTTTAAAATAAGGTTATGTGACAATTATAGCCACCAGCATATGCCTGGTAGTTTGACTGAGGTCTTGTGAAGTTTTTCTAGTAAAGAGTTCATTATTGATAGAAATAAAAAAGACAATATCAGAAATTAGTAAATTAATTTTTTAAAAAATCTGTTCCTGCAAAACTTCCGCAGGGCAGGTGCCTTGGGTGCAATGTAGAGCAATAATAGAGATTTTTTTTTTTTTTTGAGGGAGGAGACACTATTCAGGTCTTTAATCCAACCCTCCATCTATTTATCTCAATCTGTATAAAACCAAAGCACACGAGCACCCTGTAACTACAAGATGAAATCTCTCCACTAATGTATACAAAAACCAGAAGGTACCCAAACAAATAGCCACAAGTAAAACAACAAAAAGCAAAAGTGCCTTGAAATTCATTTGTAATATTTTTCTGAAGCTCTTCAATTTCCTTTTCACCAGATAATTTTTCTAAAAGGAAATATAACAGTTTGTTTTGCCACATTCCTGTTTTTTTTTTTTAAATTCATATACATTGGAGATATTTCTGCCTGCAGTAGATAAAGCAAGCATACCATTTTACTAGTTAACATTAGTTTACTATAACATCACAGGGCAGGAGTCTAAACTTTTCAGAATGGCTGTATTTGGCTGGACCTCTTGACAAGATGAGGTGGATAATGCATACGCTTAATTACCCACAAACATTTTCCATTTGAAAAAAAACAATAATAATTTACCAGGTTGGCCATCTGCTCACAAACCCTACAGGAAAGAGGAAAAGAGAAAGAAACTGCTTCTTTGCAGAAAATGTAAATCAATAATTTAATTTAGATTTTTGATAACTTGATATGAGGAGTTATTTTTTTCTTTCTTATTTAGAAACAACAGTAATGAAACCATTATTCATTTTCAGTAAACTGTTCTAAACAAATAATATTTTACTCAAAATTGATAAACCTAATTTTGTTCAAAACCCTCATATTTTATATATACTAAACTATACTATACCCTATCAACTGTGAACTAGTTTCAGAAAAGAAAACAACATTTTTTAAAATCTTTAGAAAAAAACCTGCATGAAATATTGAGATTCCATTCAATGAAAGCAAATGGAAACTGAACAATCTCAGGCTAGTTTCTGTTTGGTACAATCCAGACATTGCCCAGTTTCCAGATGATTGCTGTTAATACACATGAAATTTCATGCAGTCAACTAAAAGGTTTCTGAACAAATCAGATTTATTAAAGGAGGCTGAGTTTGATACAGCAAATCTTACCAATGTCATTTGTATGTGTATTGCTGTTGGCTTGTATGGACAAGAGATTGTCAAGCTTTTTCTGAAAAGAAAATTATACAGAAGAAAATAGATACTGCAGATAATGTCAAAATATCGCTGCTGCAAAACCTTTTGGTCAGTGAAAAGTTCATGACCTGACTCACCCAGGTAGGTTCAACTAAAAAGGGAGGGATGGATGTTAAAAAGTGAGGACAATCTGCCAAATCTTAGTCCTTCCACAAGATCACTACAAACAACATGCCCACAAAATTAGTTAACTTTCCACTGATATCATACTATTTAAACATACATTTCAAAAATCAGTTTACCACAAAGTTCTCCAATGAAATGCAATTCTATTCAGCTCTTTTGATGTTGGAGTTATTCTGTCTGCCTATCAAAGAACCCAATATCAATTCTATGTGTATACTATTTACAGCTAAGAGACGTCATGCCAGCTATTAATAAATAAACTGTTGAAAACCATCAAAATTAATTGTTATATAACTTCTGACGGCCAGTTTAGATTAGAACTCATACTGTGCGAATCCTAATATTACTGACAAATTAACAACAAATTGTATGTAATAATATGATCACCAGCTTACACAGTAATATATGTAGATGTGTCTATAACTCCATTTCCTCAAATGTAACTCATATTTTTAAGTACTGTATTTTTTGGCATATAAGTCGATACTTTTTTCTACAAGGGCCTGATCATCAACTTATACTCCACTTTGACATATATGGATGAAATCATGATACTGGAAACACAGGACACTTAAGTACCATGGGGAATTTATACATGATTGTATTTGCATGTGTGAGTGCATGCTGACTCAGATTCAGTTACCTCCCATAGATCTCTGTTGACCTGGAAGGCCCATGTTGTCTTCAGTCTACTCTGAGGATAATTTGTAAACAAAGACGGTTTTTGTATCACTACACACTTGCACAAACAACGCAGTCTAAATGGTTATACCGCTATACTCACTAATTTCTAAGAACTATTTCTAAGGGTTTACATAACTTGTAACACCATACCTGTGATTCAACTTTTTATTTGATAGATAAAATTGATATCAAACTGTGTTCCATACGGATTGAAGCTTCTTTATTTCGCCTTCATTCTCTTTCTTTACCCACCTAAAACTCTTTCCTTTCCCAAATCTCTCTCTCTGATGTTATCCACCAAAGCTGCTTTGTAACCCTAACAGAAATCTTATACTATTATTACTGTACAAAGTATGGTTGTACTATCGACTTATACACCATTTCAACTTATAACTCGAAAAATATGGTAGCTACACCTGCTTAACTTTAAATGGTCATTAGTCACCAAATTCAATGAAAAATGAGATTATAGACACAAGAAATGTTGACAAAAGAGAATCCTGAAGACAGCAACATAAAAAGTTTGCTGAAACATAATAAAAATTAGATCCCTTAAATGGTGATAAAAACTCCCAAAAATGTTAAACACAAAAAACACCACAGATAAATTCTCATAACAATAAATTCTATTCAGTAATTTGAGAGGTAAAAAAAATAAAATTTAGGTTCAATTCTAATCTTGCTGTAAGGGTCTCCAAAGGTGTCTGTGGGAATGAATTTACTCAAAATAATGTATGGCAGCATCTGCTCACACTATGAGAGAGAAAGACAGCAGAGTCTCTAAGCGAAGGTTTCAAACTTACCTCAACTGTTCCTGTGGATTTTTTCCATTCTTTATACTTAGTTTTGTCAGTTTACACAGATTTTCTTTCAGCTGGAAAAACAACAAACAACAAAATACACACACACACTCACAGGAAATCAATTTCCTTAAAATCAGATCAATGTTTCTCCAGAGCTAAATTAAATAATGTCAAAAACCATGAAAACAATTTTTGGTTTTAAATGAGAAAAATTAATTTTTACTGCACACGATATGTTTATAACCTGTTCAGTCAATCGAATCTCCTTTCTTTCCAAGAACAGTAAAAACTACTAGAGAACCAAATGTTTATCCATCTCCCTTCCTCTATTTCTCTCTTTCTAAAAACATTAAAACTAGCAAAATAAAAATCACAAATCCACTAAACAACTCACTTCTTGTGTTCCTTCAGGTATTCAATTTCACAATGGCATCCTGAAAGATGTAAAACAAAAAATCATCAGCAGGAAAAGGGCAAAGACAAGATTAAAGTTACTATGTTTAAGTTGTCTTATCCTCAAGCAGTGACATATCTTGCTATTTAGCTTTAGTTTAGCTTAGACAGTTCATGTTATTGTTATCTGGAGTTGCTGAGTGGACATTGACCAATGGAAAGCTGCTGTGAGAGTTGTTATTGTTATGGTAGGGTAGGGCTGGACAGAGATGTAGGGCCAGGTTTTGGTCATTGTGTGCTGTTGTTGTTGTTGTAGGGTCCACAAGGGGACATTAACTGATAAGGGGCCTACTGCATGGGAATTGTAGGCTTGCTATCAAAGCACTGTCAATTTGCTTTGTCCACTTGTTGGCTATTGTTTGGCAGGTAGACATTTACACTGTCCAGCTGTATCTGCCATTCCACAAACTTCTGCTATAAATTCTTGGAGACTTCCCTACTCCACGCTCCAGAGGAAGGATGCTGACTGGTTACTGCACGTTATGAGATTATTATTTTTAGAAACAAAATGTTAATTGGCTGATGAGGGAACAATCATGATGAACGAGTAGATGTCGGCATTCTCCCTGACATTCAAATTGGTAGCATCGTCGAATGCGCAAACACCACCTTGTGCCACTCCATATTAAGTGCTTATTTCTCATTTTCCATGGTTTATCACGACTTAGGAATCTTCTCATATACTGTTGAGGTTTAACTGAGGGTTCTTCATATACATGCTTTTTCCTAAATATATTCAATTACCTATGCTATGGTTACGTTTTTGAATGTCAAAATCCAGTAGAGGCTTAAAATAACATGAAAACTTATTAATAAACTAGAATGCTTATTAATTAAAATTGTGTTCATTAGTTACTGCTTTCCATATAAATTACATCACATTTCTTTGTTTTGCTGGACTAGCTCAAGTTGGAAATGTCAAAGAAAAGGAAGTACAACGAAGCATACGTATCCTTTGGTTTACTTTCATCGGTGAACGTGATGGGACACAAAAGCCGCAGTGTTTCCTGTGTGGCAAAGGTTTTTGCCAATGGAAGCATGAAGCCAACAAAGCTGAAGGAGCATCTCACATCTGTCCACCGTGAAAATACATCGGACAGTGTTGATCTTTTTCGTGCGAAGGCGACTTGATTTGAGAAAGCTGGAACTTTACCAAAAATTGGATTTGCTCTAACACAAAAGAAGCCACATATGATTGGAGAGACCTTCGCAAAGCCATGTGTCCTGGAAATTATCGAGCTGGTTTGTGGCTTGGAGAGAGGAAGAAAATTGAAGCGGTGCCTTTGTCAAATGACGTCATCCACTCCAGAACTGTTGACATTTTTAAAAATGTTTTGAAGCAAGTAATGGAGGAATTGGCGGCTACGCCATTTCTGTTCAGCATGCAACTGGATTAAACTACTTATGTCTCTCAGTGCAGCCAGCTCCTGGTTTTCATCCGTTATATGCATGCTGATGCCATCAAAGAATTCCTATTTTGTGAGCCCCTTTTGGAAACTACAAAGGCCATCGACATCTTAGAAATAGGGAAGTTTCTTTGCCAAGCAAAACTTTAACTGGAAGAAAAATCTTGGTGCTCTGTGCACAGATGGAGCACCTGTGCTGCTTGGCAAAACATCTGGTTTTGCTGCTTTGGTGAAGAAAGAAGCTCCTCAGGTCATTGTGACCCATTGTTTTCTACATTGCCATGCATTGGCATCAAAGACTCTGCCAACAATCCTGAAAGAAGTCTTGTCTACTGGCGTGAAAGTCGCCAACTTCATCAAAACCATGCTTTGAAGCATCGCGTTTTCAAGAGGTTTTGTCAAGAAATGGGAGCAGCATATGAAGTTCTTCTCTACCACACAGAAGTTCGCTGGCTTTCCAGAGGAAAAATCTTGAATCGCTTGATTGAACTTTGGGAGAAGTTTCACTTTTTTTGAGAGAAAAAGAAAGCCCATTCTCAGAATAGTTTGACAGGGAGGAGTTCATTCATGGCTTGGCTTACTTGGCAGATATTTTTGGCCATATGAATGAGGTGAATCTTTCGATTCAAGGCCCTGCAGTCACCATTATGGATGCTGCTGAAAGACTGCAAGTTCTTTTGGCCAAGCTGCCACTGTGGACAAGGAGATTGAAGGTAGACAACTATGCAAACTTTCCAATGTTAGAGGAAGTGCTTCTGCGGCATGGAATTGAGAGTGACAAAGCCCATCAATTTCTCTGCAGGCAGAAAGCTGCAGACATCTGGATACACTGCAGAACTCTTTGAAAGGTTACTTCTGCTCAGGTGACCTTAAAGTTGAAATATGGATTCATAATCCTCTCATTGCTGACATAGACTGTATCAGTGATGAAGACCGTGCCAAAAAATGACCTCATTGACCTGAAGACAAAGGAAATGATACGTAATGAATTCAACTCCAAGAGTCTTGGAGAATTCTGGTGTTCGTTGACAAAAGCCTACCCTTGTCTGGCTAAGCGAGCTATGGGTGCTCTGATTCCATTTGCTACTACATGCTTTTGAGAGTCAGAGTTTTCAGCACTTGTTCACATGAAAACGAAAAGTCGAAATCGAATGGATGTCAGACATGACATGCAGCGTGTTGCCTTGTCAAAGACCGCGCCACAATTTCATTGAAACGAACTTTTGAGCAGAATTAAAGTTTTGTTTTGTTTAATTTGCACCAGTTGGATGTATTTCATTTTTTCATGGCGTGGCCATTAATTTTTGCATGAAAAAGAGTGAGAAACATAATTCTTTGTAAAGATTGTTTTATACTTTGTGTATGAGGCAATCAATTTTCAATAAAGTATATTCATTGTATGCAAAATGTTGTGTTTATGTGCTTATATGCATTTTTCTAGGGAGGGGGTCCATAGCTTACACCAGATTCTCAAAGGGTCCCGTGACTCAAAAAAGGTTAAGAACCATTGATCTATGAGAAGTTTGTTTCTCTTTATTCTGGTCATGAAGATTTTGCCTCACTTAACCATGTGACTGGCAGTTAATGGAAATCGGTAATGTCAGGATTTTGGGCAGATTCTGTTCAAAGTCAAAGTTAAAAATCATGGAATTTTTTTTAAATTAGAAATCTTAAACCTGCCTTGAACAATCACTTTTCTATTCCTTTGCTTATCAAATAATTCTCCCCCTCCTCACCTATTATACTTACCATTCACACGCTATACATTATGCATCCTGTTGGTCTGGTTGTTAGCTTTGCTGTGTGTGTTAGGGAATTTTGTTTTTGTTAACAATAGATAAGTTTACATCCAAAAATGTCACTGCCATTCTCTACTTAAATTTAAGATGTTCCATTCTAAATGTATGTGAAGAATATAATCCAGTCATGCATGGAACTCTGCACAGCATCTGACTCTTCAATTTGAGTTAATTTCTTGGGATTTTAGTACATCATTCACAATGATGTGGAAGATACTACCCGCATGTTTGGAAAGTAGTATGCGAGCAGAGATGGAAACATCTCAGCATTAGAAATCTGGGTTCTACCTAACAAGGTAAGAGCATCCAGCATCAATGAGCAGACGCCAAAAGTGTAATTTTTTCTACAAGTGCCTATGCTGACGAAGCACAATCATTTAAAACATTTATCCAAAATGGATTGCTAATTAGCAACACCTCCAAATCATTTGTCCAAAACATTCAACTACCAGATCCTCAGTTAAGATGTACTGTCTGCTTCTAACAGAAAGTTCTTTGACAAATCCATCAAATGAAACATTTTAAAATTGGTTATAGTAGTTATAATAAAACTTAATCAAGTGCAATCAGTTTTCCTTACATTGGAAAGTCAGCTGTTAATTTAAAACATTTTAAATTTTCATTTACATATGCATTGCTTAATTATTCAATAAATATTCAATACAAATTTATGGGAAAGACTTTATTCACTATTTTCTACCTAAAATTTTGTGGCTTCAACAAAATGTATAAAAATGAGACTCTTTTTACTTGTTCTACCAGTAATAGGACTTCAAAGTTGTTCCCCACTAGGATACCACCATATTTTTTTGTGATTACTTGTATCCTAAAAATTAAATTAACACCAACAGAGAAATATTAAATATGAAAGATCTAGTTTTTTTTTCACAAATGACGCATCAAACCTGGAGATCTTTCTTTTCTTTCCAAATTCATTTGGTACAATAACTTTCTTCACTATGACCACAATATTTCCTCACTAATTAGCACAAGTAATTAACCATGACATCAACAAGTTTTGCTTTTTAAAATCAAAACTGCTGTAAAAACTAATTCTCTGAAATATTCAGTTCAAACCCCAGAAAATCTAACTTCAGTGTTGCATTGTCAAAGATTTTTTTTTTTTTTTCAAAATTGCATCTATCTAAAAGCAACCAACACAAATTTCTATATGATTGTATTTGCATGTGTGGGTGCATGCTGACTCAGATTCAGTTACCTCCCTTACATCTCTGTTAATTCAGAGATATCAGCATTATTGGACTATTACTGTAAGGCTACTGAAAAAAGAGAGATTTTTCACAAACTAACTGTTTAACAGCTGGTAACGATGCAGCGTCTATGGTATTTCGTTAATAATTATTTGTCAGAATCATGCTACATTTATGTTCTTATAATTAATAAAAAAATATTTTGTACTTCTGAACTTAAATGAAGAAAATTTGAATTGTAAGCATGTTCATTCATAGTTAACTAGACTTGTATTGATGGAAATGCTTGGACTTTACCTTTGGAAAAATACACTGTTCAACATCACATTCATTTACCAACATGAACATAAACAGTCCAGGTATTTTCTCTGCAAAGTTGAATAAATGATTCAATTCAGACATATAAAAGTTTAACCACCTGCATTTGTATATAAGAAATTTAGAACTACTACAAATAATAAGACAGATCTTGGGGCAGGATTCAATGTCAGGCACATGATGTAGTTACACATGAACTCAACTGAGAACAGTTCAGCAAAATTTGTTATAAAGAAAATTTACCCATACTTCTTTCGTATTAAGTTAAGTTAATGTTAAAATATTTGAAAATTTTATGACTATAAAGGCATCTTTAATACCTCTAAATGTATATGCATTAACTGAGCAATTAATTTACCTGCCAGTTCAAATCGTCCTGATGGCAGAATATCATGTTTTCCAACACAGGCTTAGAAACAATCAAGAGCTGTAACCATCTAAAAATAAATAAATAAATATAAAATGAAGTATGTGAAGGAATAAATCATTTATTTCTACTGTTAGTTGGTTAGCTTTCATATCCTGTAGTTCACTGTAGTGTTGTTTTATCAGCTTGGGACTCAGAAAGCCAAAAAAGGAGGAGGAATTGTGTGAAAACAATGACCAATACAAACATTCCTGATCTAGCCACACTAATGAAAAACAAACCATAAATCTTCTGACTGGAAGTGAAGGAAAACCACAGAGTCCAGCAGACAAGGGTGACAGAATCCCTATACTGGCTACACAGTAATAACAACAAAAGTACCACTTTGTCATCATTCATGATAAAGAAGCTTAACAAAAACCTAAATACAATAATAATAGTAGTAATCTAA
Source organism: Nautilus pompilius (assembly GCA_018389105.1). Classification (NCBI taxonomy): domain Eukaryota; kingdom Metazoa; phylum Mollusca; class Cephalopoda; order Nautilida; family Nautilidae; genus Nautilus; species Nautilus pompilius. The sequence goes on along the minus strand of JACATO010000323.1, from coordinate 158,757 downwards.
CATGGGATATTCTACACAACTACATGGGAGAAGTTCTTCGCTTGATAATTTGTACATATATGAGAGCATTTGAGCATCATCATTGGTATACACAAAACTACACAATCTCTGCTTTACAGAAAGTGTATTTTAAACTCAGATGAATCAAAATGCAGATTTCAGAGTTGGATAAAATGAAAACAGAATTCAATGACAGAAATTCTATCACAATTTATACAAGCAAAATTTCATCATACTATTGTTTTTAGTTTTAGTATTGTTATGGCCTTGCTTCGATGACCTCAAGAAACTCCCTGTTGGTCATATACTATGATTAATATTAATTTCTTTCAAAATGGTCAAGACGGCAAAAAGTCTGGAGAATACAGCAGCTTGGGACATTTTTGAGGTAAGGACAGGAATAAAAGATGCAGTAAGAGAACATCATCATCAACAACATGAAAATACTGTTAGGAGAGACCAGTTCATGCCCTGGAAGCAAAAGACAGCAGCCCAAACATAAGGACTGTCAAGTTGTTCAGCTATTCTAGCATCACTAATTTTAAAGATGAAGATGCCACATCCACCTTCTCATCACTTGTCCTCCACTTAACTGGCCTGAGTTGCTGACCTTTCCCAAAATAGACTATTTGATTCTCCTTTGTCTGCATGCATCAACCACTGCCACCTGGCTAGACATTATAACCTTGTGCCCTAAAGTATGGAACTATTGTGATTATTCTCTAATCAGTCTATGTAGTGTTTGATTAATAAGTTTGTTAAGTTAATCTAACTAGTTCACAAGTAACAATATAAACTGTACCACACATAGTCCTCACCTATTGAAAATTTAAGTTAAATCCTTCAAAAACACTCAAATGGGTTTTTCTTCTTAGATTTTTAGGGAAAAAACTAACCCATGGACAATGTTATTACCTGAAAAAATAAATGGAATTAGTAGACTTCAATGAATTTTGACCTTAAGATGTATTGTCTTTGATGTAAATAAACAGATAAGATTTCTTCATATGAAGATTCTTGAACTTTGGAAATTAGCTAATCTGGTCTGTTTCCTCATACCAGAAGGGAAGGTTCTGTAGCCTTAAAGAATGTGTGCATGTCAGTTTTCATACTAAGGGTTTTTATTTGAATTTCATCAGATTTTTAAAAATTTAGTTTAAAATCCTCTACAAGCCCCTCTGTAACCTTGCTAACGCTAATGCTTGTCTACAAATTTAGGGAAAGAAAAGCTGAATAAAATTTCAGCACACTGCAGAATTTCAAGAGCCATACAAAATGAGTCACTTGAGTAGCAAAAATGTTAACAATGTTAAAATAAGTCATAAATTAGCATAACGTCCAGGATGAAATCAAATATTAATTCGTATTAACAATTTGTTGGTTAATCCTTCTCCTATTACCTAGTTTTAAAAAAGCATTTTCCAAAGCAAAAATTAATTTCATCATCTTGTATGGGAATGATACTATTGTTCATTTTCAGACTAACAAAAATCATCATAATGGACAAGCACGGGCTGAATTTGTTTGAATTGTAATGATTGCTTTGCATGAAATACAGGTTTTACTATTATTGCTCCTAACCAAATTGACATTTTAAATCAGTGACAAAATTGCACAGTACCTCTCTGTCGATCTCAGCACATTTTTAGCAATGCTTTTCTTTTCCCCATCTGGTCCACAACAAACGACGATGCCATCTAGTGCCGCATTTCAACTTTCCCTGGCTGAAAAGTTGAACATTGCAGTCAAATGAAAAATCCCATTTAGTATCTAGACAAGGAAAAAAAGATTCGTTGTGTACCATGATGACTGTTTCTCACAAATACATACATACATAGCATTTTCAGGAATACTTTCATTAATAGTAAATCCATGGAAAACATACCAGATTCACTTACCATTATTATGCTTAATTTATATGAATAATTCAAATGTAATTCACATACATTAAAACGTATACAGTAGACATGACCAAGCTCAATCAATATAAATGGTTCTTTACATTGCATGGCATCCCAATCCTAGGAAGGTTCAACTTGATAGAAAACAATGTTGAGGCTTTGCTATATTATTACAGCAAAATTTTTAAATGTTTAATTCAGAAAGGTTTCTAAATTTTCATATGTTAATGTAGAGTAGGGACGTGCCAATCAATCAACAGATAATCATCTGTAATCTTCCTTATCTGTCTTTTTACTGATTATTAGGCTTCAGAAAAAATGGAAAACTTTCATATTTTTAGTCAGAAAGGCCTGAATATTGCTCTGTTCGGCGTTTTCCATATTATACCAGGTTTCAACAACAAATTAACACAAAACCTATCTGACTCGAAGTTGGAGGGGAAAAGGGTAGAAAAGGTAAATTCCACCGACATTCATTCTATCACCACATCATCACCTCCACCCATATACCTCATAATGTGTATGTATTTTAGTGGGTCCCTCTCCTCAACCCAGGATTGACAACCCTGCACATAACTAGGTAAAAATAAAATTTAAAAAATGTAATACTAGTCTAAAAACACAATTCAAACTGCAACACATTAATGAGACTTAAGTTTATTCAAAAAAAAAGAAGAAAACAAGAGAGGATTGATTCCATGGTGGAAACTGAAATCTCCAAAAGTTTACCTAATCAATACAGGTATATCCAAATCCCAATTAATGCACAGATAGGTGAATTTAAAAGCCACAATGTTCTACAAACAGAGATTCAAACATGAAACTTCTAAAGGCTTTCAAAAATATAATAGAAATTTAGTACTTAAAATCAAAAGCTTAAAGATTTTTGTTAAACTAATCAACAAGCAATTTCTAAATCTAAAACACACAACCATGTGAAATCCCAAGTTGTGAAAGTAATACTGGTCTACAAACAGATTAAAAATTGAGAACAATTATGAATCTGTCAAAGGTATAACTTAATATGTGCAAGTTAAGATATTTATCAATCTCTTTATAACAGCAGACAACTTGACCACTGAGTTTGTTAACATTTTAAATGACAATTTCTTGAATTACCAGTTCCTGATCAGTCAACTCAGATAATATACTAAGCATACATAATTAGACAAAAAACAGTGGTAAGGCTCTCTATGTCATGAAGATCAGACTTTAAGCTGATTAATTTACTGGTTTCCTACATATTAATGCACGAAACATGCACATATTCCATAATCACCCTAAGTTTTATATATACAGGGTGATCAGAAGGTAACTATGCAGTGGAGTATATATGTAATCATTTTTGATTCCTCTCCTTGTGCTTTGTTGTTTTGTGATGTAGTTCCCAAATGAACACAATTTGCAAAAGTGAAACAAGATTTTTGTGTAATGGTTCTTTCAAAAGCCAAACGAATCTTTCTCATGAAGAAAGTGTACGCAAATAACAGTAAATACATCACAAGAGTTCAAAATGAGTTCTTACAAGAATTTCCTAATGCAAAGCTTCTAAACAGAAACACTGTAAGGGCACTGATTAGCAAATTTGAAGATACTGGTTCAGTTGAGGATTATCAGGTAGGCCAACAGTGTTGGATGAGAAGCTGTAAAAAATTTCAGACGCACGCTTCAGAGCCTTTCAAAATCACTGCATTGACTTTCTCAACAAGTGGATATTTCATATGGGAGCGCACATAATGCTTTAAAGGAGTAAAATATTTAACTGTTCAATGTGAACATTGTGCACGAATTGAAAACTGCAGACCATGGTAAGCAAGATGAATATTGCATAAAACATTTTTTTCTGATGTACGCTGAATCCATCACTGGATATGTTAATAACCAGAATACCAGAATTTGGTCTACTTCTAACCCCCATGAACTGTTTGAGTAACTATATCAAGAAAATGCATCATTGGGGTTATATTTTTTGAAAATCCCAACAATTCAGAGTGTTATTGTAATGACATAATATATCCTTCTATTGGTGAATTAGACGAAGAAGAAATCAAAGATGCCTACTTCAAGCAGGACAGAGCCACTGCTCTCACATCTGCTCAAATGATGAAACTGCTGGAAGAAGTGTTCGGTGATCAGCTGATATCAAAAGGAATTTGGCCTGCACGCTCTCCTGACCTCATGCCCCCAAACCTTTACTGTGGGGAGCAGTGAAAGCAAAGGTCTTTGAAAATAATCTCCATTTCATCGATGACCTGAAGCAAAACATCATCAATTTCAGTAGAGGAATAACATCTGAAGAATTGCAAAACATTTTTAAGAATATGGAAAACGTGTGGAAAAATGTTTAAACGTGAGTGAAGCTCATTTTCAGCATTTATTGTAACACAGTTTATTGTAATACTTTATTGTAAGAGTTCATGTATTGAAACAAAACATAATAAATTTTCCACTACATAGTTATTCTTTGATCACTCTGTATATACGAGGTCTGTCCAAAAAGAAACCAAACTTTTTAAAAACCAAATTTATTGCTTTACTTACAATTTAATCAGCCTTCTGGTCGTCTTCAAGATAGTTCCCTCCACTGTTGATACACTGCTGCCAACATTTTTTCCAGTTTTGGAACACATTCTGGAATGCATTTTCAGGGATAGTGCACAGTTCTCGTAGCAAATTTTCTTCGATCCCTTATATCGACTGAAATCAGTGACCTTTCAGGGTGAATTTCAACTGGGGGAAGTCACGGATAAGGAGTGACGTGTGAGCAGGTGCATTGTCATGGTGCAGCATCCAGGTTTTGTTTTTCCAAGCCTCAGACCTCCTCCTTCACATTGCCTCTCTCAGCTGCCTCAGGACATCCAAGTAAAACTGTCTATTGATTGTCTGACCACGTGGAACAAACTCATGAACGATGCCCTTCTAATCAAAAATGACGATCAACATCACCTTCACATTTGAGTGACTCTGACGTGCTTTTTTTGGTCGCGGCAGCAATGATCCAACCCACTGCAACGACTGCCTTTTTGTTTCAACATTGTAGTCGTACATCCACGTTTCGTCACCTGTTATGACACTTTTCAGAAAGCTTTCATCAGCATTCGAAAGATCAAAGAGCTGACTGACTGACTGTGACTCGGTTCTCTTTTTGTTCATCTGACAGCAGACACGGAACAAATTTTGCGGCTACACGATGCATGTTCAATTTTTCTTTTAGAATCACGTGGCACAAATTTTACAGATGCCTACTTCTTCGGAAACTTCACAGACAGTCAGGCGACGATTTCCACGGATCACAGCACGCACTTTCTCAATGTGATCTTCATACGTTGTTGTGGAAGGTCGTCCAGATTTGTGATCGTCTTCAGTGGACATTCTTCCCGGTTTGAAATGCTGGTACCATTTGTCACATTGCGTACGGCTCAAACAATCCTCACCATAGGCCTGTTACAACATTAGAAACGTCTCTGTAAAAGTTTTTCCCAATTTAAAACAGAATTTCACACAAACATATTGCTCTTCAAGATCTTACATTGTTCAACTTGCAACAAATCACCAAGTGCACTGAACATACGTTCACTCAAGCGCATGTAGATAGATGACTAATTGACGTGGTGTGATGAAACTATTATTAAACTGAAGGTCAAGGTCACCAATAAACAACTGCAGTCGCAAGCACGCTGCGCCGGCTGGTTGGCACGGTTTTAAGTTTGGTTCTTTTTGGACTCATATATATATATACATATATTCAAATATTCCAAGAGAATATTCTAATGGTAATAAGTCAGTCCTTACAATGAACATCTTTCTTGGATTTCAATTATTTTTAAAAATGTTTTTCAAAGTTTATGTATCATTTGTTTTTTCTTTCTTTCCTTCATTAAGGTCTCAATGTTTACATGAACTGAGCAATTATTCAAGGTGTTTTTTTAACTCTAATTTCCATTAGCAAATACATTTTTATTGTTACGATTACATTTTTGGCTTCCAAGTAAGAGCAGCCCAAAATTTCTACTACAAATTTTACTAATTGGCCAATTAATTGATAATCAGCCATAATTTGGAGGGATCCTAACCAAGCAACAAACACATGATTACTGCTGCCACTAATAGCAAAGTTTACGTAAATGAAATAAATATTTTAGATTTAAAATTTAACACACATTTAAAATTTTAATACAACTCCTAACATTTAAAAATATTATTTATTTAAATTAATTTTTTAAAATGTTTTTTAGGTTTGCTGTGATTTAATTAAATTTCAATAGGAGAGCACCATTCCTAGCATTGTAGAGCAACTAGAATTTAGTTTCACAATTAGTAGGTATGTTTTTGTTTGCTATGCTAAAAATAAAAAGCTCACTTTTTGGGCAGCAGATGGTCAGGTGGTTAGCTCACTGCCTGCTGTGGCAGACATCAGTTAGATCCATGCTGGAGACCTACCGTACCAATATTTCCTCTCGCTCCACCAGTGTTGGTAACCCCTCAACTGAGCTCCGGCTCCACCCCACAGCTAAACAGGACTTCTAGTAGTAGGGACTTTCCACTACCTGCTAAAGACAGAAGTGCCAGGCCCCATTAGTTGCTGGAATAATAAGGCTTGTTAGTGTAACTATGCATAGATGATCTACTCCACCACGTTGTAGAATGAAATCCAATCCTCTTAGAAATTTTAGTTTTAAGTTACAAAACATAAACAGAGCCCTTTATTACTGTGGTTATGGGCAGCACAGTAGTCCAGTGGTTAAAACACTGAATGGTTACTCAAGAAAGGTCAAGGGACCAAGTTTGCTTCCTGTTGGAATGGCTCAGTTTGGTAAACCACCGAGGCACGGTTTCTTTACACTCTTCTTCCTCATTAAACAATCGTGTGGGTTTCCTTCCACATCTAAAAATGAAGAGCTCTGGTAGCCATTTCCCCGATGTCAGAAGTTCCAGATTCCATGTGGCACGGTACTTGCAATCAGAAAACCACATCACTGTTCCTTCCCCATGGCTGTTTACATTGTCAGAGTACAACAACAATAGTTATGGTTATTATATTGCATACATAAAGAAAACCACAATTTTGTTTCCCAGATTTCTCAATAAATTTTTACACAATCAATTCAATACAAAACAGATAAACAAACAAATACATTCTCAAACAAAATCAGAAAGGCTGTTGTTATGGTGCAATTTGAGGATATAATCAGGAATGAAGCATTCTGGAAAAATCAGAAAATTTGCACCTGTGGGGAGGTCACCGGCTGTCTGAATCATCCATACTAACCACTATTACTGCTGTCTATTAGAATAAACCGGGAAAAAATTACTTATTTAATAAATCAAAATAAAGAAGTGAAAATTGCTGCTTATTAAGAATAGAAAGATGGATGTATGAGGATGCAGCATTAACCTTTTCCATTCAAAAAATGCAATGTCTAATAGGCAAAACGTGTAGACAATTTCCAAGATAGATCACAAAATGAACCTTTCTGATTAAAATTATTTAAAAACATTTAAAAAGTCACGGAATGGCTGAACCTAGCACTAATGACTTAGCACAGTTCAGTAATCCAAATGAAAAGAAAATTGGTATTTATAGTGCAGAAAGTAAAAAAAAAGACAGACTAAACAATATTGATTGGTTTTCTAGAATCTCCTCACTGTCATTACTTTTGACACCAAGTCTGTTGACCTTACTCTAATACTCAACTGAATTATAGAGAACTGAAACTTTCAGGATTTACGTATTTTCTAATTACCTGCTTGCCATATTTTTTGCAATTTTTTCTGAGATGGTCATCACCTGCGGACTTTTCTGAAATTTGACAGTTTGGCTGGAATGACTCTATGGCAGCCTGTCATTGACTGTGGCTACTCTAAATGGCTCAAATTAGTCTGGTAAACAGAAATATTGCAGCAATATCAGCATAATGATAATGCACACATACTTGTTATCTGCCTGCCCACTTAGACTCTAATATATAATTAGTTGAAATATGCAATTTTCAGTCTCATACATTCTGATTACACGCATTATGTATTCATACATTCACACACAAAAGCATTCAAAATTGAGGCAACCATATAAAAAGCTGCTCTCAGCCTTTTCAACACCTTAAAAAGTATTATTCCAGCAACTACACAAAAATTAAACAAAGTGCCAGAACTTAAACTAATAATTGGGATACTGTCACAACTTCAGATCTTTTTTATCAGAATAACCACCTTTCGTATGAATATCTTTTTGGCATCCTGTTCAGTAAATTTTTTAAAATATTGCCTTGTTAGTAACTCTCATTCCTCTGGCTAGTAGTTCCATAGTTGACTGACATTTCACAAAAGTCCAAAGGAGAGTAGAGTCCAACTATGTTTTTCAGAAATCTCTCTGATTTTTCCTAGTAAATTATTGTGTATTAAGCTTAGCAGAATGCTTCAGATCATTATCCAATTTGCCATCCATATCAACCTCATTTGCAATTCATTGTCTCCTTGCACAGCATAAAACTCATGCAATTTTTCACAATCATGCCTCACCATATGACAAAATGCTGCTTGTATTTAAGAAATTATAAGTAGATTGATCAAAAAATGCATGTGTTGTTAGTTTACCTTTTTTTCGATATATTTCATGTCCCCTTCCTAAATTATAAATATGCATCTATTTTTCCAGTCAAGAAATTTACTGTTGAAAATTACCAAGAGAAACAAAGAACAAAACATGAAAAACATAGATAATGGCTCTGCTAGGAAGCTAAAGGGAATGAAGTAGTAAAAGTAGTTCATTGCCAACTATGCATTACTGATGAAGATTAAATACTTTCACAATGTTGGTAAACTTGCACTAATGGGTCATTAACAGCCACTGAACTTTACTTTAAGACTCCACTGGGCTATGATGTCAATCATCTTAGTACAGAGTAAACTAGAATTGGTCATCTTTTTTAAATTTGTCATGAATATTCATAGATTGTCAGATGTTTTCAATAAATGACTGACTTTATTGTTTCTGTCTTTAATCAAATTGTGTTGATAATTGTCAGTTTACTATTATTATCATTCTTTATGGTTCATGTGACACATCATTGTAAAAACGCTACACAATTTTTTCCAATCAATATGCAACATTCTTACAACTATATATTTCCTAAAATCCATTGTGACCTTTTCTCTTCTGTGAGAATGTTATTAAGTTTCATCAACTACACTGCCAAATAACCCCTCCATACTTCCACATTTCTACCACTCTGCTTCATCTGACAGCACTGTGAAAAATATTTGGAATTTCCAACAAAAGTGTTCACTACACAGTGCAGCAGACATCAAGCCTCCGAGAGAGCAGTACAGATAGAAAACACAGGGAAAAGAGGAGGAACATCTAAAAGCGGGGACAAATATATTATTATGTTGAGCAAACTAAATTGACAATTTATAGCATAGCTGAATAGTATAAAAAACCTAGTCACCCTGACAACAGTAAAAATGGGTCTTAGAGCTGCTGGTTTACATAGTTGTGTGGATATTTAAAAAAACATGCTATGCATTCTAACAGACCAAGAAAGGAAAAAGGCTGGACTGCACAAATACTGAACAGTAGAAGACTGGAACAATGTTATGGATTGATGAGTCAAAGTTTGAGGTGTTCTGGTCCAAACATAGAATGTTTTGCAGACAAGTTAGAGAACATTTGGCAGAATAGAGTTGTTCCTACAGTTAAACAAAAAGGCAACATGAAGGCTTGAGGGTGTTTTGGATATAATGCAGCTGATCTTTGTACAATTAATGGAACATTGCGTTGATAAAAGAGTGTTATCAGTCTTCTGAAAACATGCAATTTCTTCTGGCAGTTGATTAATGTGCAGCATTTATTTGCAACAAGATAATAACCGTAAGCACATTTCTTAATTATGCAGACAATGTGTGCATATAACAGGATCCCCCCCAGAACACAGTTTGGCCACTAAAATCATCTAATTTATCACCCATAAAATTTTTAGGTGATGAACGACAAAAACGTCAGGAAAATGATGCCACATAACACAAAACGGCATAAACTCATCATCATCATCATAATATTTGCCAAAGTTACTTCATGGACTCCCAAAAATTTGCAAAGTTGTTATTCGAGCAAAAGGCAGAGGGAGTTACTTTGATGAAGCAAAGGTTTAAGTCACAAGTTTATTATTTTATTTCTTTTGCATCCATCTACTGAATCTTACATTCACTATTATGGTGAGAAATGAATAAAATGGTGATATTCTTCTGTAGATAATTGTTCCCACATTTGTGTTTGCTTCAAACCTTTTTGCCAGTAGTTCACATATAACTATATATGAGGATACAAACAATATACACCCTGATGTATTCATGAATTATAAAATATATATATAAAATATTAATGGTGATTTCAGGTCTGAAAATTATGGTTCTGTTAAACTGTTAAAAGTAGGGTTTAGTTTGTTAGAATTTAATTATTTAAAAAACAACAAACAATGTTCTATGCAGACAGGGAAGGTAGAAGGTGGGTAGGTAGGTGGTAGGTAGGCAGGTAGGTAGGTGGGTAGGTAGGTGGGTGGGTAGGTAGGTAGGTAGGTAGGTTGGAGGCCTTAAGGCTGAAGGCAGAAGTAATTTTTATCCTGATCCATTAAGACATTTTTTTCCATTTGCCAGATGTAATCTGATAATTACAGTACACGGTAATACACGGGCTCATTAGGCCATAGTCAGTACAGTATTCTTACCTCTCCACCACCCACAAACAGTCGGTGTATCACCTACAACAACAAACTCCACCATCTTCTAAAAGTATTGTATTTCTCAACTCCGAGTCCAACCGGCTCTCGGCGGTTTCCTGTTTTACCGTCGTAAAGTAATAAATATTTTTAAATATAACAAACAACTCACTGTATGTAGAAGTGAAATATCCCATCGCCGACGAACACCGACAGATGACCGCAGTAAAATCGCCACAGGGACAAACGACGCCGTCAATTACTTCAACACAGGAATTCATTCTCGATGGCCGTCGTCCTCTGGATTCCGTAATAATCCCCGTCCTCCAAGCCAAGATATCGCTGCATTACCATCAGCACCCGTATCTATAACCAATCAGTCTGTGTAATCGGTAATCTCCATCAGTAATCTGTCGGTTATTAAGCAAAGTACGGAACAATCTGCTGCTGGAGCTCGTGGACGACCACGAGGCGTTTTAGATAAAATAGGAAACCGAGTTTTAAGTGAAATTTAAACAAGTATTTTATTTTACGACGGTAAAATAGGAAACCGCCCCACACTTTACAGTGATATCATCATCATCATCACTGGTGATGAGAGATTAACATCGACAACGAAACCAAACCGGTCAGGGACCCAGTCCGCCCGCCATTGTAGCCGCCGTCGTCTGCCCGGCCGGCCGGCACCTTCACCACCTACATCATCACCTGCCATCGTCGGCTAACTCCTCCATCAATTACTCCTCCGGTTAATTTCACAAGCCAGCGAGATAATGTACTCGTAAGGAGAGACAAACCTGAGAGTTTAGAAGGAGACTCGCAGTCCGTCTCCAGTTCTTCTGCCATCCAACTACACAACCTAAACATGGCGCCATTTTCCGCGGGGAGACATCACTGCAAAATCTATACTCTGAATAATATTTGTCTTATTTTTAAGTTAGAATTTTATTAATAATGTTTAAAATATACGTATAAAATTTTAAAGATTTAGTAATTCAATGTCAGCCTTAAATTTAATGTTCAATCCATATTTCGTTCCAAAGTAGTTTTGGCTAAAACCCTGTAGTTCTAACATACACAGGGACCGTTCATGCTACAGAAAACTAGGCGATGTGAAGTAAAATATCTTAATGCATTAAAAAATCTTCTTTCTTTTTTCTTTGTCTGTAAACATTCAAAATTAGTCTTCAGTATCATTGTAGTAGGAATAGTGGAGGTATCTAAAATAATATTTGTTAGATGTGGTTGTAGATGTTTTCTGATTAAAAAATTATTCTCGTAATTACCATTGAAGGAAAACACTGTATTTTACATTGGGCAGTGAAAATATCGTAGCAATCCTAGTACCTAGTGAAGCAATTTTTTACATTTCAGACTTCAGCCATTAAAATGAAGCGGCAACAAAATATACTAGAGTTCATGCGAAAAATCCCAAGAACTGAAAGTTCAAAGGAAGAGGCCAGTGAGGACGTAACAGTAACACAGCCATCTTTGATGAATGATACTTGGAACTTCTGCTTCTGATACTGTGCCACCTACAGATGAGGCAGATGCCGCATCATCTCTTCCAGACTGCTGGAGTATGAAGCAATATGAGGAGTTCCCAAAAAAATTATGATTGATTGTTTTTAATAATTTAGGTGCATATTAATTCCAGTCTTTAAACAAGATTCAGCATTGTCTAAGTGCTTCAGTCACAAAATTAGCATCTATTATGCATTTAAAGATGCTGAACACAAAAATGTAATCTTTATTAAGTTTCCATATAAGTGGTAAAAGTTGTTGCTGATAGATATTAGTGCCAGTGTCTGTATATTATAAGCAGCTTTGTAATAATAATAACTATGACTTATTGAAAGGTATAGATAGCATTTTTATTTTACTTATTGAATTTCATCTAAATTTGAACGTATCAGTATCTTCTCATCTTAGTTCAAGTTCACAATGTGTAAATTAAGATTTTTAAAAAATTCGCTAATATATTAATCAATGTGATACATAAGAGGTAAGAATTTAATTTTTATATTTTACCATATAATGCAGTTAAATGTTTCATAATACGTTAGGTATGGGAGTAGTTTTAACTTCTAATCAAGGATTCTACTGCTAAGAGAAATGATAATGCATTCCTTCTATTATCATTGTTAGGCACGTTTCATGGCCACCTAGAAGTTTGTTTTTCTTTATTTAATCAAGCTGCAGGTAAAAATTACTATATTTGGGAATAGTGGTAACAGTTAAAAGTTATGCGATGTGAAGGGTGATTAACATTACTATTTGCTGAAAATTAAGCAAAAGCTCCCACAATGCAACATAACAGGAAAGAGTTTGCATATAGATTTTTTTAAATGTGAGAAACACATTCATTGATAGAAATTGAACAGATTGTTTTTCCAGCTGAAATTTTGTAGCTGTGGTTTTTATGCCTTCCTTTCTCATTTCATATCATTTAAAGAAAAAAAAAACTATATAGTTTGAATAGAGACATTTGAATGAATGTGGTCAACTGCACACAAAGTTGTAATCATCAGCTGGGAGATTAATGCAATTTTAATAGCAGTATTTAACCCTTATGATGCTGAAAGCAGATATATCCACTTTGACATTCAGACCCATTTGATGCTGGAAGCAGATTTACCCCACAGCTTCAAAAAACTTTTCCTTCTATTGTGATAAGCAGGAATACCCTCAGATCTTTTAAAGCCCCACAACTATTCAGATGAAATTTCTAATTTCATTTATTGGTGGATAATTGAAACATTCCAACCCAACATTGAATTAAACACTAAAATGATTAAATATCACCTAATGTGTGTGTAGTAGTTTTTCTTTCTTAATACATTTGAGCAATTCTTTCCTTTTTCCATTTACCTCTGCATAGTAGACCGCCATGAACTTGCTGAGGGAGGGAATTGGATTAAAGTAAAAAAAAAATATATATATATATTATTTAGAGTTTTCTGTGGATGGAGTGAATAAGTTTATTTGATTAGAATGCATTGTATTTTAAAAAGTAGAAAATAATAAATTTGTCCATAATGAAATTTGTGTCATAATGCATGAGATAATGTAATTAACAATGTAAAAACCAGAATTATAGGTGGATTTTGACATAATGTGCATGTAGCCAAATATTTTAGAACTCATTACTACAGTTTTCTTATTTAAAAAAAGAAATTATTAGTTTTATTCATTTTCTTAGTAGAATTCTAAAAAGATAAAAATTGCATCTTAATGAGTGGGTGAATAACAATATTAATAAGAATATCTGACACCGTTTGTTTCTTCCCACACCAGACTCAAGCTTCGCTATCAACTCAAGTTTTCCAAAACACTTAAATTCACTCGCTTTCTTTTACCACATGACCGTCATAATCAATAGGTGATTTACTGCTGATCAATAGATTTTATCTTGTCTGTCATGGAAGGTGTGAAAGACATTATTTAACAATGATTGTAAGACAATTAAATATAGCCAATGTAATGAACCTCAGACAACGTTAAATGTACCTAAGGATCCGACAATCTACTTTACTGAGAAAACATCTTTCCACCCACCATTCTGTAAATATTCGTGTGCACACGAGTGAAGCGTGAGGCTCACCAAGGGTAATACTGGTAGTCTGGTAATTTGATAGCAGGAACCAGACAAAGCATCACTTGTAGAAAGCACCACAAAAATTTCACAGCAAAATTGTCACTGTCCAGTTTTATAAAATAACATAAAACACTTTTAACACAAAAAAGTTATTTTCAGTCAATGGAAGAACTACAGAATATTTATCCTGAAAGTTCTTAGTCAGACTGCCATTTTCTGTGATTTTTAAAATTTTCCTTCCACAAAAGTTCTGATTTCAAAGTTAGGTCGAATTGGACTAAAGGTCAAGGGTTAATCTTCGGGCAAAAAATAACCTATAGTCCAAAAAATACGATAGTTCACAAAAGACAGGCAGCATATAAACTCCACTTACACATTTTTGTTCCCCTTTTAGGGAGTTATTTTATGCTGAATACACTGAATTTAACTAAGATTTGGTTTCTCCTTCAGTTATTTTATATGAAAATCAGTGTGTGTTGTTTTTTGTTTATATATATATATATATAATAATAATATTCAAGTTGAATGTTTTTTCAGTATTTCTCCCTCAACATAAAGGACAGAACCATTGCTGACTAAATACAAATTGGTACAATGAAAACTAAAGCTAGTAGATTATCATAGCTCTTAATATACATTTAGGCAGCTCTTCTCTTCATCAAAGTACATCTTTTTTAATTAAATAATTTCAAACTTCTCTTTCTTTATAAGACTCCTTTCCACTGCTCGTTCAATAGAAAACAATACACTTTATTAAGATTTTGGTGTCATCTTTTTGTGTGTGTGTTCGTGTGGTGCTATTCCAGGTCAGCGCCCAGTTCCGCGACGGAGAGGAGAATTGTGGATGTAGAGGAGGGGAAAAGTTACAGAAATAAAGAGTGGTTGAGGTTATTGGAATATTTGAGGAGGGAGGAAGGAGTGAGGTGCGGGTTGGTAAAAAACGAAAGCATCCGAAAGTTAAAATCTTCTTTCCTGAAAACGAAAACACGAAAGAAAGAAGACGGGAAACAGGGGATGTGAGGGAAAAAAAGGAAAAGTAAAGATGTTTATGGCGAAGGTTGGCCGAAACGTGGTTTGGTAGTCGAAAGGAAGGACACTGTAGCTCGCCGACGGAGTGTGAAATCCGGGGGTTGGCCTGGTGCTGAGGTTGAAGAGTCGTACAAGAGATGAGAGATGGCTGAGGACATCAATCCGTGAAGAGCTGTAATCGGTGGTCTGTTGAGAGGTTCCAAGGGCGCCGTTGATGATGAGCCAGATGGACGAGTATGTCGCCCTGTCAGTGATGCTGGACTGCATGACCGTATATTTCTGCCGTCAGTAAATCGTCACGTAGTTCTGGTTGAGGTGGGCTGACCGCCCTCTAGAGCCTTCCGACTGCCCCAAGGGATCCGCTGGGCGGAGAAGGCCAGGAAGTTCGAAAGACGGTTCTTTTTACTCGAAGGGGGAACCCAAAGATGCGCCAGTACAAAGTGAGTTTGTGCTGGGGACTCTGAATGCGGTAAACCAAATCTCGGACTAGGCTCCACAGTTCTATGTTGCCGGGGCAGGAGAATAGACAGTGGATGGCCGTGTCGTCCTGCTCGGGACATGCGAGACATTTCGGAGAAGTTAATAGTTTCCATTTATGTTTATTTTCCCTCGTAGGGAGTACATGTCGTAAGAGTTTCCAGTGTATGTCGGAGGAATACCCGTCCATCAGGCGGTTGATGCTGCTGCTCCAGATCCTATTCCATGGGAGAGGGCCAGAGTTTAGGGTAGCTTCCCACTTCCCCCTGTAGTCCGGTTCCGTGATCGGGCGTGACGACAGGAAGAAGTAGAGGTCACGATGGGATAATTTGGCTAGATCAACTACGTTAGTCCCTAAGCTTACGGAGTTGTCTGTACCTATGTTAATGTTGGAGTTTATCCATGTAGTGAGAAGAGTTACGTGGTAGTCGGTTAGAAGTTTTCGGGTGGCTCTGTATACCTTTAGTTTATTAGTCAAAGCATGCAGGCCATCAGGGATGTTGAAGGCCTTAGCTATTCGTTGGAGGAAAAGTATTTGCCATCTTGGTCTATCTACAGTCCTTATGATATCAAATACTGTTTTTAGTAGTTGAGCACCTGTTTTGCTCTCTAGGTTGAGGAGGTTTAGTCCTCCTTGTCTTCGAGGGAGTCTAGTTATTTGAGTGTTGGCCAGGTGTTTGCGCCCCTGCCACAGAAACCGGTCAAAGCCGGCGTCGATGGAGGTGCGCGCCCAACCTGGCAGTCCTACAATTTTAGATTTGTAATAAATGCTAGGTGTGCAGTATGTACTAATGAGAAAGGTTTTGGTGAAGAAGGAAAGATTAAGGGAGGACCAGCGGGTTAATTGAGCTTTGATGGAGTTAATTACAGGATTCCAGTTAGGGGGTTGGACGTTAGTACTGTTGTTAAGGGGGAAGAAGATGCCTAGAAGTTGTATCTTGTCCTCCACCCACGAAACGGGAAACTGCGAAAGCGGCCCCTGGGTGCCCCCAAGCCATGCCGCCTTCATCTTCTTCATGAAGATTCTCGCCCCTGAGGCCTGACCGTAGGCCTTAAGGACTTCGAAGGCTGCCGCCAGGCTGGCCTCGTCACGTAGCAGGAGGGTGGTATCATCTGCGTACTGCGCTATCTTGGTGCCGTGGATTCCCTGGATGTCGGTGGACTGGCGCACGAAAGCGGCCAGCGGTTCGGCGGCAATGACGAAAAGCATGGCACTGAGGGGGCATCCCTGCCTGATGCCACGAGAAGGGTGGAGGGACGAAGATCGAAAGCCATTGTGAACTAGGTGTGTCTGCATGTGTGCGTAGATTAGTCTAATGTAGTTAAGAAAATACTCCCCAAAACCAAGGGTTTTAAGTGTCCTAAGCAGAAAATTCCAATCTACCCTATCAAAAGCTTTTTGAAAATCCACGGCTAGCATAATTCCTAGGGAATTTTCCGTGTCTAGCCTACTTGTAATTTCTCTGAACAGATGAAGAGTGTCGGAGACACTCCTCCCTGGTACTGAACAGGTCTGATCTGCACTGATAACTTTATCCATAACTTTGGCCAGCCGATTGGCTAACGCCTTAGCTATGATTTTATAGTCACTATTTAGGAGGGATATGGGCCTCCAGTTGTCCAGGCACTCCCCGTCGTCCTCCTTCGGTAGCAGGACGACGGTGGCAGTACGTTGGCTTTCTGAGAGCACCCCCTTACTGTAAGCGCTATTCGCAACCGATGTCAGGTTCTTTTTTTTTTTTTTTTGTGTGTGAGTGTTGCAGATGAAGTTAAAGGGAGGAAGGCTGTGTGAGAGCAGCGGGCTACCCAAACTCCTTCGCAGAGCGGCAGGAGAGGTACGATTTATCCAGAGGCTGGACTCTCGAAACGGAGTTTAATCTCCGCCTGTCCCTAAAGGTGTATGCAGGGGTGGGGGGACCACTGTTTATTCGTAAAATTATCCAACCGGATGGGGGAGAGGATCTTTAATTTTATTTTGGCGAAAAAGCCATGTTGATGCAAAGGGAAACACCGTTCATCCCTCTATGTGTAAAGGTGTCTTGAGTCAGGAAGCGGAACATCTGGAAAAAGAAAAAGAAGATGAACACGGGGTTGGGTGAAACCCATTCCAATGAACAAAAACTAAATCAGAGAAGGTGATCCCGCGTCGGAGGCCTAGAAGGCCCCTACGGAGAAGTCAAACCGAGAAGTAGTGTGCACATGATGATTGGCGCTGGACCAGTCATCTGTGTAACACCCAATTCCACAGTGAAAGGATGAAGTTGCAGAGAAGAGGAAGGAAAGAAGAAAATCCGAGGGAGGAAGGGAGAGCGGGGAGGAGCAGTTATGAATAAAGAGAGGTTGGGGATGACGTAAAGTTATGGAATGTGGTGAGCGTGTAAGATGATAAAAGTCTTCTGAGTGTTAAAATCTTCTTCCTGAAAACGAAAGACCGAAAGAAAGAAGACAAAAACGAAGAAGAACAAAAAAAGGGGAAACAGTAGGAACGAAAGGAGAGAGGGAAGGAAAAGAATTCCATCCTGTTGGTCAGGTGTGTGCGAAAGTAGTCGAAAATCACTCGGAGATGGAACTGCACCGTGGCTCGCCGACGGGTCGAAATAACTCCGGGGGTTGGCCTAGTGAAGTTGTGGGTCGTCCGGTCAGAAGTCGCAGAAGAAGAAGGTTTCAGTTGAAGGTTAGATGAAGGTGCTGGTCGGGGGTGATCCTTCCCAAGGCGCCGTTGATGAGCCAGGTGGCTGAGTATATCGCTCTGTCCGTAATGCTGGACTGCATAACCGTATATTTCTGTCGTAGGTAAGTGGCTACGTAGGTTTGAAAGAGCGTTCTGGTTGAGGTGGGCTGATCGCCCTCTAAAGTCTTCCGACTGCCCCAAGCGATCCGCTGAGCGGAGAAGGCCAGGAGTTCGAAAGACGATCCTTTTTACTAGAAGTGGGAAATCCAAAGATGCGCCAGTACAAAGTAAGTTTGCGCTGGGGACTCTGAATGCGAAGGACCAAATCTCGGACTAGGCTCCACAGTTCTATGTTGCCGGGGCAGGAGAATAGACAGTGGATGGCCGTGTCGTCCTGCTCGGGACATGCGAGACATTTCGGAGAAGTTAAAAGTTTCCATTTATGTTTATTTTCTCTCGTAGGGAGTACATTTCGTAAGAGTTTCCAGTGTATGTCGGAGGAATACCCATCCACCAGGCGGTTTATGCTGCTTATCCAAATCCTATTCCATGGAAGAGGGCCAGAATCTAGAATAGCTTCCCACTTCCCCCTGTAGTCTGGTTCCGTGATCGGGCGCGACGACAGGAAGAAGTAAAGATCCCGATGAGATAATTTGTCTAGATCAACTACGTTAGTCCCTAAGCTTACGGAGTTGTCTGTACTTATGTTAATGTCGGAGTTGATCCATGTAGTGAGAAGGGTTACGTGGTAGTCGGTTAGAAGTCTGCGTGTGGCTCTATATAGTTTTAGCTTGTTAGTTAAAACATGCAAACCATCAGAGATGTTAAAGGCCTTAGCTACGCGATCTAAGAAAAGAATTTGCCACCGTGGTCTATCTACAGTCCTTATGATATCAAATACCGTTTTTAGGAGTTGAGCACCTGTTTTGCTCGCTAAGTTGAGGAGGTTTAGTCCTCCTTGTTTTCGAGGGAGTCTGGTTATTTGAGTATTGGCCAGGTGTTTGCGCCCCTGCCATAGAAACCGGTCAAAGCCGGCGTCTATGGAGGTTCGCGCCCTACCTGGCAGCCCTATAATTTTAGATTTGTAATAAATGCTAGGTGTGCTGTATGTGCTAATAAGAAAGGTTTTGGTAAAGAAGGAGAGGTTAAGGGAGGACCAGCGGGTTAGTTGAGCTTGGATGTGGTTAATAACAGGATTCCAGTTAAGGGGTTGGACATTAGTACGGTTGTTAAGGGGGAAGAAGATACCTAAAAGATGCATCTTGTCCTCCACCCATTTAACGGGGTATTGCGAAAGTGGCGCCTGGGTGCCCCCAAGCCATGCCGCCTTCGTTTTCTGGAGGTTGGTCTTCGCCCCTGAGGCCTTACCATAGGCCTCAAGGGCTTCGAAGGCTGCCGCCAGGCTGGCCTCATCATTGAGCAGGAGGGTGGTGTCGTCTGCGTATTGGGCGATCTTGGTGCCTTCAATTCCTTTGATGGCGTCGGTTTGGCGCACGAAAGCGGCCAGCGGTTCGGCGGCAATGACGAAAAGCATGGCACTCAGGGGGCAACCCTGCCTGATGCCACGAGTAGGGTGGAGGGACGAAGAACGAAAGCCATTGTGAACTAGATGCGTCTGTATGTGTGCATAGTCTAATGTAGTTAAGAAAACACTCCCCAAATCCAAGGGTTTTAAGTGTCTTAAGAAGAAAATTCCAATCTACCCTATCAAAAGCTTTTTGAAAATCTACGGCTAGCATGATTCCTAGGGAATTTTCTGTGTCTAGCCTACTTGTAATTTCTCTGAACAGATGAAGAGTGTCGGAGACACTCCTCCCTGGTACTGAACAGGTCTGATCAGCACTGATAACTTTATCCATAACTTTGGCCAGCCGATTGGCTAGCGCCTCAGCTATGATTTTATAGTCACTATTTAGGAGGGAGATGGGTCTCCAGTTGTCCAAGCACTCCCCATCGCCTTCCTTCGGCAGCAGGACGACAGTGGCAGTGCGTTGGCTTTCTGAGAGTACCCCCTTACTGTATGCGCTATTCGCAACCGATGTCAGGTCCTTAGCTAGGAGGTATTCAAATCTCTTATAGAAATCTAGCGTAAGGCCATCATCTCCTGGGGACTTGTCTTTATTTGAGGCCCTAATGGCCTGTTTTATCTCATTAATGGTTAGGGGCCTTCACATTGCTCGGCTTCTAGGGGGTCTAGTTTAAGAGTTAGACACGCCAAGAATTTGTCCTGAGCTGACGGACAAGTGTCCGCCCTAGTGTAGAGATCTTGATAGTAGCGAGCTTCTTCCCTAAGGATGTCTGCTGTACTAGTAAGAACGCGGCCATCTTTAGTTTTTAACTTAGTTATAGATTTCTTTGCTGCCCTAGATTTCTCTAAACCACAGAAAGACATTCTATTTCCTTCGCCGTTCATGGCCGGTACTCGGCCCTAATTCTAGCGCCTTCTGTTTTTGTGTAGTTGCAGGTTCGCTAACTCGGTTTTGATGGCTTGTATTTTATCACTTCTATCTAGCCCTAAGGCCGCTGTTTTAGTTCTAATTTTAAAGTATCTGTCAGTTGATCTCTAAAAACTGCCTATAAGCGGTACGTACCTGACAATATTATACTAAAGTTTCTTATTTTAGCCTTGCCTATATCCCACCACTCCAGAGGGTCAGGAAACTCCGCCCGGCGAAGCGGCCAGTCCTCCCAGAGACTCTGTACACCCTCAACATACTCTGACTCCGTCAGAATAGTGTTGTTGAGCTTCCAGAGCCCCGGTCCCCTGGTGTTCCCCGGAAGAAGAAGCTCGGCCCGAACCTGGAAGTGGTCACTCCCCGCGAAAGCGTCGTGCGAAACGCTTTGAAGTGATTGCGCGACGTGATTAGAGACATACACTCTGTCTATTCTAGTTGCTACATTATACTTTTTACTGAAGTGAGTGTATGACAGCGCGTCCGGGTTTTTGAATCTATACGCATCGACCACGCCAAACCGCGAACACATGGTTTGCAGCTGCAGCGTCCTGATCAGATGCGTCCTACTCTTAATGTCCGGTCCCTGCCTATCGAGGTCGTGGGATGGGACACAATTAAAATCACCTAGAATATATAAATCATCAGCAGGGTGAGACCTAAGCTCCTGCTCTAAGATATCATTGAAGTTTTGAAAGAACAGTGTCCGTTCCCTCGCAACGGTGGGAGCGTACACTGAAGGGATCAAGACTTTTCTTTGGAACTGGGTTTGGCAAATAACTATGGCGATACGCCCATGATTATCACTGTAAGAGTGCTCTATCTGGAAACCTAGGTTACTATGTACTAGAATAGCAACACCTTTAGCCCTACCTACTGATTCAAGGCTGGAGTGGATTAGTCCGGACCAGTTAGTAAAATAACTAGCTAGTTCTTGGTTAGATTGTAAGTGGAGCTCTTGCATGCATATTATAGAGGAAAGTTCTGAATGCTGTAGATGGTCTAGGAAAGTATTCCACTGGGCCTTGAATTTTATCCCTCTTAAATTCAGGGATAAAAATTCCAAGCGTCTATCCATAATCGCTAAATCTAGCTCAGTCCGTGGAAGTTACCTAAGTCGATACCAAAAAGTCAGTCCGAACAGAAGGGTCCCCTTATTCGGGCGGCTCTTCCATGCCTTCAACTCCCGTATCCACTGGTGGGTATTGGGCGACGGCAAGGAGGAGTTGCTGTAGGGGCGCCTCCAGAGATCTGGAACGACGCCTCTCTTTTGGCTTCGGGGGTGACACAGGCGCAGACTCCCGGATAGTTCTCTTATTGGCCCGGGAAACTCGGGGCCTGACCTTCCGTGGCGACGGAGGAGAGGCCAAGTACGGGCTGGTGGCTACATTCGTAACGTAGACGAAAGTCTCCGTAGTGGGAGACTCAGGCTCCGCCGGACGAGCTACTTCCGGTGTTGGTGTCGGCTCAGGTAGAGTGGTAATGGTGGCATCAGAGCAGGTGGCCACCGTGTGACCCGCCTCCTTGCACCTAGTACAAAAAGGCGGAGCACGCGGCTGGTCCCTGTACACCACCTGGAAAGAGTAAGATCGGCCGTCCACCTCTTCCCGAATCCTGTTGGGGATAGGCTCCCCTAAGCAGCATCTTAAGGCTGCGCTGCCCCGACAAAAAAGGGCAGACCGGGGAGACAGTCATATTTCAGGGGCCGAAGTATTTTGCCAAACTTCGACAGGATGGTCTCAGGAACGGCATTGGGGGTTGCCAAAGGGAGCCACTAAATTCCGGGTGGACAGGTATTCGGCGTATCTCTGTAGCCCCGCCGTTGTAAAGAGCTTGGCCAACCTCCACGTTGTTCAGGGCACCTTCCGCATAAAGGAAAAGCGAACAGTTCTTGGCGAAGGAGGTGGGTGTTCCCGGTATGACGGCGCGTACTCGACTGCTCACCCCGGCGTGGATGGCGTGGGCCACATCGTCCGCGTAACGTAGCCGGCTCGGCTCGATAAACAGCGAGCTCTTGCTTTCAAAATGCAAGTTTTTGTGGTGGC
The DNA here is from genome assembly GCA_018389105.1 of Nautilus pompilius. Taxonomy (NCBI): domain Eukaryota; kingdom Metazoa; phylum Mollusca; class Cephalopoda; order Nautilida; family Nautilidae; genus Nautilus; species Nautilus pompilius. The sequence goes on along the minus strand of JACATO010000323.1, from coordinate 135,869 downwards.
CGGGGTCCATCGCGAGCTCCTCGAGGAATTCCCCGAAAGGCTTAATACCTTTGACGGCCCCAGGCCTTTCGGTTGGTTCGCTGGGAGCGTGCGCGGCAGTTGCTGATGTCGACGGCTGGGGCTCCATCGGTTTTCCTAGGGACGTACCGCGAGAAATGGTGGCCTACTGGAGGAGAGTAGGTCGTGGACGAGAGATTAAGGGGCGAAGGAAGGACGGATGGCTGCTAGGATAGCGGCGGATGGAAAGACGGGAGAAACGGAGAAAAAGGAAAAGGTCGAGAAAAGGCGAAAAAGTGGGGGAGGGACGAGAGACCTAACGAGTGTCCTACCCAAACTCCGTGAGAGAAGAGGAGGGAGGAGGAGGAGAGAGAGAGAGAAACAAAAAATGAGAAAAGAAAAACTAAGAAAGAAAAAGAAAATTGAGGAGAGAAGAGAAAAACTGGGGGTGAAAAAGAAAATGTTGCTCGGGAGCGGATAGCCTTCATGCTGAGCCTCAAAGATATGTTAGAAAAGGAACTTATGGCTTACCCTGCAAGTGAGATTTATGTGTTGGGGGACTTTAATTGCGTCCCAGACCATGAGTTAGATAGGCAGGGACCGGCCGTTAACCATAGGACGTACCTAAATAGGTTCCCTAGTGTGACCGAATGGCGGGACATAGGGAAAGTAAAGCTGAGGGAACTCAGTATAGAATACTGCCAGATACGATCGGCGTATAGGATGTATAGAGAGAGGCACCTTAAAGACGCCCTTAATCTAGAACTAAACCAAGCGGCTGTAGGATCCCCTAATGTAGATAAGATCCAAGCCATTAAAAAAGAGTTAACCAACCTAACTAGTAGCAAAGCAGAAGGCGCTAGAATAAGAGCCAAGGCGCAGGCTATTAGCGAAGAAAGGTGCAGCAAAGCCTTCTGCGGCTTAGAGAAGGCTAGAGCCCAGAGTAAACAGATGACTAGTCTAAAAACTAACGACGGTCGCTACGTCACAGACATAGAGGACATCCTTAGGGAAGAGACTCGGTTTTTTAAACAGCTGTATACCAGTGAGGAAACTTGTCCGTCAGCTCAGGACGAACTTTTCGAAACGCTAGAAAATAAACTAGATCCCTTAGAGGCCGAGCTCTGCGACGGACCCATAACGGAACTAGAGATAAAAAAGCCATCGCGGCTCTAAACAACGAGAAGTCACCCCTTCCGCCGGAGTTTCTATAAAAGGTTCGGATACCTGCTAGCTAAGGACTTGGCAGTCGTAGCGAACAGTGCGTTCGATGATGGTGTTCTCTCAGCCAGCCAGCGCTGTGCCACAGTAACCCTATTGTTTAAGGGAGGAGACCGGGACAGCCTGACGAACTGGAGGCCCATCAGTTTACTAAATTATGACTATAAAATCATAGCTAAGGTGTTAAGCGAAAGGCTGGCCAAAGTTATGTATAAGTCACGGGTGGGGATCAGACCTGTTCAGTCAGGGGGAGGGCAGTGGCCGACTCTCTCCAGCTGATCAGAGAAATCCTGCATAAAGTAGACACGGAAAACTCCCCAGCCATCATGCTGGCCGCCGATCAGATGAAAGCATTCGATAGGATAGAGTGGAGTTTTCTCTTAAGAACACTTAAAGAATTAGGATTCGGGGATAACTTCGTTAGTTGGATAAAGTTAGCGTACACGGATATCCAGACAAGAATAACGCAGAACGGTTTCATCTCGGCGTACTTCAAACCCTCTCGCGGAATACGGCAAGGATGCCCTCTCAGCGCGCTGCTGTATGTGCTCGCTGCAGAGACGACGGCCTGTTCGATACGCGCTGAGGAGAAAATACGAGGGATAGAAATAAACGATAAAATAGACGCTAAAATAATTCAGTACGCCGACGGCACCATGATCTTCGTCCGTAACGAGCGGAGTTTGGAGGCGGCGTTCGACAAACTTCGCCTTTACGAGCGGGCATCTGGTGCCAGGATAAACAAATCCAAAACCAAGGGGACGTGGCTCGGTTCTCTTCGGAAAACCCCCCCCAAACCTGACAGTTTCGGTATTAGCTGGGCTAGGGACAGAATAAAAATTCTGGGTATCGTGTACCCCCTTAGCAGGCACATAAACGTAGATAAGGACAACTGGCACGAGCTAGTTGAAAAAATAAAAGTTCAGATAAAGGGCTGGCGAGCCCATAACCTTAGCTTTGTAGGTAAGGAAACAGTGATCAATAGCATACTCACAGCCCCTATATGGTATAGGAGTAAAATAATAGATATGCCGGAGTGGGCGCGTACCGCCATTGACGCTGAACTGGACAAGTTCTTGTGGCAAGGGCGCAAACACCTCGTCAGTAAACGGGTAATTCGCCTTCCCCGGAATTGTGGAGGTTTAAACATAGCAAATATAGAGAGCAAAATACGCACTCAGAGAATAAAATCCATACTTGATATCGTAGGAAATACAATAGAGGCACCAAAATGGCAAATACTTTTCACCCAACAGGTAGCAACGGACTTCGGCGCGGATAACGGAATAGTTACCCTACGCGGAAAGCCTAGAATCCACCAAAAACTCAAAAACAACCTCAGCAGATACCACAAATTCAGCATAGAGAGACATGGAGTAAGAGCAAAATAACCCTAATAGGGAATCAAGTTAAATTAGACCAGACTTATAAACCCATAAGCAAACTGACGCAACGTGACTTGTACCTTCACCTGGCGTCGGCTCCGGTGACGGAGCCCGACTATAGGGGAAGGTGGGAAAGTATCCTACAATCAAGCACCCTTCAGTGGAAAGCACTGTGGGACCGATCAAAAGGTTGTCGATTAGACTACTATACCTCGGACATCCACTGGAAGATTATCCACCTCGTACTCCCTCCCTTCGAGGGAAATGAAGCATCAGTGGAAATTGATAGATTCCCCCAAATGCCTCATTTGCGCAGGCCAGGACGACACGGTCATCCACAGCATCTTCAGCTGCCCGCAGCAGGAGCCGCTGTGGGACCTGGTCGAGGTTCTGGTTCAACTTACCGCCGCACCTTTGGATTCAACCCCCACAGTAAAAAGGACCGTCTTTCGAACTTCCTGATCTTCACTGCCCAGCAGTGAGCTTGGAGTAGTCGCAGGTCTTTAGAGGGCGGAAAACTCACTCCAACCCAAACCATCTACCGCCGCTTCGTAGAAAATACGCGGCCAGTTCTTCCAGTGAGCTGGACCGAGAACTGTTTTCGGATACCTGGCTTATAAACCAGGCATTAGGCCGGCTTGATGGCAAGAGCTTAATTAGCCACGTCTGAGCACGTGCTTCAACACAAACTCCGACCGTAGTAGGAGCTCCCCGGTGGAAAACCCGCCTTTCTCTTTCAGGAACGAGAGAAGAAAGAAGCAGACCCCGGACGAGAACGCCCACTTAACACGAACAATAGGCCGACTAGCGACCATTCATCAAATGTAAAGAAAACCGCAAGAGGTCAGAGGTCAAACTCGACCTAATACGGATTTCGACGTTGGCGGAAGAAGAATGTTAACTAATGTTTATTTCTTCTTTGCAGCTTAGCGATGAAAGGAGAGAAAACTCCACTTCGAGAGCAAGCACCTGGGTAAATCCTACCTCTGGGCGGGGTTGGGTAGCCGGCTACTCTCACTTAGGCTAAAACACCCACTTTCACAGGCGTACATAAGTCTCACTCGTAAACAGCTAAGACGGCCGGACGTGGAACCGATCTGGCTACACCTCACAGAACTTTCTAGTCTTAATAAAGGTAGGCACACCACACAAAAAACATCAGATTTTGCTTTCACTAGACGAGATCGACCGACTTGAAGAGCCATCGAGCCCGGTAAGGGTGACTTTGGAGCCCTTTTCTCAACGAAAAGTAAGTGGGCGTTTTTGTTCTATTTTTAGTTTTTCGATAATTTGTAACTGTTAATTCCCTTCGAGGAAATCACATCATTAGTTAGATTAGCCATTTCTTTTTCCAGGATTAGCCCCGGGTGGAAACTCTTAGCGTAGAATAGTTTCCTTAAAATTCAACTTTTAGTGCCTTTGTTTACATCAGACGCCACCCGCTGAATATTCAGTAGTAAGCCCTTTTAGGGCAGTTCGAAATCCCCTGTTTTCAGGTGGATTTCACCCCAGAGCCCCGTTGTAGTCAGTTTTCCTTTGTTCACTTTCAGATTCCCCTCCCCGTTGTAGGTCGGCCATCTTGGCTCAGCTTCGTCCACACGCACGTGGTAAATTCTAGGGCCGCGTCCGTCTTCTCACCTTGTACCTTGTTCTCCCTGTCTGTTGCCACCTAGTAGGCCGCGTTACATATCAATAAAAACACCTACTAGGTTTTTCCTTTCAGCAGCCCGCCTCCCTTTGTTCGTACCCTCCGTCCAGCCGTGTCTCTGCGCCAACGTCCTCGATATCCATTTCTCTATACCAATGGTTCCCAAACTTTTTCAGCTTGTTACCCAATTTAACATGCCACATTAAGCATGTTACCCCTTTCACAAAATGTTGTCAACATTGATATATATGACATTGTGCATCTCTAATGACTATTGCCAAAGATGTCGAGAACATCAGTGGGATGGATGGAGTTGCATGCTTGAAGTTAGTTGAGGAATTCTTGGTTTCGTGGTTGAAAGTGCCAGCCTGGCATCGTTCGCAACATTCAAGCCCAGCACAGCTGAGAACCCCTTCTCGCAGAGATACGTTGTTGAGAATGATACCAACATCTTCAAGGCTCTCTTGGACAGAGTTGGCGAGTCAGCTAGTCGTGAAATCCAATCTGCATTTTGGTTTTGGAATTCGATTTTCAAGGCTTCATTGGTTCGCATTGTGATCCACTCCTCCTTTGCAGGGAAATCATTATCATAAATGGCCTCATCAGGTACAGAAGGGATGAATGATCCACTGAAGACTGGCTGTTTCTTGGTCACCCTCTGGAAAGTAGTGATGCATGCTTGTTTCAAGCCCCTTCAAATGGTCGCTCATCTCTTTGTTGATGGTCTGTAGAAGTGATCCAGTATCCTGACTATTTTCCTCAACAAACTGGTCTAGGGTGGGGAACTGGGCTATCACTCCTTTCTCCAAGCGCCGAATCCAGAGTCAGTTTCCCCAGAAATGCAGTCACAGTTTGATGGGCATCAATGACAGTCGTGTTTCGGCCCTGGAGTTGCAGATTACCACTGTTCAGCTCCGCAAATATGTCGGCCAAGTAACAAAGTCGAGCAAGCCACTCCTTATCAGCGAACTTGGTAGCAAAAGGAGATCCTTTTTGTTCCAGGAATTCTTGAATAGCCTTTCGGAGCTCAATGACTCGACGTACAACCTTGCCTCGTGACAACCAGCGAACATCGGTGTGGTAGAGCAGAACTTGATGCTGCTCTCCCATTTCTTTGCACAGCTCCTTGAATATGCGCGAATTCACGTCTCTGGACTTGATGAAGTTGACTATTTTCAACACATCTTCAAACACTAACTTCAGATTACCAGGCAGGCTTTTCGATCCAAGAGTACCGATGAATGATGCAATGATCTACAGAAATTTCTGGATTCACAACTTGTATGAGGCCCGTAATCCACGATAACCACCCATCATCGACGGAGACCTGGATTAAAAAGAAAAATGATTATAGGTTGTGCCAGTTGGTCAGAAGAAGAAAGCGAGAGAGAGAGAGACACAGAAAGAAAACGGAAACAATCGAGAAAAGAATAAACGAAAAGGAAGAATTAGTAAACAACAAAAAAGGAATGGAAGAAAGAAAAAGAATGGATTAAACTGTACAAAATATTAGCTACTTGTACAATAAATAAAACTGACTATATGCCATGTAATTCATTGTATTTATACTAATTTAGACTTTCTCTCCCTACCTGTTGAGCGCTGTTCCAATCCAATCCATTCTTGGTAAAGAAACTGTTGATGAGATTGAAGACATCTTCTCCCTTAGGATCTGCTGACAACCACTCTCATAATAGGAACTCTTCTTTGATCTTTTCCTGTGGACGTAACGGACGAACCCAAGGAGAACAGCACAGCACAACTGGCTACGTCACACGATTCATCAAATTGCAAGGAGAATTTGCTATATGAGCTTTCCTCGATCTCTGTTGTAACTTGGACAGGATATCTGATGCCATGTCATCGACGGATTGTGTTGTTTGATAGAGATATGGCACTCGGTTTCTTCGCTTGATCCTCCCACATACCTTGCTTACCATCTCGTATGCACAAGGCATAATCAGATTCTCTGCAAGGGTGTGGCATTTCTGTTGTTCGGCAACTTTATATGCAACAAAGTAGGATGCTTCGACCGCAGCTTGAAGCTTTTGGGCTTGAATTCCAGATGAACCGAACTGGATATTCTTCAGTGCGACAGCCCGGCGCTGAAAATAAGCCTGATCCTCATTTGAAGACTTGGGTGGCACTTCTGGAGGTGAGCTGAGAGTTTTGATGGCTTGAGGCTTTCATTTGTCCACACATTGTGGCCGGTCCTCTCCACCAGAAGGTAAATTCACAAAGCCATGGCGAAGAAAGGCGTCAGTGTAGGTGCGCTTTTTGGACATTTTATTGTTTAATCTGCAGAAAAAGAAGAAAAAACTGCATTAAAAAGTGTGAACACTGAGAACTTATTTATTTTTTCATGACGTTCTAGATAGGATTAGAAGAGCTCATTCAGCATAGGAATAATGTAACAGTGGGTAAATATTAACTATGCACAGGGCAGTACACATGCATACCAGCTGATGCTCACAGAGAAACTGATTATAGAGGCCGCCTCGGACGGTGAGTGACGCGTACTGGACTCGTCGATGAGTCATCAGGGTTACTGAGTGACTTACTGTGTCCTGAAGCATACCTGTCAAAATACTTTTGGGTTGCCACACTTAGATACACATTTCTTTTCTAATACTGTATATTAGTTTTTGATGTTTATTGTTATTCGGTTTAACTTATTACTTAATTATAATAGGTTTACTTTACAACATTACATACTAAGTTAACATTAATCCTGACGCCAGGTACCGCGATGTTTTCTTGATTTTCAGAATTATTAACTTCTTTTTCTGTCACCCCTCCATTACCCCCGAAAAATTGTTAAATTACCCCCAGTTTGGGAACCAGTGCTCTATACACCCAGTAGGCTCTTCGACCCGTCCCCCCCGTATTTTCGCTTTTCTCGATCTTCTCTTATTCCTCCGTTTCTTTCTCTTCCTCAAATCCGTCTCCATCCCGCTGTCCTAGCAGCCATCCGTCCTCCTTCCTTCTCCACCTAACTATCCCTTCTCGCCCTACTCTTCTCCGGTAGGACCCTCTTTCGCCAGCTGTCTTTCGGGAAACCCCCCAAAAATCGATGGAGCCCCTACCGTCGAACTCAGCAGGAACCAGCTACGCGCAGGCCGCCATGCCGGCCGTAGCGACGACCAATGTAACAACCAAAGGGCCAGGGGACAAGAGTGGAATTAAGCCCTTTGGTCAGTTCCTGGAGGAACTGTTGATGGAGCCTGGCAACCCCTGGAACCTCCACTTCGAGAACAAAAGCTCCCTGTTCATAGAGCCCAGCAAACTGCACTACGCAGACGATGTGGCCCACGCGCTGCACCGCCTGACCGTCAAAGGGGTAAACTGTGCCAGGAGGAGGTAAAGATCAGAGGTTTACCCCTCACGACCGGCTGCAAAGTGCCACAGGAGATATTGGAAATATACAGTATGACACTCACACCCCTTAAGTACGACACCATCCCCGGCCTCCCTTTCCTGTCCGGCCAACGGAGCGGGAAGATGCTCCTACGGGAGCCCATCCCGCGCCGGATCCGTGAGACAATAGATGGCCGCACATATTCGTTCTCGGTGTTCTACCGGGACCATCCTCCGTACTGTCGACACTGTCGGGTAACGGGCCACACCGCCCACGGCTGCCCCGTGGGGACATCAGCGAGCGGCGAGGCGCCACCCACAAAGACGACAACCAAACCGAACACCGCACCCGCCAGCGGAGAAGACAGCTACGCCACCAACACCACCATCACCCAAGGAGGAGCCGCGGGAGGAAACCCGCAGCCGCCACTCCTCGGAGGGCGACACCGTCGTCCTAAGCGACGGGGAGGAGGAAAGCGGGGAAGCGAACAGTTAAGGAGTCGCTCCCAGTCACCCCTCCCCGACATGAGACGCCTGGCCGATCCCGGTCCCTTGATGCCCCACTCCGCCGCCACCTCGAGGTGTGCAGTGAGGCACCGGCCCCCACAACAACAACCGGCACCCACACACCGGCTCGGTCGACCCATGGAAGCGAACAGCTAAGCGGTGACGCTTCTTTTGGACGGACCACCCGTTTTCGACTTAGGTAACCTCTCCGGACGATGAGTATCGGCTTATGATCATGTTTAGACGCTAGACGCTTAGATTTTTATCCCTCAATTTACGGGGGATTAAATTCAATCACCACTGGAACACTTTTCTCGATCAACTTGAAAATTCTAACCAACCGATGATCGCCTGCCTACAAGAATTACATCTAAAATCGCAACACCAGGTAGATAAGCACTTCGCTAACTGGTCGGGGTGCATGATCTTCAGCCTCGACCCCTCAGGTAGGAAAAAAGGTGCCAATTAGAACTAAGGACACACAGAGACAACTCTGTTATTAGGGAGTGCAGCCTGGAGAACTTACCCCTCCTGCGTGCAATACGAAGGAGTTTGAATAGCCCGCGGGGCTGAGGAACCAGAAAACAACACAAACGGTCGTAGATAAGACCTCAGCTGGGCGGCCCGACCCAGCTCGCACCTCAACCCTCAACATCCCCTACAACCCGAAAAAAAAACAGATAAGGACTTTTAGTATCAAGTATTGTCAGGCACGTAGCGCGTATAGAGAATTACTAGAAAATCAACTGAAACAAGAATTAACCAAAGCGGCGCTAGGTTCAGATAGAGTCAATAAAATTGAAGCCATCAAAACCCAGTTAGCCAGATTGCAATTAGACAAGACAGAAGGCCCGAGTACCGGCCATGAACGGCGAAGGTTGTAGAAAGTCTGGATTAGAGAAAGCTAAGGCAGATAGGAAATCTATAACAAGCTTATAAAATAAGGAAGGCCGCGTCTTAACCGATATAGGTATATAATTAGGGAAGAGACTCGGTACTATAAAGAGTTGTACAGTAAAGACACTTGTCCGTCAGCTCAGGACAGCATCTTGGCGTGTCTAGAAAATAAACAAGAACCGAGCTCTGAAGGACCCCTAACCATCCAAGAAATAAAACAAGCCATTAGGGCTTCAAATAAAGAAATCCCCAGGCGATGATGGCCTTACGCTGGATTTCTATAAGAGGCTTGAATACCTCCTAGCTAAGGCCCTGACAATGGTTGAGAATAGCGCATACAGTGGTGCTCTCGGAAAGCCAACGTACTGCTACCGAAGGAGGGTGACAGAGCGCTTCGACAACTGGAGGCCCATCAGTCTCTTAAATAGTGATTATAAAATTATAGCTAAGGCGTTAGCCAAAGTCATGCATGAAGTTACTAGTGCTGATCAGACCTGTTCAGAGAAACTACAAGTAGGCTAGACACACAAATTCCATAGGAATTATGCTAGCCGTCGATCAACAAAAAGCCTTTGATAGGGTAGACTGGAATTTTCTGCTCAAAATCCTTGGCTTCGGGGAGTTTTTGCAATTATATACATCTCACCTACACCAACATACGCACTCAAATTTTCCAAAACGGCTATCTTCGTCCTTCCACCCAACCCGAGGAATCCGGCAGGGGTGCCCCCTAAGCGCCGTGCTCTACGTTCTAACGGCGGAACCATTGGCAGCACTAAACAAACATAACAAACATCACAGGTATAGAAGGAACCTGCATCCAACAATATGTAGACGACACCACACTTCTGCTGAGGGATGAGACAAGCATGGGAGCTGCCTTTGCAGCCATGGCAGTATACGAGCGAGCCTCAGGAGCCCTATTAACCGCCGTAAAACCAAGGCAGCACGGCTTGGGGGGCGCCAGACAGCCGCTACAGCAGTTCAACATCACATGGGCGGAAGACAAGATCAAACTTCTCGGCATCTACTTTCTCACTAACACCCGCACTAATACCCAACACTAACAAAATTAAATCCCAACTAACCGGATGGTCCTCTTCTAACCTCTTTCTTTACAAAAAGACAGACACCTACACTACACCCAAAATATTCTATAAATCTAACGTTAACATTGGCACAGACAACACCGTAAGCTTAGGTACTAACGTAGTTGGTCTAGATACAAACTATCTCAGCGTGACATCTACTTCCTGGTGTCAAGGCCCGATCACGGAACTGGACTACATGGGAAAGCGGAAGCCACCTCACAATCAGGACCGCTTCCATGGAATAGAATCTGGAAAGCTTCCATCAACTGCCTGATGGACGGGTATTCCTCCGACATACACTGGAAACTCTTACGAAATGTACTCCCTACGAGGGAAAATAAGCATAAATGGAAACTGATAACTTCTCCAAAATGCCTCGCTTGTCCCGAGCAGGACGACACGGCCATCCACTGTCTATTCTCCTGCCCCGGCAACATAGAACTGTGGAGCCCAGTCCGAGATTTGGTCCTTCGTATTCAGAGTCCCCAGCACAAACTTACTTTGTACTGGCGCATCTTTGGGTTCCACCTTCGAGTAAAAAGAACCGTCTTTCGACCTTCCTGGTCTTCCCCGCTCAGCGGATCGCTTGGGGTAGTCGGAAGGTTCTAGAGGGCGGTCAGCCCACCTCAACCAAAACTACGTGACGATTTACTTACGGCAAAAATATACGGTCATGCAGTCCAGCATCACTGACAGGGCGACATACTCGTCCATCTGGCTCATCAACGCCGACCATCAACTCCGCCACCACCTCATCTCAACTCCAGGCCGACCCCTCGAGTCCCATCACCACCCCTACGTCCGTCCGCCGGCTGTTCACCTTTTTGATGATGCCTACGTTTCGTCTGGGGACTAAGATTTTAAAACTCCTTTTCCTCCTCTTTATCCCTTCTCCCCCTTTTCGTTTTAGAGATGATTTTAATTTTCGGAAGATCTTATCTCATCAGCATCCCTCTCCGTCTCCCAGCCTCCATCTATCACTTCTTCCCTCTTTTGGACTAACCTCGCTTCTCCCTCTCTCCTGCAGCTTCATCACCTCTGCTCCAGCTTCTGCCTTCACGATGTGGAATTGGGCGTCGGTCAGCATGATGACTGTCACCGGGCAACCTCCCGTCTACACCTCGACCTGACATCATCTCTGACCACCACGTGACGAGGGGAGAACCTGTCTCCATCCATTTTCTCCTCACACGGCACTTTAAGCCTCATCTCAGACTCTCGCCTCCCTCATCCGGTCACCCCAGCATACACCTCTTGGGACAGGCGGAGAGTGAACTCTGTATCCGAGAGTCTCAGCCACGACAAACCGTACCTCTCCTGCCGGCTCTCGGAGGAGTTTGGGCAGCCCCTGCTCTCACCAGCCTCCCCTTCAAACCTCGGACGACCCCGAATTCCGACAGCAGAGCCGTTTTCTTCGAAGATACAGCATCTTCAAGGTAAGACACTTTTTTATGCAAATTTATTCAAATTTCCGTGCGTTTTGCGTTTTTCTTGAGTTCATCGTGCTGTGAATTTCTCAGCCTAGCGACCTATTGTTATTTAGTTTTCTCCATCCTGCGTTCACTCTTCGATTTTGGTGCCAGATTAGTTTAGAATTGACTTTGTTAGTCAGAGAGGGTCTTTGGCGTTAAACACTGTGTCAGGTTCTCATGCATATTCATTAGGTGGGCGGATCACTTTCCTGCTATTTCTCTCTTTGTTAGCTCGTGCTGAGCCCTCAGGTTATTGTCTGTAGATTATCGCGTAGAACTCTGGTTATTGTCTGTAGATTATCGCGTAGAACTCGGGTTATTGTCTGTAGATTATCGCGTAGAACGCGGGTTAGTGTCTGTAGATTACCGCGTAGAACGCGGGTTAGTGTCTGTAGATTATCGCGTAGAACGCGGGTTAGTGTCTGTAGATTATCGCGTAGAACGCGGGTTATTGTCTGTAGATTATCGCGTAGAACGCGGGTTAGGGTTAGGGGATACTCAATCAGTATCCACAACTCCTCAGGAACCTGAATCGCTCCCTCCCTCCCCCTGTTAAACAAACTCGGGGGCACGGCCCCATGGAAATGCTCACCTAAATAGGTGTCGCTCTCTTTGGGCGGATTTTTCGGGTTTAACTTTGAGCTGATTAAGCGATTGTCCAGACGTTTGGAATTTTTATCCCTGAATTTAAGAGGGATAAAATTTAACAAACACTGGAATGACTTTCTAGATCATCAAGAACATTCTGCAAACGATAGCATAATATGCATGCAAGAGCTACATCTACAAAACAAACAGGAAATAGATAGATACTTCACTAACTGGCATGGAACAATACACAAGTTTAGACCCTATAGGTAGGAAGAAAGGTGTCTGCATTCTTCTCCACCATAGTCTAAATATAGAAATAGAACTCACCTTCAGTGATAATGGAGGTAGAATAGCGATAGTTTGCTTTAAAAATCAGCTCCAATGAAAAGTCATTGTGTCGGTGTACAACCTACAGTGGAGAGGGAGCGGACGTCGTTCCTTCAGAACTTCAATGATATCTTAGAGCAGGAACTCAGGTCCTACCCTGTCGAAGATATTTATATCCTAGTTAACACCTACAAGCACACACAATATTTCCTTAGCCTTCCTTACACAGACAGACAGATGACAACTCAGATATACTTATCAGAATATTCCAAACTCAGCCAGAATTCCTTTTTAATTAAAAAAATGCAAACTAGGGCACAAAAATAAAATGCTGTAAAATATGGAGAAAGTGCCTGGTATTTACAGCTGATTTAAATGTTTGTGGGGCTTTAGAAAACTTCAGTAGATTAGCTTTTTATTTATATTTTCCTATTTACATTTCAATATAGCAAATCTAAATATGTATAGTATGTATTTCAAAGCAATGCCTTGTGTTGCTTTTGGCTGGCATACGTGTGAACAATGTCCATGTAGACAAGACTACAAAGTATATCCCATTCAGCATCAATATGGCAAGATTTGAGAGACTACTTTGAGTCGTAGTAGTTTGTTGCAAGCTTTTGATCAGCTTTAATTTTGAAAAGGATCAGTTACCAGAACAGTTAGTGACCATGTGTGAGATAGATCTTCAAAGCAATTTCTATGTTAGGAAAAGTAACTTGAACATCATTGTGAAGTATGATATTATACATAAATGTTTCCAAGATGCAGTCTTCCTTTTTCTGATCCAAAAAGACAGAGGAATAACTGGAACACCAAGGTTGATATCCAGATCTTGCTTGTAGAAGTCCAACAACTTACTTGCATCAATTGTAATAGAATCAGGGTCCACATCCAAGAAGATTACATAATTTGCTGTAGGTTAAGTGAAATTTCAGGCATACCAAAAGCCTGTTGATACATTGTTAACAGACCTTATTATGAAAAGCTTCCTTTAGCATCAGCTTATGGCTGCTGATGCACAATATGATGATGAGCTCAACACCTTTTACCTGAAAGAATCTTGCCAGCTTCTTCGAAATTATCATGACTAAATCTGAGTGACTTCAAAACACCAACCACAGAATTCAAATTGAGTTACACTGCTTCCAAAGTTTTGCTGATGTTGTTGAAGTGCTTGCAAGATAAAATTCCTGTCTTAAGTTTACTCATTTGATCATATGGTCCTCATGTTTTACTGCAATATTAGCCACAGAATTCCCCTATGTTAATCCTAGCACCTTGAATAAATATTAGAAATGTTCTGTCATTTCTTTTCTATTATGGCCTGTTGACTTAAGAAAGGTTACAAAGCAAGCGCTACACAGGCCGATTTAGTTTGAAATATTGCAAAATGACAGTAAGTTGGTGAATGTGAGCATTGTCTTCACATGAATCCAAAGATATTGAATTATATTTTTTTCTGTTTAACTCTATCAATCAGGACATCTACAACACTTTTGCCATGACCTAAGTCAGTTCTTGCACACACTTGCTGATAAATAATTGATGCGTCTCTTGCCTTTGTTAGCTTTAGTCTGACTGTGCTATGCCAAGAATGTGTTATACTTTGCAATCAATTCCAACAGACCAAAGTAGTCACCATTGCATGCAGACCTAATTGTTTGATCATTACCTCTCATAGCAACCCTTACTCTGCAAGAAATGCTACCAACATCCATTACGAATCCTGGCTACTTCACTTTGATGTTCACCTGGTATAAGAATAGTTTCAGGAGAAGGTCCATCAGTAGGTCCAGATGCATCACGTTGTAAGAAGATACACTTATAGGTGCTTAGCAATTCTTTACTCCAGCTCCTGCTGCTTCTCTCAAATACTTCTCATCACTGTGACTTGTTAATTGTTTCTCCACAGCCTTTTTTCTTTATTTTCCATAATATATGTCTTTAAAAAATTCTCACTTATGAAGTCTCAAGAATAATGTGAGAGCTGACGACTTCCCCTTTTCAGAACTGTTTGGGTAAACAACCTGTTATCTGATCCTAATGGGATCTAGAGATGGTTGGATACCTAAACCAGTGTTGTTGCTTATCCAACAACTTTCTTTAGTTTTGTTCAGTAGTAAAGACTGGCTGAACTATTTTAAATATTAGTTAGATAACATGTTGCAACCTACCGTCAAGCAAGAAGTGTAAAGGATGCTAACTATTTCACAAAGGTTGGATATTTAATGAATTTACTTGGCTTATATTGGAAAAGTCAGACATCAAAGACCAGTTGGATAACTGGAAGTCAAATGACAGGTTGTTGACTGATTTGATTTTCTTCTATTAAAGCATTTTATAATCTGATACAATACAAATTTTAAAAAGATGATAACATTTTCTTTAAAGTTTGTTTGCAGTGTAAAATTGTATGATTGTGTTTTTGTTGTTTTTATAGTTTGTGTTATCAGGGAGTGGATCCAGAAATTTTGAGAAAGTTGGGATGATCAAGAGAAATAGCGGTGGTAATATGGCACATCTCGGAAACGGGTTGGGTGGAGGAAAGACAAATGCAAAACCAACTTCCTCAATACTAAGCCTGGCCTACAAGAATTAATGAAAGAAACCACCCTGTCATCTAGAGATCTCAGTTGTTTGACCCTTTCCATGTTAGTTTGGATAAATTGTCTGAATCAGTGTTGATTATAGTTGACAGTTGGGTGAAATGTGGAGATGGATGTTGGCTGGTTCTCTCAATTATTAGCCAGGCAGCTTTCCAGAGCCTATGGGGCAAAGAGCAACCCCATTTTTGCTTGACCAATATACCCGCAAAATACAGCCCCAAAAATCTTATCTCATCATTGTAACATAATAAAATTAATACATAATCCACCAGTAAAAAATGAAGGAATACTTCAAATGTCTACCATTCAGCCTTTATTCCATGTTTTTCTTGCTTGCACAATAAAAATGAAGCAAAACTGGCAAATAGGGACATTTCTGATGGCATTAATGCTATGTATTATTTGTAGACTAATGGAATTACATATCACCTTGCTTTTCATAATCTGAAAATTGCAATATCAGCATTTTAAGTTCATATTATTCTTTTGTTACTTTTATAATAATAAAGGTAGTATATATACTTTCACATATCATTGGTTTTGCTGACTTGTCAATGATACCTTTATAGCTAGAAAATGAATTATTGACTAAGATATCAATAACTAATCAGACATTTAATGTTTTTAATTGAAAATGTTTTAAATAAAAGATTTAAGTCAACCATAAGGAAAACAGACCAAAAACAAAGACAAACATTTTTAAAAATGCACAAGACAAAATAATAAATTCCTAAAGTAAAGTCATGGCATTGACATCTTTCTAAAAAGTCTTCAAAAACAATACATATATCACCTTAAAATTTATACATTAGAAACCAAACTACAACAATTTTACAGGTAAACATGAGACTAAAGCCTCTTTTTAAAACATTTCCTGATGTGAAGTAGCTTCGGTTCTCTAAAACAGAACAGAGAATCCAATTTTCTGTTTTTAAAATATTAATTTATATTTTTTCAAGGTGGCTTGAGACAGTGCACTTCTGCTGCTGGTAAATAAGGTTTTGAATTCTAAGTAAAAATCAGTTATGGTTGTTGTACCCAGCCTATCTATGGACTGAAGCCAAACTGGTCTGCATCTGTCGCTGTCTCCGCAAGTTCTCGTGTGGCAGGTCCCATGTTTTTTCTAGCAGAAAGCCCCAGTGGCAACACTTCCACTGCCAGCCCCCGTCCACAACAGCAATCAGTGGCCTGACGCAAGCCTGAGTCATTGCTGCAGCTGGCAAGCCAGCGGGGTGATAGGGAGCCATATGGTTGTTAATGTAAATAGTTGTGGACTGCTGCATAAACAGAATTGTCAAACAGAATTGCCATCAGCAAATATACCCCTCTGATGACCACCTTCATGGATCAGAAAAGATGAAAGTCAGACTTACTATAATCAGGTGGATGTTGTTCTGTAATGATGCACAACAATGTTGCCATACTCAACTACCCAGCACCACACAGTTATCTCAAAAATCCAGCACAGTAAATATGACAAATTTTGAAAAAGCCAGGCTCTTTTCAGGCATATATATCCACACAACCATACATGGTTCATTTACTCTATATTTTTTGAATTACCAATTTCATGGTAGCTGAGGATAATATTCTCTTTTCAAGCATCAAATTTCTCAACTCATACAATCAGAGAGTCAAAGGTACACCAATTTACAATTATTTAGACATACGATAGATAGGTCCATTGGCCATGGTGCTTCCAATGAACTGACTTTAGTATAATACAGACGAGAGATAAGACAGATTAAAGCTTATCTACAATTCAGTGGGAGAGATACAGTATTCAGCATCTTCCAGCTGAAGCATGACAATGAAAAAACAAAACCACCACCATCTTCAAATGTACAATAGTTTTTTGTTATCATTTAATACTACACTTCTATTTTGCCCTAAACATTTTGTTTAAAATTAATAGTAAATACATTATTTATTAACAATTTTTGATTGCTGTGTTCTCAACAGATTTTTCTAACAAAGAGAAGGCTCCTGTTACAACACAACACAACCGTGGAAGTTAAGGATCCAGAGGAAGGTGTCCAGGCCCCTGGAACAGACAAAGGCGTGAACTCCTCACCCCCCAAATAGCCAAAAATCAAGGGGATGAGGCCCCAAGCGGACCAGCCCCGAATCTAACCCACCCACACCACCAAAAGGGAAATAACGAAGACAGCCGGGCCCGCTTGCTGGAGGCCCCTCTCCAACACTTTTTATAATCAGTCACAGCACCCCCCTCCATCTGTCACACCGACTCAGGGGTTGATGGCATGGAAGTGCCCACCTGAAAAGGTGCGCCTTTCATTTTGGATGGATCTTTAGGATACAACTCTGTAATGTCCCCAGGACGATGAGCCAGGTTTAGCAATCACGTAAACACTTAGTTTATTTTCCCTCTTTTCTCGGTGAGCTTTAGTTTACCTGCCAACTAAGTTATTTAAATATTTCTGTCCTTATTCTGTTTGTTCCTATCTCCACTTAGTTTCCTTTACAGTTGTTTGTATTTTTTCGAACTTAATAAATATTTAAAAAAACGATGGAGCCTCGGCCAACAATCAGCCTCCTCAGCAGGTTCCAGCTGTGCCAGAACGGCTAGACAAAGGAAGGTAGGGGCTAGCAATAATAATTTGAAGGACTATGAGGACAACGGAGGAACACAGACGGTCGGTCCTTCAGTGATTTCCTGAGGGAGTCGGACACGGATCCATCCAACCCTCGGAATCTAAATTCCGAGAAGAGCAGCTGGCTCTTCCTCCAGGCCAACAAAGCGGTAAGTTGCCTGGAAGTAGGGAAAGCGTCGCTCGATGCCAGACTCAGCGAGAAAGTCTGTGCAGTCATTTCCAGCTATGGAGGGGCCATCGAGATGCTGAATTAATCTCGACCAAAAGCCTCTCCATTAACGGAATAAACTATACTGTAAGAGGGGCCAGTCCCGTGGTCCGGGTAAAGGTCCGCGGACTGCCCCTGGCCAAGTGTGGAAAGGTAATCGTACCCTTGAAGTACGATGATTTCCTGAGCGTTCCTCTCAGGACAGAGGAGCGGTAAGATGATTCTCCGGGAGCCTATCCCGAGAAGAACCAGAGAAATGTCGGACATATTCCTTCTCGGTGGTCTACAAAGACCAGTCTATCGAACCACTGTTTTGTAAGATGTGCAAAGAAATGGGGCACACTGAGGCAAGTTGCCAGAGTGCTGACACCCCTAAAGATAGGGATCCTCCGAAGGAGCCCTTGGAGGAGAAAACACCACAAACTCAACCTGTGGAAAATTTGGCTCCAACAGATCAGCAACCCACAGAGGACGCCATAACCCCTCCAACTTCAGCTCCAGAGGAAGATAACCTGGCCTTTGGAAACAGTAAAACCGTGGAGGAGACATCAGCCCGCCCTGAAGCTGCTCACCCTAAGAGCAGGAAATCCAAGACTAAAACATCCAAATGGACCGTTAGAGAGTCCAACTCTCCAACCCCACCCGAAAAGGCGGCGAGGAAAGTGGCCTTTTGGATGCGTTTGCCAAGGATGTCGCGCCATTAATTCGTAAAAATGAGACAGGATCTGGAGAGGCATGCGCACCCTGGATTTAGAAATAGCGCTCGCCTCCATAAATACCAGGGAGAACTCGAACATAAACGAAAAATGCGACAAGAAGCTGCCATCGCTGCCATCGAAAGGTCGGCAAGGGGTCTTGGACTCCTGAAGAAGTCGCAATACTAATGGAGAAAAACCCAGATGTAGCTGATATGAAAGCACCCAATATTCAGCTGCAGGCTTTTCTGCCCAGAAAAACTACCAAGCATATATCCGACAAGCGACGGACACTTGGGCTGCCGGGTTGTGGACGCCATCCCACAACTGCATCTGCTAAGATTCAAACACCACTGGCTGCTCCCGTTGAGCAGTATGTGCTTAAATCCGCTAATCGACCGGTCTGTAGTTCAGAGCCCTCTTCTCTGATGTCAAACCGACCAGAGCACTCTTCTCTGACAACGTAAAACCGACCAGAGCACTCTTCTCTGACAACGTCAAACCGACCAGAGCACTCTTCTCTGACAACGTCAAACCGACCAGAGCACTCTTCTCTGACAACGTCAAACCACCCAGAGCACTCTTCTCTGACAACGTCAAACCACCCAGAGCACTCTTCTCTGACAACGTCAAACCACCCAGAGCACTCTTCTCTGACAACGTCAAACCACCCAGAGCACTCTTCTCTGACAACGTCAAACCACCCAGAGCCAACTTCTCTGAGACAATCGATTCCAGAGACCTCTTCTCTGAGGGCAGACGATTTCCAGGTTCTTGCCGGTGAGAGTGACTGGACGCTATCGTTCGGAAAAAACTCTCATGCTGTGCAAAGATGATGCTACCGCTGGTTCCGTCTGCCTTAATAGCACATTCGAACTCTTCGCGAAGGAACTTCAGCATAGATCGAGCATTCTGAAGTCAAAGATGCAAAGAAAGACAAATATGAATCTGCGAAAGAATCCGCCACGCAGTAAACGGTCGATAAACAAAGCCAAAAAATATCGTCACCATCAAAACCTTTTTCAAGCAGGGAAAAAGGGCAGACTGCTAGACGAACTCATCACGAATGAGAACTTTTCAGCCTGTACGAAACCGCCGCTCACGATGGAAGAAATAGAAACAGAGTTCCGTGAACGTTTCGGAGATAAAAGAACCTTCATATCACTACCAGAGGCCGACAATGGATGGAGTGATAGCGGAGAGGACTATCTTAACGTCACCGATCGAGCTGGAAGAGGTACAACGGGCCCTCCGTAGCCTCAATGCTAAGTCCTCTCCAGGCCCTGACGGAATCGAAATGACAGTCGTCGGGGCTATCGAAGTTTCTACTTGGGCAAACCTATTCAATTGCTTCCTCATACTTCAGGCGATACCATCCAGTCTAAAGAAGTGTCGGACCGTGCTCCTGAGGAAAGCAAACACGTCCGGAGACAAAATTACCGATTGGCGGCCCATTACAATCGGTAACGCTGTCTACAGACTATATACCCACCTCTTGGCAAGGCGCCTGGGCAACGCCCTTCCATTGGACCCATCACAGAGAGGCTTCATAGAGTTGGCAGGATGTAGCACAAACCTGTACATCCTCGAAGGGCTGCTAAAACACTCGAAGTCAACACATGCCAACTTGGAACTAGTGATGCTGGATTTTGCCAAGGCGTTCGATACGGTTTCGCACGCATACCTATGGGAAGCCTTAAGGAGAAAAAAAAAAAGAAAAGAAAAAAAAAAAAGATCAACTAGATTGACGTCAGTGAAGTCCGATTAACGACTTGGGTGAAGTCTCATTGAGGCGGTAGCCTGAAGACGGTTTCAACCAGGTAAGTAACCTCTTTTGTACTTGATTTTGCGAATTTCAGCTTGGATTTGTTTCCTGTCCTCCTTTGATGATGGACCAGCCGCCGACCACCTCAACAGCAACAACCTTTGCAGAAGCGGCCCGGCCACCACCAGTTCCACCAGTAGAGCTGCCTGATGACCTACCAGATTTGCCATCCTTTAGGACATTCCTGCAAGGACTTGAGGAAGACCAGGAGAAGAAAAAGCCCACCAGCTTCTCCAGGAACTCGTCCTTGTTCCTCTATGGAAATGGGGCGATCAACAACGTGGAGGTCGGACAAGCCATCCATGACGCTGGACTGGAACCCCTTAACTGGAACCCTGTAATTAACACCATCAAAGCTCAACTAACCCGCTGGTCCTCTCTTAACCTCTCCTTTTTCACAAAAACTTTCCTTATCAGTACATACAGCACACCCGCCATTTACTACAAATCAAAAATTATAGGGCTGCCAGGTTGGGCGCGCACCTCCATCGACGCCGGTTTTGACCGGTTTCTGTGGCAGGGGCGCAAACACCTAGCAAATAATCAAATAACTAGACTCCCTCGAAGCCAGGGAGGACTAAATCTCCTCAACTTAGAGAGCAAAACAGGTGCTCAACTACTAAAAACTGTTATTGATATCATAAGGACTGTAGATAGACCAAGATGGCAAATACTTTTCCTTCAACGAATAGCTAAAGCCTTCAACATCCCTGATGGCCTGCATGCTTTGACTAATAAACTAAAGCCATACAGAGCCACCCGAAAACTTCTAACCTACTACCACGTAACCCTTCTCTCTTGGATAAAATCTAACATTACAATCAGTACAGACAACTCCGTAAGCTTAGGTACTAACGTAGTTGATCTAGCCAAATTATCCCATCGTGACCTCTACTTCTTCCTGTCGTCCCGCCCGATCACGGAACCGGACTACAGGGGGAAGTGGGAAGCTATCCTAAACTCTGGCCCTCTTCCATGGGAAAGAATTTGGAGAAGTAGCATCAACCGCCTGATGGATGGATATTCCTCTGACATACACTGGAAACTCTTAAGAAATGTACTCCCTACGAGGGAAAATAAACACAAATGGAAATTATTAACTTCCCCGAAATGTCTCGTTTGTCCCGAGCAGGACGACACGGCCATCCACTGTCTATTCTCTTGCCCAGGCAACATAGAAATGTGGAGCCCCGTCCGAGATTTGGTTTATCGTATTCAAAGTCCCCAGATCAAACTTAATTTGTACTGGCGCATCTTCGGATTCCCCCCTTCAAATAAAAAGAACCGTCTTTCGAACTTCCTGGCCTTCTCCGCCCAGCGGATCGCTTGGGGTATTCGAAAGACTTTAGAGGGCGGTCAGCCCACCTCAACCAAAACCCTTTTTCAAAATTACGTGAGGTTTTACTTGCGACAAAAATACACGGTTATGCAGTCCAGCATTACTGACAGGGCGATATATTCGTCCATCTGGCTTATCAACGGCGTCCTTGGGACCATTACATCAGATCATCAGCTTCAACTCTGCATGGATTGAGATCTCATCATCTTCTCACAACAACAACAACTATTCAACCTCAACACTAGGCCAACCCCCGGATTTCACACTCCGACGGGGAGCTACAGTGTGACTTTCGGCACCCAAGTTTCGCACAACTTTCGGAACAGCTGGGTTTTTTTTTTTTGTCCCTTGTTTCTGTCTTCTTTCTTTCAGTTTTCGTTTTTTCAGGAGAGATTTTAACTCCAGGATACTTTCGTTCTATCCACGCACACCACACAACACAAATTAAAAAAAATAACCCAAACCCCCAAACCACTCTTTATTTTCTAACTTTCTCCCCTATCTTTCCTTCCCCACGGATTTCCCTCTTTCTCTCCTCTTCTGTTTCCTACGTTATGGAATTGGGTACTGGCCTGTAAGATGGCTTTTTGCCACCTCTCAGGCCATGCTACTTCCTAAACAACATCAACAAATGGAGCCTTCTAGACTCCCGACGCGGGACTTTCATCCTGCAAAAAGTCTGACAACTCTGGCCGATGGGATGATGTCAACCCGCCGTCTGGAACATGTCCTTTTCTTCTTTCAGCCTCACTACAGTACAGCAGCTTCATCAACAGATCCGACTTCATCTTCTCAAGACGTCGAGGGGCGAACGTTGTTTCCCCTTCAAAAGGCATCTATTAAGCCAAAAAATTAAAGATCCTCTCCCCAGTCCGGTTGGATGTTTCTATAAATAAACAGTGGTCCCCCCACCCCAGCACACACCTCTAGGGACAGGCGGAGAGTAAACTCCGTACCGAGAGTCCAGCCTTTGGAAAAATCGTACCTCTCCTGCCGCTTTGCGAAGGAGTTTGGGTAGCCCGTTGCTCTCACTTAGCCTCCTCCCTCAAAAGATAGCAACACTTACACAAAAAAAAAAAAAAAAGATCAAAGTGCTTTCTTGTTCTTAACCCGGATTTTACCTCCAGCGACGTCTTGGACCCCGCACTGCGGCAGTACTCGACAGTATTTTCGACCAGCGCTTCGACAGGTAAGTTTGTTTGCCCTCTGCTGTGAATTTTTCGCGTGTGTTATTTCTCGATTTCCTTGTGCCTTATGCTGTGTGTAGATTCTTTAGACTCCCCTGTTAGTTAGAAGGCACGGTTTGTTCTCTGTGGAATTTATTAGAAGTATTAGGGCTCTGAATTTGTTTAGGAAGACTGCGGCCGGACACTAGATCACCGCAAAGTAAGTTCTGCGGAACGCCTTGATAGGCCCCGTTAAATTGCGAATTTCTTACCCACCCCACTTAGAACCGCGCCGCACCTTAGTTTAGATTAGCTCGCTAGGAATAAGAGTTCTGAACTCAGAATATTGGCCATTAGAATTTTTATGCGAGAACACTTTAGTAATAAGTCCCAGGACTTAGATTTTTAAACTGTAAGAGTTCCGAACTCGGGAATTCTTTTTCCAACTTCAGCTTACTCCTCCCTCCTTCGTCTGCGTCGTTTAAAAGTCTCCGGACTTAGTTTTTTTGGAAAAACTTTAAATAGTAAAAGTCGCTCGAGACTCTGTTGTTTTTCTCTGCTAAGGTAGTTAGGATACGCGACCCCTCTTTGGTTTAAAAACTTAACCTCACTAGTTAGCTTCTTCTTTCCTCTCCAGCTTACGGAGATAGATGGATTTTTCACCTCTGAACAAACCAGCTAGGAAACCCCTTAGAAACGGTAAAAGTCCCATCATTGTTCAGAGGAAAGTAACTGCTGCGCGACATATATATCCACAGGGAACAAATCACCACCCCTCAAGTAAGTTAGGATCCCGCACCGTCCCTCCCTTCCCTAGCCAATCTATCTTCAGCTACTAGAACCCCCCCGCCCTCCCACTCTTTTCAGCGTAGCATAGCCAGCCACTCCCCGGTAACAAAAAGCCACTAATCGGATTAGCGGATTAGTGGCGACCGGCGAGCTGACAGCAGCAGAGAACAAAGGAGCCGCGATTAACACCAACCGCAAACAGACGGAGCCCCAGCCATCCACACCTCCTCCACTTATGCCTCGGCCGCCGACAACAATGCGGAGGCCGGAAAAAACTCCCCGAAGGACGCTGGAGCCAACAATGGCATGCCGTCCTTCCAGGAATTCCTAAGAGACCTGGAGCTGGACGCAAAGGACGCATCCAGTCTTAATTTTGAGAAGAGTTCGCTCTTCGTGACCCCGGCAGCCGACGTCTACTGCGAGGACGTCGGCCGAGCGCTCAGCCTGGCCGGGTTGCTGCCCAAAGTGAGGGCAGTTATCCCGAGCTACGGAGGGGCCATTGAGATAATTTGCCGGACCACCAAAGACGCGGAGGAGTTGTGTACTCGCGCACTCTCCGTAAAAGGAATCCATCACGTCATGCGAGGGGCATCCCCCCTCGCATGGGTAAAAATACGGGGACTGCCCCTCACCACCGGGTGCAGAGTCCCACAGCAGATCCTGGAGAGGTATGGGCAAATGCTTATACCCCTCAAATACGATTGTATTCCGGGTCTGCCGCTCCTCTCCGGATAGAGGAGCGGAAAGATGCTGCTGCGGGAGCCGATCCCGCGGCGTATAAAATAGGTAGTCGACGGACGAACCTATAGTTTCTCCGTCTTCTATCGAGACCAGCCTGCTCCCCCCCCCCGTACTGCCGGATATGCCGGACAACGGGGCACACTCGGTTCAGCTGCCCGACGGGGCGGAGAAGGCAGAAAAAGAGGTAAGTGCCCCAACTCCACAAAACAGGCAGGAGGAGGACAAGGGCAGGAAGAGCAAAGGCCCAAAGGCGAAGGGTCCCAAAGAAGCGGCGAAACCACCGGACCCTCCAACCATAAAGGAGGAGGAGCCAGAACAGGGGAAGGAAGACCCCCCCGACGGGCTCAGACAGAGAAGACGACCTCGTCGTCGTCTCCGTGAAGAGGCCCGGAAGGTCCAAGGGACCGAAGAGGACGGTGAGAGAGTCTAACCCCCCAACCCATCCCAAGAGGAAGGAGCGGAAGGTAGACTCCTCACCTCACCCACCTACCAAGGAAGCAACAGCAGAGAGGGCCCTCCGCGAGCCGACAGTGGTCCTCCAGAAGATAGCCCCTCCCACGATTCAAGGGGCTGAAGGCATGGAAGTACCCACCTGAGGGGTGTCACTTCCATTTTGGATGGATCTTTCGGTTTCAGCTAGGGTAACGTCCACGGACTGTGATTTTTAGAATTTTGATTATGTCTAGACGCTTGGAAATCTTATCCCTGAATTTAAGAGGGATAAAATTCAACAAACATTGGAATACCTACCTAGATCAACTGACACACACCACCCACGACAGAATAATCTGCATGCAGGAGCTGCATCTGCAGTCTAACCATGAGGTAGATAAGTATCTTACCAACTGGCATGGACTAGCAGTAACCAGCCTAGACCCCATAGGTAGAAAGAAAGGTGTCGCGATCCTCTTCCACCCGAACATACAACCAAAGATAGAACACACCTACAAAGACGACGACGGACGGATCGTCATAGCCAGCTACCAAAACCAGCTCCAAAGAAAAGTAATGATCGTATCGGTGTACGCCCCTACCGTTGCGAAGGAGCGGACAGCGTTCTTTCTGCGCTTCAATGATATCTAGAACAAGAACTTAGGTCATACCCTGCAGACGACATATACATTGCAGGTGACTTTCAACTGCGTCCCTCCCATGAGTTAGACAGGCAGGGATCAGACATTAAAAGTAGGACGCATCTGATGGGAGCGCCACAACTGCAGACCATGTGTTCGCGGTTTGGCCTGGTCGATGCGTATAGATATAAACACCCGAACGCGCTGTCGTACACTCATTATAGTAAAAAGTATAGCGTAGCCACTAGACTAGACAGAGTGTACGCATCTAAACACATGGCTAGGCAACTCCAGGACGTGGCGCACGACGTTATCGCGTGGAGTGACCATTCCCAGGTTACGGCCGGCTTCTTGATTCAAGCGAATACCAGAGGACCCGGATTATGGAAGCTCAACAACGCTATTCTGACCGAGTCGGAGTACGTCGAGAGCGTCCAGAACATCTGGAGAGACTGGTCCCTGCGCAAGGACGAGTTCGCCGACCCCCTGGAATGGTGGGACTTAGGTAAGGACAGATTAAGGAACTTTAGCATAAGGTACAGTCAGGCACGTAGTGCATATAAGTTATACATAGAATCTAGACTTAAAGAGGAACTAAAGCTAGAGCTTAAACAGGCCGCTTTAGGGCTAGACAACAAAGAAAAGATACGAGCCATCCAAACCAAGATCAACCGCATTCAGGTAGACAAAACAGAAGGAGCGAGGATTAGGGCCCGAGTGCCGGCCATGAACGGTGAAGGTTGTAGGAGGTCCTTCTGTGGTTTAGAAAAAGCAAACGGTGATAGGAAAACTATAAATAAACTAATAAACAAAGACGGCCAGACCCTCACACACTTGGAGGACATCCTAGATGAAGAGTCTCGGTTTTATAGTGAACTATACACTAGAGAAGACACTTGTCCTTCAGCTCAGGACGAAATCTTGGCGTGTCTGGAAAATAAACTAGACCCCCTAGATGCCGAACTCTGCGAAGGGGCCATTAACATTAATGAAATAAAACAGGCCATTAGGGCCTCAAATAAAGACAAGACTCCCGGAAAGGATGGCCTTACGCTAGACTTTTATAAGAGATTTGAATATCTCCTAGCAGAGGACCTGACTTTCGTTGCGAATAGCGCATACAGTAGGGAGGTTCTCTCAGAATCCCAGCGTGCCGCCACCATCGTCCTGCTACCGAAGGGGGGCGACGGGGCGTACCTGGAGAACTGGAGACCCGTAAGTCTCCTTAAATAGTGATTATAAAATTATCACTAAGGTGCTAGCAAACCGGCTAGGCAAAGTAATTGGTAAAGTTACAAGTGCCGACCAGACCTGTGCAGTTCCTGGTAGGAGTATCACGAATACCCTCCAGCTGTTCAGAGAAATTACAAGTAGGCTAGACACGGAAAATTCCCTTGGAATTATGCTAGCCGTTGATCAAAAGAAAGCGTTTGACAGGGTAGATTGGAATTTTCTGATAAGAACACTTAAAGCCCTAGGCTTTGGGGAGTATTTCGTAAATTTCATCCGCCTTCTCTACAGAGACATCACCACACAGATACAACAAAACGGTTTCCTCTCTTCGCCTATCCACCCAACTAGAGGCATACGGCAGGGATGCCCCCTGAGCGCCATGCTCTATGTCCTCACTGCTGAGACGATGGCGGCCTATATCCGATCTAATGGTAACATTAGGGGTATAGGTGGCGTCAAAGTTCAGGAGTACGCAGACGACACGACGCTATTCCTGCAGGACATGGATAGCCTGCAGGAGGCGCTCGGCGCTCTCGAGGTCTACGAAAGGGCCTCGGGAGCTAAGATCAACAAGACGACGACGACAGCGGCATGGCTGGGAGGCTCCCAGAAGCCGCCTAAACGTCACAGCGTGACGTGGGTGGAAGGCCAGATAAAATTACTAGGCATCTTTTTCCCACTAACACCGTTCACAAGATCAAGGCTTTACTAACAGCATGGTCTTCTTCAAACCTCTCCTCTCTCACAAAATCTCAACTCATACACACATACGCCGCCATAGACGCCGAGATCGATCGGTTCCTGTGGCAGGGGCGCAAACACCTGGCAAATAAACAAATAACGAGACTCCCCAGATGCCGAGGCGGGCTAAACATAATAAACCTAGAGAGCAAAACAGGTGCTCAACAAATAATAAATATACTAGAAATCTTAAGTACCACTGAGAATAGACCAAGATGGCACCAGCTACTCCTAGACCGCTTAGTTAAGGCATACAACACCCCCGATGGTTTGCATGTCTTAACTAACCATCTTAAACTATACAGAGCACAGAAAAACAGACTACCAGGTTAGCGCCCTCACTAACTGGATCAAGTCCAACACAGACATAACACACAGCATGATCTAGAACAATTATCCCAACGTGATATATACTTATTCCTGTCATCACGCCCGATCACAGAACCGGACTACAGGGGTAAGTGGTAAACAACCCTAAATTCAGGCCCACTTCCATGGGATAGAATTTGGAATAGCAGTATAAACCGCCTCGTGGATGGATACACCTCTGACATACACTGGAAAATTCTAAGAAACGTACTCCCCACCAGGAGAACAAACACAAATGGAAGCTTATTAACTCACCGAAATGTCTCAGATGTAACGAGAAGGACGAGACGGCACTACATTGTATATTCTCATGTCCTCTGAATATAGAACTGTGGTGCCTAGTCCGCGACCTGGTATTCAACATTAAAAGTCCCCAGGACAAACTTAGTTCGTTCTGTCGCATCTTTGGCTTCTCACCTAGAACTAAAGAGGACTGCCTTTCAATCTTCCTGGTTTTCACGATAGCTTGGGGTAGCCGAAAGGCTTTAGAGGGCGGTCATCTCACTTCAACCAAAAGATTATTTAAAAATCACGTAACACTTTGGTTACGACAAAAATACGCAGTCATGAAGTCCAGCATAAATGATAGAGTAATCTATTCATCCATCTGGCTCATCAACAGCACCGTTTACAACTACATCCTGACATCACACCATCCTCAACCATCACCTTAGACCAACCACCCTGAGTCAACCCTATCCTTGTTTTTCGTTATCCCCCTTTTTTTGTTTCAGATGAAAACACTTTAAAAGAATAGACGACTTTACTCTCTACTTCTCTTCCTTCCTCTCTTTTTCTTCCTTTTAAATAATTTCGTGATTTCAGAATTTTCAAGACGACCTGAAGAAATAACAACCAACTCTTTTCATTTACCTCTAAGATCTTTTTTTTAAACCTTAAATCCTTTATAACTTTAACTTCACCACTTCTAACTTGAAACCTTAAATTTCTTTACAACCTCATCTTTACCATTTATACTTTAAAAATATCCCCAACCAACTTAACCCCCTCCCCTCTATCAGTGCAAGCCTCTATTTATTTGTAAAGTACTCCTCCCCAAACATCAACCCCGTAAATGGACTAACCATGTTTCTGTCTCCGTTCCTACTATTCACCCTTTACAGTCCAAACTAACATCAAAGGATTTTCAAAAGAAGACGGTGGTGCGGAATGGGCGCTGGCCGCTAGGCTACTTTCCGGCATTTCCACCAGCCAGGGAGCCTTCGGTCCCCCTACGTGGGATGATCACATGATCACCTCTAAATATTACCATCTGGGAATCTCTGATTCCCCAACGTGGGAGGACTGACCACCACAAATTAGGAAACGGAGGGAGAACGTGACTCCATCCATTTTTCACCAACAAAAAAAAAAAATAGAACCCACCCCACCTCCATACTCCTGTTGGATTTAATAAAAATAAAAAGTGGCCCAAACTCTCCCCTCTCAGCTTCTAAGGACACACAGAGAGAAAACTCTGTTCCGAGGGTTCAGCCTGGAAAAATCCTACCTCTCCTGCCGTATTTACGGAGGAGTTGGGTAGCCCGCTGCTCTCACTAGCAATAGGTACACATACACAAAACACGGGTCGAAATAAGGCCTCACTCATAAACAGCTGTGACGGCCGAACGTGGAACCGACCCAGCTCCCAACACACAAACACAACCTTACACACACCCACCACCTCAAAAAAAAAAGTGTACAGACTCACGAAACTAAAACAAACATTTTACCTTTTAAAATCTAAAGTAGATATTCTCTTTGAAAGTGTGAAAAGGAAAAAGAAAACAAGCCATCTGTTCCCAAACTTCATGACTGCAGTCTCTCGGCCAGTGAGAATTTTCGTGCTATTGCAGTAATTCTGAAAAATATAACCACATTTGAATTTGCGTTGCATAAAGACGTCAATATTACAATGACTATGATTATGTAAATTAAAGAATACAGATTTATATCAATGAATCATCAGTTAATTTTTTTAAGTTTGCAGACAGCTTAGATAACTAGTTTTGTGTGTTTTATTACTTTCATCACAATTATCAGAATGTGTTTCAGGAGTGCGAGAGAGACAGCATCTTCAACTTTTACTCTGATCCTGATTTTTTTTGATAGGTGATGTCACATTATTTCTACAATTCCTGATTATGCAGCTGTAAGAGAATTACCATAGGTTTAATATTTGAAAGAGTTCAAGTAGGGGGCTCATCTATACATTTAATTAGGAATTAGTGGTACTGTAGGCAGGAAACCATCATAGCTGATGCAGGCAGCCCAGGGAAGAGGAATGGTCAATCAATAGAATCCATACATTTATTTATATTAGTATGTATTGTCAAGAAACGTTAAGTAAAACAGATGGCAGTACATTTGTATTTTTATGCTGAAAAGATCTTTGGCGAACAGTTGATAAGTAAAGTGATGATATTGCAATGATTTCTCTCCTAGTAAATACCTATTAGTGCATTCTTAGATACATATTGAAATGGACTGCAGAAGTCTGTTAATAAAGACACGTTAAAGAAAACATTCTCTGAAAGCAAACCCATTAATTTCAAAACAATTTAGCAAGAATAAACTTGTAATATCTTTCAAACAGCTATGTGCAATGCCATAACTTTCTGCCAAAGAAACTAAAACATTTCATGTGGCATGGATGCATAGAATATATGGGTTCCAATGTCTAAAGCAAAAGTAGTTTTATTTAAAGTCACATAAATTTAAATATTTGTTATTTCAAGAAATTCAATAAAATCATTCAATCGAGTACATAAGAGGAGTTGGTACCTTGAACACATCAGTGAACCATAAATTAGGTATTATACAAACAAATACCTTATTTAGTGAAAGAAAAAGTTAACTTCTTACAATTTGTTTTAACTGGTTCCTATAAGAAAAACTGGACAGCCACGATAAGATGCAGCTGTTGTTTTTTCACTGGTGACATCCAGTTTACTAATAACTTCTCCACAAATTGGAGCCTTCAATGTCAGAACATTTTGAAAAAGTAGTTTCTAAGCCTGAAGTCAGGAAATTTGTACTCTGGGCAAGCTGATTAAAACAGGTTACCAACAAGCTATGAGAGATGAGTTTTGATTCTTTCCACAGCCAGTGTTTCGGTTTTTTAAATTTTGGTTTTACTTGGTCACCAAAGCTAAAACTACACACGTAACTCCTTCTGCTTACTGCTGTGAAATTTTCTAATTTTCTTAGTTCATGCAAAGTTGGGACAGTGGTTAAAACTATATCTTCAACTGTACAGGCAACAATACTTACACTACACTATATTTTTGTTGTTTTCTTAACATTTTTTTAATTTTAGAAATATTAATGTAGAAAAAATTCAAGCCAAAACAGATAAAATCTCTATAATATATATATATAATATCAGTTAAATCTGATATAAAGTAATAACATTTGTTTAAATATTCTTCAGGTAATGTTTAAATTTCCCAACAGTAGATTTGTATTATCAACCAAGCGCTGTGTTGGGACACTGCACCAATGTGAAAATTCTGAAGATCATTTAAGAGAGAACCATATATGATAGCTTCCTTACACACACACTGGAAATTTCAAAGAAAAATTTTAAATTATAAAATATTTTATAATGAATTCCTCATTTAATCCAAGTTCATCAGGGATGTTGCAGTAGGTTAGTGGGACAAATGTGCGGAATATGTTACATTCTGAAAACTCTTACAAGATACTTTCACAATAATAATATAATAATGGGATATGATACAAATGATAGAGATGTTCTGTACAAGAGATTAATTTTGTCAACAGTGTATGCATTTTTGTTTTAAATAGTTAAAAGTTTTGTAGCAATTAAGAAACTAACTTATTTGCATAGTTTATTTCCAAAAGCTCACTAATCAGGTACAGCATCTCCTTTTCATTTTGCTTGATAAATACTGAAATACGCTTTAATAAATTTACAAGAACTGGTTTGTACCATCTGAAGATTAACAACTAAAATAAAACACTCTACTGAGTTGTAAAATTTTATCATTAAAGTGATCAGTCTTGACTGTGTTCTACTGCACATAAATCCTTCACAATTGTGTTAAAACAGCAACGTCTGTTCAAAGAAATTGATGGGAATTAATTATTTGTATTAGAATTTACTGAATTTTTTGAAAATATATATATATCTGTTAGAATCTTTGCATTTTCAAAACAGTAAAAACTGGTATTTATTCAAGTCTTTATCAGCCTGGTTTAACTTGCTTCCATCCAATCACAACCTTTTCTTGAACTACAAATGAAAATTTAAAAAATCTACAAAAATGAGAATAACTTGGCATTTGTTTGGTTTTTCTACCTTTCTTCTAGCCTTGACTGCACAAAATGCACCCACTTAATTAAAAAGTTTATGGAATGACCGAAAAAGCACAAATGACTTTGCATAAAGTTCAGTATTCAAAACATAATTTAAGTAGAAAGGAAAAAATGCAATCTATAGTGCAGAAAGTTAAAACAAATAGTAGTCAGTCACTATACCTTATCCATCAGCGAGGTTAATGAAACACTGCAACCAAGAAGTGTTAATTTTTGGCCCAGAATAATTGGAAATTTTGCAAACAAAGATTTCATAATCATTTTCACCATCACAGTCCATTACACAACTTTTCCAAATATCTTCAAACATTTGATTGTTCTGACAACATTGAAATACCATAGAAAACACACAAACATATTAATACATTACTCAACCAGGAAAAAATGCAGCTAAAAAGTACATCCGAAAGCATGTATTATTACAGAAATATTAGTCTACACTTGATGCATTCAAGATTTTCTTTAAAATGGCAATGTACCTGACAGAATTGAGACATCCTTTGGGAACAAATTGTTTCTCACCATGCCAAATGCAGCCCATAACATGACACTCCATCCTCCTTACTTGACCTGTGGTTTACGCACATTAGGCTTGGAGGCTTTTGTTGGACTTCTCCAAAACCCAGGTGAGGATGTCAAATTGAATTGCTGAAACCTGGATTCACTGGAGAAAAATTCATGCCACCATTATTTGGCAGTCATGCCAGATGCATCCGCCACCAAAATATAAAGCATTCTATTTTTTTGGAAGGGGTTTCTTATGTACTACACATTATCTGCAACCAAGCAGGTAGAGATTATATTAGACCATTTTTGGCTTATTTCTGTTTCATGGTCAATGTCAACAACAGTATCTTGGCAATGAATGCAGACTTGGTTAGTAAATAATATCTGTCATAATCCAAACTACTATGCCATATCAGTAACATTTGCGTCAGCGAACTTTGCACTATATACGAGTTGGTCACTCGTTACTGACAGATCAGGTTGTTATTTTACATTATGCAAGACCAGCACTGCTGGTAGAGGAAACGGATTCTACATTTTTACCACAGAAATTCTCACATTCTCAATTAATAATTTTGGTATAAATGAGTTTGTTGTTCTGTTTTTTGGAAACTAAACAAAGAGCTTCAAAGCCAACATTCTCAGTCCACAGTCAAGGATGTAGGATAGTTTTCTGATGAGGTAAATTGAAATTTCATGCACCTATTCTGCAGGATGTCACTACATGCTATATATCTTCCCTGACCATAATCTGGAAGAAGAATCAGGGCATTCGAGTTATTTTCCAACACACAAATTCAACAGAACACTTGGATCATCAACTGAAAGCAACACACCCAAATCATAACAATATGATAAATTAAAGCAAGTTCTCACATGCATATGGAAAACCTAGACTTTGGTATTATCTGTAGAAGAAGAATTCTTCCTGCCCAATAGGATGTCTTCTAGAGGAAATGGAATAATGGATGAAAACCTGCATGTATCTGCTACTAGAAGTCAGTATATCTTCACTATTCCAATTTTCTGGCACCTTTGCCAGACACGCAGCCATACACTTGTAATGATCCACTGCAATGCTTCACTTTAGCTGGTCTACATTCACTGATTGCCTGGAACAAACAGCTGTTAATTGTTGGTAAAAAGTTAATAAATTCATTTCTGCTGCCCATTTCAGACTTATGGGTTTGCCTATTCTCAGGAATGATTTTTAGCCAGATGCAATCTGTTGACACCACTTTGCCTTTAAAGTCTCTTGCAGTTTTCTTCAAAAAAACATCACCATCATATTTGCAGCCAGGCCATTTCCAATTCTCCAACTAGCTGATCGTTTGCCATGTAAAAGCATACCACAGAGAAACTTCTAAGCAGTTTGGGATTTTTCTTCCTCAACACTTCCATTACCAACAATGCCAGTTTTATGTATTTTCCTCAAGTCATGCAAATGCTCTCACCCTCTAAATGAAGTTGGGCTGAAGCATTAATAGAGAGATTTATGGTTAATTTTCTTCAGAGACTCATTTTTCTAGTCAAGTTACGCTCCTGTGAAACCTAATAATAATTTGAAAATTCAAGTTAATGATTAAAAATTTTTTTTATCAGTTCACAAAGAAATTAATGACAAACTACCGCTATCTTTACATAATCACTATTTTCAAGACTATTGAGTGAGAAAGCAGCTTTTTTATAGGCATCACCATGATTAACCAATGTAACTATGGCATAATAATTTAGTACCAAGCTAGCTTTACAAATATAAATAAAATAACTACTACTGAAGAAACATGTCTAGAATGGTTCTTTAATTTCTTGATGTAATCACATTATACCGCTTTTCCATTACACGAGTTAAACAAACTGTACTAGATTAGTAACTTCACAGCTCTATTCTTTAGTGGTGATATCAAAATGGCTAAAGTCTTTTTCACCAAAAGTCAACACAATCTCCTCCACAAAAATTACCTCCATTTGTCTGTAACTGAAATTTACTTTTAATAAACAAAGAAATAAAGGTTTAATTAAAATTAGCTTTTCAAACTTAAACCTTTCAGTGCTGGTGGTCAACATTTTAATTTCCACCTTCTCACAACCATTTGTTGACTGAATGACTGAAGTGGCCAGAGCTGTAATTTCTCTGAATTTTGACGGAGGTCTTGTTCTTCTACTCGCTGTTTTCTCAATGGTAGTCTTCTGTGCCAGAATGCTGACATCTTCCAGCTGTACAACTATTTTCATTTAATGTACTAGTTCATTGTCTGTTGATGTTGAACGATTTATAAATTATATATTTTAGGATCTTCTAAAATCATGATGTTCCTTAGCTTTCACTGAAATAGCCAGGCTTAGTAATCTGTTTAAAGTTTAAGCAGTAACCAAACTCATTTCTAAAGATTCTTCACAATGATAGCCACATCGCTGCAAAATACATGATCCGCAGTCCTATCACTTCCTCTAACCAGAACTGATTATAGACAGCGCAGCTAATATTTAATTAAATAAAAAAAACCCTTAAAAGTAGATAAGTATTGCATACCCTGAAATAGATTTTAAAAGAAAATTTAAAGAACCTTGCTTTTATTTCAAAGATCAATGAGAGCATATTACAAATATAGAAAACTTAACTAAATAATTCTTCATTAAGTTCAATGAACTTGGAAAATGAATAAAAAATGCATTGAATAAATATAAAATTCCATTTTGCTGCATATTTATTCAAGTGTAATCTGTTGATACAAGCAGCCAGTTCTATTTTAGCCCTCTACAAACAATCAGTCCAAAAGGATTTGCACACCTGCATATTTACTATAGAGTTCTCAAAATATTTCATATGAAAAATATGTGAAGTGAAAAAAGAAAACTAAAACAATTTTGATATTATTTTGTTTTAATACCCTAACCCTAATATTAAGTTTACTAATTTCCTTTTTGTCAGTACTAACCGAGCTGAGCTGAGCTCACAGTAGTCTGAAGTTCTCTCTAAAAGCAGATGTAAAACAACAGAAAATTATTTCCTGTTCTGTTACTGTTAATAAAGTAACCAATAAATGGATTTACATTTTGCACCATCATCAGGATTTAGTCCTGAGGACAATGACGATCATAGCTGACCAGTCAGGAACTACCAAACCAATGTTGAAGAATCTTTTAACCAAGTGAAACAAATTTAATTTTTTTTTAAAAATCAAAATGAGTTTCTCATACTTGAGATGACAATTTAACCTAATTACCACAAATTGGGAAGAGTTATCAGCTGTGCCTCTGAAAACATTCATGTAGTTTCAAAAGAGAAAACTTAGAATTTCTTTAGTTAATAATAAAATATTTTTGTTACAAAAATCCAGTTAGTTCAATGCTTAGCTGGGATACAAACCACAGAAAAGTGTGGGGAGACCAATGAGATAGTGCAATAAAACACATTTTAGTAAGAATGAAATTGTAAAACATGTTATCTAATTTTGTTGATAATAAACTTGCAAACCACACGTGTGTTCGTGAATACAACAAAAGTCAGCCATCTTTTTCAGTTCACCATATCACATTTAGTCGTACCGATGTTTTAAATTTGTCCTAAATTGCTCAAACTACAAATTGGATTTTTTACTCCACAGTTTCCAATTAATCCACATCAAATAAGGCAGTTATATGGCAGCTGCCAATTCAAAGAACATATTCATAAAGGGCCACTCTTCAGCAGAGATATGAAAAAACAATTCAGTGTTTAGGTAAGATTTCTAGATCAGTCAAAATGGCAATCACCGCAAGCTCCAAGTGTCACTGTACTTTAATCTCAGCTTCGTCATAATAGGTTAACATCTCAACACAATACAACTGACACTAACACAAGATAAGAGTATATATATATACTGTATATTTTGTTTTAGAAGTCAATACTTTTTCTTCCAGAAATCTGGGCTTCAAATTAGACTACAGAAATTATTGCCTGGAATGTTTGCTGATTGAGCAAGCAATTCACCGATAAGCTCACCGAAGCTTGAAAAACTACTTAATCAATAACAAGTGAAGCTGACCAATTACTATCTATCTTTTTCAATCCTAATTATGTATAAATACCCTTCATCTCACAATCTCTCTCATAAAGTCATGCAAATTGTACACGGCAGCCTTTAACCTTTGGATGCAGCACTGGGTCCGAGAGACCCAGCATAATTTTTGTTTTCTAATAACTGTTATAGATGCATTTGTCAACTTGGCCTCTCTCTATTTTTCTACTATGTTGTGACAAATATTTATGAATATAATTTCATAAAAAATTATATTGGTATGGAGAAAAATTTTAAATTAGTAAGCTAATTTTCCAGTCATTGTCTCACCAACCCTGTTTATTTCAATGTTGTAAATCCAATAGAAACCTTTGTTCTACCTAGTTTTTTTTCAGGATTTATTTGGTACATACAAATCTCCATATGGAGATGGAAAAACTATTTCAAAGGACAGTGAAAACATCTGTTACATGTATGTTTTTGACATTCTAAACTGTAAAAAATGTTTAGGGTGCAGTGTTTTTACAATTAATCAATATTTCACTGCGAGTATTCATTCATTCTTATGTTCATATATTATATGTCATAAAACTTGAGACAAAATAGTAATCGTATCTGTTTTATACTTCATTGTTACCATTATATTATTAATTTGTTTGGTAGATACCCTTGGCAAATTTTATTATACAAATGTATACATGTCAACTGTAAATGCTAAGATGCTAAGTAGATGCCATGCATTACTAATTTTTTTAGTACTTATCTGTATTAAAATGATACTCAAATGTAGAGACTAGGAATGTGTTATGAATATGGTATCACAATGCATATATTTTCCAGGTTTCCAAAATGGAAAAATGCAATGCGACTATGCTAACTGCAGAGATGGTGGTAGAATTAGCGACTGAAGAGATTATGGATGTGGATATGGAGTCATAATATTCTGAAACATTGATGAACCACACTATGAACCTGAAGAGGACGTTGAACATTGGAGGACAGAAGATTCACCAACCTGGCCAGCTTCAGGTATCCAGTTTATGCAAAGAATCTTGTGTTAGTGACGACAATAGTTTTTCTGAGTCTTCTGAAGAGTAACCTGAAGACAATGCCCAAAAGACAATTAGACTAAGCTGCAATGGCACATACTGCAGCAAAAGCCCTCCCGATCAAGGAAAAACACCAAGCCACAACATAAGGAACTTTCTGGGACCTGCACCAGAAACAAATTGTCACCTAAAGATTCCTGGGATCGTTTTGTCTTTAACAACATGATTGAGAAATTTGCAAGTGTTTAAATCTTGAAGGATGAAGAACAGCAGCAAGTAAGGAGAAAGAATGCAAAGATATATCTGAAAATGAGCTTCTGTCCTTTGTGGGCCTTTCTCTTTCGGTAGGAATATGAGAAAAACTGGGACATTTCCCCTTGGGAGCTGTTCGGAGACCCCATTTTCAAACCTGATACACAGACCCCACATCATTGAAATATTAAATATTTGAAGATATTCACTGTTTCCTGAGGGTTGATGAAAAAAGACAAGAGAATTTCATCTGCAAATAGACCTCATGGCAACTTTTAGATATGTACAAGATCTTTTTCTTGCTAACTGCAGAAAGAGATTTGTTCCCAGTGATTGTGTGACAGCAGATGAACAGTTGATGCAAGTTCACTCAGTATG
Organism: Nautilus pompilius; assembly: GCA_018389105.1. NCBI lineage: Eukaryota > Metazoa > Mollusca > Cephalopoda > Nautilida > Nautilidae > Nautilus > Nautilus pompilius. Next base: position 97,445 of record JACATO010000323.1, on the reverse strand, counting down.
CCAATGACGGGATTGTCTGCACTGGAAAATAGCCTGCTGAAAAAGTCCAGAGAAATCTTCGATCAAGCATTTTGCAGCAGTTATGCAGTCAATTGAGGAGCATAAGTCACAGCATAACAACAGACAATTTCTTCATAAGCATGCCCCTTGCTGAAGCACTACTTGAGAAAGGACTGATAATTGTTGAGACGCTCTGCCAAAACAAGCCAGACACACCTGGTTAGATGAAGGCTTACGAGTTCCGAGAATTTCATAGTTCTGAATTTGGTATCAAGACAACACCATCATGGTGAGTTGTGCGCCCAAGAAAGATAAGGCTTATCATTTTGTTGAGCACAATGCATCATGACAAGGCAGTAGATGATCAGAGCAGGAAGAAAAATAAATAAATAGTTACAAGAAAAGAGAAAAGTTATTTGTATTCAGAGAAATGCAGTTATTTCAGGCTTTTGCCATTACCACATTAGTAACAGAACTTAATGTTTTGGTGATCACCTGGCATTGATTATCAGGGTTATTTTGCATACCAAAACTAATCCTTCAGTACTATTGACAACAGAAAGATTGCTGGAATTTAACTACATTAACTACTTCTAGTAATGAAAAGAAGCGGGTAAAAAAAGGCCCAAGTAATTTTCTTTCTGTATGTTGCAAAAATCTACAAGATCTGCCAAATACAAACCCAACAAAGGAAAAAAAGCTAAAAGACCAACTATTAGACTGCACAGAACCAACCAACTCTTTAGAAAACAATCTAACAGCACCAGTCGAAGGATGAGAGATCCCTCCAACCCACACCTTATTAGGCCCTTTCTGAATCTGAAAATAACTCAACCCATTCTGCTCAAGCGAAGTAAAAAAAAACAACCCCCACCAACACACATACACGAGAAACAATTCACACAAAAACTCTCACCGTTACTGCACCAACACTTCTCCTCCTAACCCTAGGTGTCTTAATACTCCGCCAAAATGAAACCTTTGCATGCTATCCAATACTTTTCTACAGGCAGCAGAATACAAAGAAACCTCATTCACTATCTCAGATAGTGCTTATGGCTCAACCTTTGTAGAAACAGGTTTCCATGGTCTTCATATTCTTATTGGATCCACTTTTCTCTTAACCTGCCTCCTATGAACAATATCCCAGCACTTCTCATCTACACATCACTTTGGGTTTGAAGCAGATACTGACATTTTGTAGACATAGTATGATTATTCTTGTACACTTGTATTTACTGGTGAGATTCTTAGTTTTGAGGTAACTTATCTTATGGTGTTAAGCTTTTAATTTAAAATGGTCAATACAACCCTCCTCACTCAGTTTTATACTTTAAATATAAGATCCAGTTTGCATCCAGACAGTAGGTTTCACTTAACCCTTCACTCTAACTTTTATTATACCAAAGGCTTAAAGTGAATATTATTTTGTGATTTCGATCTATACTATGAAAGTTCAACTCTCTATGCCTACCATGGAAGCTAAGATTTCCATTCATGTTCCTATTCCTTATATTTTTAGGTACTATTATTTCCCTTTCCTTCCTCCAACCACTGATTAGGTGTTTGAGTAGGTCTAGAAATTAATTAATAAGATTCCTACCTATTCTCTCCGGAACTGGCTCCCTTTTCGAAAGGGAGAGAGCAATTAAATACTTTAGTATTCAAGCCCTTGCATCAAGGGCTATCCTAATAACAAGTATACTATCCTTTTACATTACTTCCTCCTGAGATAATTTATTTAGTCAAACCAAAATAAGAAGAATTCTATTTATGCTTCTCCTCCTCATCAAGTTAGGGGGAGCACCTCTTCACTTTTGGCTTCCTAATATTACTTTACGGATATCGTGAATACATTGCTTTCTTCTCCTTACTTGACAAAAAATTGCCCCACTCTTTCTTATTTACATAAACTCCCACCCTACTTATATTTTATTATTAGGCGTAACAAGAAGATTAATTGGAGTCTTAGGTGGGATCAACCAAACAAGATTATGTATTTTATTAACATACTCTTCCATTTCACACACAGGATGAATAACGTGTGCTCTAGCTTTGAGAACTACATTACTCCTAGTATACTTTCTAACATATCTTCTCCTTTCCCTTATGATCTTCCTAATTATTTCTTACACTAATATTTCCTCTTTTTCACAACTAAGTAAAGGGAGAAATATAAATGAGTTAATATTAGCTCTTTCTCTCTCTCTTCTTTCTTTAAGAGGTTTACCACCCCTCCTAGGGTTCTTACCAAAATGATTTGTAGAGCCTAAACATATACCTACCTATAGGCTCCTTAATCTCCTTATACTACCCACTGAAATTTATCAATCTTCTCAATTATTAAACCTGAGATTCTTCAACAACTTAACCTCCCTCTTAAACCCTTCTCTCGATTCCTTAGATCCACTCTTATAATCACCACAAAGTATGCAATGAATTTTTTCAACAAATCCCAAAGATATTTGAACCCTTTATTTCTTATTTGGAATCTGATCCAGATTAGTGGGGGCATCATTAAGATTGTTAATCTGAACAGAATTAAGACAACCAGGAACTTTATTAGGGGACGATCAACTGTATAACGTCAACGTCACCGCTCAAGCATTTGTAATAATTTTATTCCTAGTAATACCTGTAATAATTGGAGGCTTCAGATATAGTGTTTCTTCAATTAAATAATATGACTTTCTGATTACTCCCTTACTTTATTACTTACTGGGTGAACTGTCTATCCACCACTCTCAGATAACCTAGTCCACACAGGACCTTCAGTAGATTTAGCAATTTTTTCACTTCATTTGGCAGGCGCCCTTAATTTCATTACAACCATCGTAAATGTATGATGACAAGGCTTACAATTAGAGTGAATACCTCTATTTGTGTGATCAGTAAAAATCACAGCAATCCTGTTACTTTTTTCCTTGCCAATACTCGCAGGGGCCATCACTATATTACTCACTGATCAAAACTTAAATACCTCATTCTTTGACCCAGCAAGAGAGGAGGAATCCAATTTTATACCAACATTTATTCTGATTCTTTGGTCATCCAGAAGTATATATTCCTATTTTACCAGGATTTGTAATAATCTCACACATCGTGTCTCACTTCTCCCAAAAGAAACCAATCTTTGGAGCATTAGGAATGATTTATGCAATACTATCTATTGGTCTCCTAGGGTTTACCATCTGAGCTCATCATATATTCACTGTTGGAATAGACGTAGACACCGGAGCATACTTTACAGCAGCAAATATAATTATTGCCCACAGGAATTAAGGTATTCAGATAATTAGCAACCATCCATGGATCAGTAATCAAATTTTTTGCTCCAATGTTATGAGCCTTAGGATTTATTTTCTTATTTACAGTTGGTGATCTCACAAGAATTGTACTATCAAATTCTTCCTCAGATATTATACCTCATGATACTTATTACGTAGTTGCCTGGTACCCTCTGGTAACAGGGGCTACTCTTCACCCAAGATGAAAAAAGCCCACTTCATGTTAATATTTACAGGAGTTAATATCACCTTCTTTCCCCAACATTTCTTATGACTAAGAGGAATACCTCAACGTTATTCAGACTACTCTGGCCAATTCACCGAATGAAGCATTGTGTCATCTGTAGGATCTTTCATTTCCTTCATCGCTGTCTTAGTATTTATCTTCATTGTTTGAGAAAGGTTAACATCCCAACAAAAAGTTACTTGAACCAACCCCTTTAATACCTCATTAGAATGAGATAACTGCTTACCTGCTGACTGCCATGATCTCTCAGAAACAGGAGCCCTTACTTTATAGAAATGGCCTTATGAGAACAAATTAAATTTTAAGACTCATCATCCCCTCTCATAGAACAGTTAATTTTATTCCATGATCACGCAATATTTGTTAGTAATAATCACTTATTAGTAGGCTATGTATCAACCACCTTGATTATAAATAAAACCATCTCCCGAATAGTCCTCAAAAGACAAAAGGTAGAAACCATTCGAACAATTGCTCCAGCAATTATCCTTATCTTTTTAGCTCTCCCTTTCTTATGATTACTATACCTGCCAGATGAAGTAAATGACCCTTTATTATCTATTAAAGTTATTGGTCACCAATGATACTGAAGTTATGAGCATTCAGATTTTTTAAATGTAGAGTTTGATTTATACATGATCCCAACTAGAGATCTAATACGACAGTATCGACTTTTAGAGGCAGACTCTCGCCTTGTTGTTCCAATAACAGTCAACATTCGTGCTCTCATTTCCTCAACAGATGTACTCCACGCATGGACCATCCCCATGATGTATATCAAGGTTGATGCTGTCCCAGGATGACTAAATCAAGTTAGGTTCCTTCCACAATGCCCTGGAGTGTTTTATGGACAATGTTCTGAGATTTGTGGAGCAAATCACAGATTTATACCTATTGCCATAGAAACTGCTAATGTTCCTACTTTTTGTCTTGACTTACAAAGAACATTTAACAAAAAAAAATTAGTTAGGAATTAACATAAGGCTGTCATCCTTAAATCATCACAATAGTGATATTTTTTAAATGCCTCAACTATCACTATCCCGGTAAATTGTTTACACTGAACACTATCATGCTTACTTTGTAGTATTTCACACGCTGATTCCAAATCTGAAAACTGCTCTTGGATGTCATGTTTTTCAGTTATGGCATGTGACTGATGGATGAGGTTATTCATAGAATGTAGCAAGCTAAGCCACATAGCTGTGCTGTTACATCATGGTAACCAAAAACCTTCGGTTCCTATAGCTCATGCAGTTGGCTTGAAAATGATAAGCTATTCGGATCATAAATGGAAATTTGTGGTGATCACAAAGTTATTTCTCTCCTTCTTGGATTGTAGCTAGGATACACAAAACACGTGTTTCTTGTGTCTTAGCAACAGCCGTGATGATGCCAACCATTACACTTGCAAAGACTGGCCTATGCTACAGGAACCTATAGTTGACAGGTACAATGTGCAACATATGCCATTGGTAGACCCTCAGACTGTCTACTTTCAGCCATTTCATATCAAACTCGGCCTTATGAAACCTTTGTCAAAGCCATGGATAAAGATAGCGATGGCTTCAAGTGCCTAAGAGAGAAGTTTAATGCTGACAAGAGTGAAGCTAACCTCAAAGAAGGAATTTTTGTGGGGTCCGAAATTCAAGAACTCGTGTGTGAAGATTGGTTCAAAAAATAAGCTGAACCCACTGAAGTCTGCAGCAAGGGAAGCATTTATTTTAGTTGTACAGAACTTTCTTGGCAAAGATACAACTGAGCACTATGCTGAGTATGGGGAAAACATGCTAATGACGTATCAGCAAATGGGGGCCAATATGTGTCTAAAGATGCATTTTCTGCATCGCATCTTGATTTTTTTCCAACCAATCTAGGAGTTGTCAGTGATGAGCATGGTGAAAGGTTCCACCAAGACATGAAGGTGATGAAAAGTAGATATCAGGGTAAATTCAATCCCAACATGATGGGTGATTACTGTTGGTTCATCCAAAGGGAGACTGATTCCTCACGTAAGCGCAACAAGTGTCTGAAACATTTTTGAACATTTGCAATGTACCTACTATGTAAGTTAAATGTGTTTCATATCTTCCATACTGCATTTATCAGTCTTTCTCAAGCATCTGTTGACCGATTATGGCAAATGTGTTTCACATTAAACATTTGAATACCAAATATTGTTGTTCAAGCTTTATATGGTTCATATAACATAAGTCATAATATAGCGTTAGTGGTGAAATTCCTCCTTATGCATATCTCAAAAACCTGACGTCCTAGCCAAATTCTGACATCAGATTTGAAATCAGCACCCAAAATTTAGCTAAGATCACCCACATTTTGCTCAGTGGAAGACAAAAAGTTTCATTTTGTTGTCCAGTGTAATTTATCTCATCTCTATTTTGATTTCTGCTGATTCTTATAAGAATCTCTACCTTCTGAATGAAAAAAAAAAGACATTCCAATCTCTTTATCTCTCTCCTCATTCAAATGTGTCTACACACACTGTATAATAGATGTTTTAACAACAGTGCAGACTCAGACACACCAGTAATTTTTTAAAAACCCTAAAACCAGTGGACAGGAAGTGCACACCCCCAACCCATTAGAGAAAGAAACACATCTAGAATTTGGTTATTTAAAAAAACAAAAAGGACCAAAGTAGACATCATTAGAGCTCATGAGCATAAATCAGCGATATGGGTGGTGCAGTAGTCCAGTGCTTAGGTTGTTTGGCCTGCTAAAGTCAATGTCTTGAAATGGAAACAGCTGCATCTGATTAATCTCCTTGGCATGGTTTCTTACGTTTCCCAGAGATTTCCTCCATGTATCAAATGTGTAAAAGGTTTCAAGAACCAAGACCATTCCGAGGATAAAGTTGTCACAAAAGCAAAGACCCATGCATAACTGTGCTGAACTATATACGGGTATTAAAACCTTGTTTATTTATTTTTTTCATTTTTGTTTATAATATTTTTTTAACAAATGAACAATCTGCTCAAAGACTCACAATAACAGAAACAGTGTTAATTAATTAATTAATTGATTCACCCTTACCTTAGCTTTTTGAGCTTTTTCCATAAAGACTTCATACTGTTTAAGTTTTTTCAAAAATCGCTTATAGGTTTCATCAATGGAAGGACCTCGGCAGAACTCTACAAACAAATAATTCATTTATTTTACAGAGAAAAAGATGTGTATATCATAATAACTCAAACATTATAGGATTCACACATGCATGTTTATTCCCCAATAAGTGACAATAAATTTATAAAAAGTCAAGTTTCAGTATTTTGCATGAGCATTTCTAATTTCACAACAGATATATATTCTGTTGTGAAGTTAACTTTGGTCAATTGACTCTCAACTGTTTATCAAGATGCTCTCTCCATGGGTTTACTACAATCCATTCCAAAACTTCCATGATGTGCATATGCATATATTGTTATTCCATCTTCCTGCAATATGTGGTAAATACATAAAGACGACATCCATCAATAAATGTAAGATCCAACTTATTTCCTACCAAATACCTGCTCAAAGTATTGCTCCAAATTGACTATACTTGGCTCAAATGTAACACAAACCTGTCTCCAACAACATGTATGTCTAAATGTGAAGTGGTAAATGTTTTAAACTTGTCAGTGAAGAGTATGAATGGCACACATACAAAAGGCATGCCAACATACATATCACAACTGTTAAGGCAATGGCCTTAATGTTCATCTGTCACTAGTGGCTTTGTCAAACAATTTTCCAGGATACCCGATTTATACAGGAACCATGCCATGGCAGTGATGTGGTGCTACAACAATTGAAATGTTGGCAGTCATTGCAATTCTGCTGAATAAAATACAAGATGGTTTGTTTAGTGATTACTTACACCTTCCTCCCTAAACACATTTGGTCAACTCACAATATGTATGAACAGCAAAAAAAGATGGGTAAGCATCTTGGCTAACATGCATTTTATAGTGGTGATAATGTGGTCAGATAAATCAACTACGAAACTAAACCATTTCTTGACGCTCTGTTTTTGAAAGCATTATTATTATTATTATTATTATTATATTATTATTATTATTATTATTATTATGCAAAGACCTGCATACTCTGTCTGTGAATACGAATGATGAATGAATGAGAGACAGATAAAACCAAAACTGCTTATGATTTATAAAATTATATCAAAGCATTCAAATTTTACCAAGACAATCGGTTGAACACTAGCAAAACAGCAAGATCAGAAATGTGTAGCAGCATCATCACTGCATAGCAAAATTTCAAGCATAGTTAAAACATAGTTCCAAAAAATGTCTCTATTGTTGACAGATGTGTCCAACCTAGGAACCAATATCTGAAGTCCGAGAGAAGTTATGCACTTGATGCATAGTAGCTGAGCATCACTAAAAACTGGAAAATAAAAAAGCCATCAAATGTGAACTTTCCTGAACAATAATTGCTTGTGTGCTATATTTGGTGTACAATTTCATTGTACTGAATACTGAAAAAGTATCATAATATTCCTGGTGTACAGATGCCAGATATGTATGAAGTCTTTTTTGGTGGATGTTGCTAATGTACTGTAATTTACAAGTGTTGATGTTTCAGGAACCGTTTCCTGACACTGATTTAAACATAGTCCTGGAAAATTATGTCTTATAAAGTGTTAGTTCAATCAGTAAGATTCTGCAAAAGTTTTGAAAACTGCTATAGTAGTCAATCAGGACAACCATCTGCTCCACCGGACAGATTTCTAATGGAATGCAGATCCAAACATTTCTTGATTATTCTGGGTGGCATACAGAGTTGTGTCAATTTGATAAACCATCATTTTCAATAGTGCTAAAACTATATAATTGCATCTAATACAAACTAAACTGTTCAGGCAATTCATTTTTTGAAGAAAGGAAGGAGCCAATGATAGATTTTTCACTTACACCATGTATATCACCAATGAAGCATCAAAAGTACTGATCTGGAAAGCTGGATCATTGTAGTTTCAAGCTACACAAATATGTGATAAATGTAGCTGAGGTATACACATGCACATTAGTATTAGATTAACGAAAACAAAATTCAAATTTTAACAAAACCATCAGCAGCAGTACATTAAACAAAACCATGAAAACAATTTTTGGTTTTAAATGAGAAACATTAATTTTTACTGCACACGATATGTTTATAACCTGTTCAGTCAATCGAATCTCCTTTCTTTCCAAGAACAGTAAAAACTACTAGAGAACCAAATGTTTATCCATCTCCCTTCCTCTATTTCTCTCTTTCTAAAAACATTAAAACCAGCAAAATAAAAATCACAAATCCACTAAATAACTCACTTCTTGTGTTCCTTCAGGTATTCAATTTCACAATGGATCCTGAAAAATGTACAATAAAAAATCATCAGCAGGAAAAGGGCAAAGACAAGATTAAAGTTACTGTTTAAGTTGCCTTATCCTCAAGCAGTGACATATCTTGCTATTTAGCTTTAGTTTAGACAGTTCATGTTATTGTTATCTGGAGTTGCTGAGTGGACATTGACCAATGGAAAGCTGCTGTGAGGGTTGTTATTGTTATGGTAGGGTAGGGCTGGACAGAGATGTAGGGCCAGGTTTTGGTCATTGTGTGCTGTTGTTGTTGTTGTAGGGTCCACAAGGGGACATTAAGTGATAAGGGGCCCACTGCATGGGAATTGTAGGCTTGCTATCAAAGCACTGTCAATTTGCTTTGTCCACTTGTTGGCTATTGTTTGGCAGGTAGACATTTACACTGTCCAGCTATATCTGCCATTCCACAAACTTCTGCTATAAATTCGTGGAGACTTCGCTACTCCACGCTACAGAGGAAAGATGCCGACTGGTTACTGCGCGTTATGAGATTATTATTTTTAGAAACAAAATGTTAATTGGCTGATGAGGGAACAATCATGAGAAACGAGTAGATGTCGGCATTCTCCCTGACATTCAAATTGGCAGCATCATCGTCTGCACAACCGCCACCTTGTGCCACTCCATATTAAGTGCTTATTTCCCATTTTCCAAGGTTTATCACGACATAGGAATCTTCTCATATACTGTTCACGTTTAACTGAGGGTTCTTCGGATACATGCTTTATCCTAAATATATTCAATTACCTATGCTATGGCTACATTTTTGCATGTCAAAATCCAGTAAAGGCTTAAAATAACATGAAAACTTGTTAATAAACTAGAATGCTTATTAATTTAATGTGTGTTCATTAGTTACTGCTTTCCATATAAATTACATCACATTTCTTTGTTTTGCTGGACTAGCTCAAGTTGGAAATGTCAAAGAAAAGGAAGTACAACGAAGCATATGTATCCTTTGGTTTACTTTCATCGCTGATCGTGATGGGACACAAAAGCCGCAGTGTTTCCTGTGTGGCAAGGTTTTTGCCAATGAAAGCATGAAGCCAACAAAGCTGAAGAAGCATCTCACAACTGTCCACTGCGAAAATACATCGGACAGTGTTGATCTTTTTCGTGCGAAGGTGACTTGATTTGAGAAAGCTGGAACTTTACCAAAAATTGGATTTGCCCCAACACAAAAGAAGCCACATATGATTGGAGAGACCTTGGTAAAGCCATGTGTCCTGGAAATTATCGAGCTGGTTTATGGCTTATAGCAGAGGAAGAAAATTGAGGCGGTGCCATTGTCAAATAACGTCATCCACTCCAGAACTGTTGACATTTTTAAAAATGTTTTGAAGCAAGTAATGGAGGAATTGGCAGCTACGCCATTTCCGTTCAGCATGCAACTGGATGAAACTACTTATGTCTCTCAGTGCAGCCAGCTCCTGGTTTTCATCCGTTATATGCATGCTGATGCCATCAAAGAATTCCTATTTTGTGAGCCCCTTTTGGAAACTACAAAGGCCATCGACATCTTAGAAATAATGAATAGTTTCTTTGCCAAGCAAAACTTAACTGGAAGAAAAATCTTGGTGCTCTGTGCACAGATGGAGCACCTGTGATGCTTGGCAAAACATCTGGTTTTGCTGCTTTGGTGAAGAAAGAAGCTCCTCAGGTCATTGTGACCCATTGTTTTCTACATTGCCATGCATTGGCATCAAAGACTCTGCCAACAATCCTGAAAGAAGTTTTGTCTACTGGCGTGAAAGTCGTCAACTTCATCAAAGCCAATGCTTTGAACCATCGCGTTTTCAAGAGGTTTTGTCAAGAAATGGGAGCAGCATATGAAGTTCTTCTCTACCACACAGAAGTTCGCTGGCTTTCCAGAGGAAAAATCTTGAATCGCTTGATTGAACTTTGGGCAGGTTTCACTTTTTTTGAGAGAAAAAGAAAGCCCATTCTCAGAATAGTTTGACAGGGAGGAGTTCATTCATGGCTTGGCTTACTTGGCAGATATTTTTGGCCATATGAATGAGGTGAATCTTTCGATTCAAGGCCCTGCAGTCACCATTATGGATGCTGCTGAAAGACTGCAAGTTCTTTTGGCCAAGCTGCCACTGTGGACAAGGAGATTGAAGGCAGACAACTATGCAAACTTTCCAATGTTAGAGGAAGTGCTTCTGCGGGATGGAATTGAGAGTGACAAAGCCCTGTCAATTTCTCTGCAGGCAGAAAGCTGCAGACATCTGGATGCACTGCAGAACTCTTTGAAAGGTTACTTCTGCTCAGGTGACCTTAAAGTTGAAATATGGATTCATAATCCTCTCATTGCTGACATAGACTGTATCAGTGATGAAGACCGTGCCAAAAAATGACCTCATTGACCTGAAGACAAAGGAAATGATACGTAATGAATTCAACTCCAAGAGTCTTGGAGAATTCTGGTGTTCGTTGACACAAGCCTACCATTGTCTGGCTAAGCGAGCTATGGGTGCTCTGATTCCGTTTGCTACTACATACTTTTGTGAGTCAGAGTTTTCAGCACTTGTTCACATGAAAACGAAAAGTCGAAATCGAATGGATGTCAGACATGACATGCGTGTTGCCTTGTCAAAGACCGCTCCACAATTTCATTGAAACGAACTTTTGAGCAGAATTAAAGTTTTGTTTTGTTTAATTTGCACCAGTTGGATGTATTTCATTTTTTCATGGAGTGGCCATTAATTTTTGCATGAAAAAGAGTGAGAAACATAATTCTTTGTAAAGATTGTTTTATACTTTGTGTATGAGGCAATCAATTTTCAATAAAGTATATTCATTGTATGCAAAATGTTGTGTTTATGTGCTTATATGCATTTTTATAGGGAGGGGTCCATAGCTTTCACCAGATTCTCAAAGGGGTCCGTGACTCAAAAAAGGTTAAGAACCATTGATCTATGAGAAGTTTGTTTCTCTTTAGTCTGGTCATGAAGATTTTGCCTCACTTAACCATGTGACTGGCAGTTAATGGAAATCGGTAATGTCAGGATTTTGGGCAGATTCTGTTCAAAGTCGGAGTTAAAAATCATGGAATTTTTTTTTAATTAGAAATCTTAAACCTGCCTTGAACAATCACTTTTCTATTCCTTTGCTTATCAAATAATCCCCCCCCTCACCTATTATACTTACCATTCACACGCTATACATTATGCATCCTGTTGGTCTGGTTGTGAGCTTTCCTGTGTGTGTTAGGGAATTTTGTTTTTGTTAACAATAGATAAGTTTACATCCAAAAATGTCACTGCCATTCTCTACTTAAATTTAAGATGTTCCATTCTAAATGTATGTGAAGAATATAATCCAGTCATGCATGGAACTCTGCGCAGCATCTGACTCTTCAATTTGAGTTAATTTTCTTGGGATTTTAGTACATCATTCACAATGATGTGGAAGATACTACCCGCATGGTTTGGAAAGTAGTATGCGAGCAGAGATGGAAACATCTCAGCATTAGAAATCTGGGTTCTACCTAACAAGGTAAGAGCATCCAGCATCAATGAGCATACGCCAAAAGTGTAATGTTTTCTACAAGTGCCTAGTGCTGAAGCAATCATTTAAAACCATTTATCCAAAATGGATTGCTAATTAGCAACACCTCCAAATCATTTGTCCAAAACATTCAACTACCAGATCCTCAGTTAAGACGTACTGTCTGCTTCTAACAGAAAGTTCTTTGACAAATCCATCAAATGAAACATTTTAAAATTGGTTATAGTAGTTATAATAAAACTTAATCAAGTGCAATCAGTTTCCTTACATTTGGAAAGTCAGCTGTTAATTTAAAACATTTTAAATTTTCATTTACATATGCATTGCTTAATTATTCAATAAATATTCAATGCAAATTTATGGGGAAAGACTTTATTCACTATTTTCTACCTAAAAGTTTGTGGCTTCAACAAAATGTATAAAAATGAGACTCTTTTACTTGTTCTACCAGTAATAGGACTTCAAAGGTTGTTCCCCACTAGGATACCACCATATTTTCTTGTGATTACTTGTATCCTAAAAATTAAATTAACACCAACAGAGATAAATATTAAATATGAAAGATCTAGTTTTTTTCACAAATGACGCATCAAACCTGGAGATCTTTCTTTTTCTTTCCAAATTCATTTGGTACAATAACTTTCTTCACTATGACCACAATATTTCCTCACTAATTAGCACAAGTAATTAACCATGACATCAACAAGTTTTGTTTTTTTAAATCAAAACTGCTGTAAAACTAATTCTCTGAAATATTCAGTTCAAACCCCAGAAAATCTAACTTCAGTGTTGCATTGTCAAAGATTTTTTTTTTTTCAAAATTGCATCTATCTAAAAGCAACCAACACAAATTTCTATATGATTGTATTTGCATGTGTGGGTGCATGCTGACTCAGATTCAGTTACCTCCCTTACATCTCTGTTAATTCAGAGATATCAGCATTATTGGACTGTTACTGTAAGGCTACTGAAAAGAGAGATTTTTCACAAACTAACTGTTTAACAGCTGGTAACGACGCAGCGTCTATGGTATTTCTTTAATAATTATTTGTCAGATGCATGCTACAGTTATGTTCTTATAATTAAAAAAAATATTTTGTACTTCTGAACTTAAAAGAAGAAAATTTGAATTGTAAGCATGTTCATTCATAGTTAACTAGACTTGTATTGATGGAAATGCTTGGACTTTACCTTTGGAAAAAATACACTGTTCAACATCACATTCATTTACCAACATGAACATAAACAGTCCAGGTATTTTCTCTGCAAAGTTTGAATAAATGATTCAATTCAGACATATAAAAGTTTAACCACCTGCATTTGTATATAAGAAATTTAGAACTACTACAAATAATAAAGACAGGTTGTCGTCTTGGGCAGGATTCAATGTCAGGCACATGGATGTAGTTATCACATGAACTCAACTGAGAACAGTTCAGCAAAATTTGTTATAAAGAAAATTTACCCATACTTCTTTCGTAGTAAGTTAAGTTAATGTTAAAATATTTGAAAATTTTATGACTATAAAGGCATCTTTAATACCTCTAAATGTATATGCATTAACTGAGCAATTAATTTACCTGCCAGTTCAAATCGTCCTGACGGCAGAATATCATGTTTTCCAACACAGGCTTAGAAACAATCAAGAGCTGTAACCATCTAAAAAATAAATAAATAAAAATAAAATGAAGTATGTGAAGGAATAAATCATTTATTTCTACTGTTAGTTGGTTAGCTTTCATATCCTGTAGTTCACTGTAGTGTTGTTATATCAGCTTGGGACTCAGAAAGCCAAAAAAGGAGGAGGAATTGTGTGAAAACAATGACCAGTACAAACATTCCTGATCTAGCCACACTAATGAAAAAACAAACCATAAATCTTCTGACTGGAAGTGAAGGAAAACCACAGAGTCCAGCAGACAAGGGTGACAGAATCCCTATACTGGCTACACAGTATAACAACAAAAGTACCACTTTGTCATCATTCATGATAAAGAAGCTTAACAAAATCCTAAATACAATAATAATAGTAGTAATCTAACATGGGATAATCTACACAACTACATGGGAGAAGTCCTTCGCTTGATAATTTGTACATATTAGAGCATTTGAGCATCATCATTGGTATACACAAAACTACACAATCTCTGCTTTACAGAAAGTGTATTTTAAACTCAGATGAATCAAAATGCAGATTTCAGAGTTGGATAAAATGAAAACAGCATTCAATGACAGAAATTCTATCACAATTTATACAATCAAAATTTCATCATACTATTGTTTTTATTTTTAGTATTGTTATGGCCTTGCTTTGATGACCTCAAGAGACTCCCTGTTGGTCATATACTATGATTAATCTTAATTTCTTTCAAAATGGTCAAGACGGCAAAAAGTCTGGAGAATACAGCAGCTTGGGACATTTTTGAGGTAAGGACAGGAATAAAAGATGCAGTAAGAGAACATCATAAGTCATGACAAGACTCTGTTCTACTTTATGAGAGACCAGTTCATGCCCTGGAAGCAAAAGAAGACAGCCCAAACATAAGGACTGTCAAGTTGTTCAGCTATTCTAGCATCACTAATTTTAAAGATGAAGATGCCACATCCACCTTCTCATCACTTGTCCTCCACTTAACTGGCCTGAGTTGCTGACCTTTCCCAAAATAGACTATTTGATTCTCCTTTGTCTGCATGCATCAACCACTGCCACCTGGCTAGACATTATAACCTTGTGCCCTAAAGTATGGAACTATTGTGATTATTCTCTAATCAGTGTATGTAGTGTTTGATTAATAAGTTTGTTAAGTTAATCTAACTAGTTCACAAGTAACAATATAAACTGTACCCCACATAGTCCTCACCTATTGAAAATTTAAGTTAAATCCTTCAAAAACACTCAAATGGTTTTTTCTTCTTAGATTTTTAGGGAAAAAACTAACCCATGGACAATGTTATTACCTGAAAAAAATGGAATTAGTAGAATTCAATGGATTTTGACCTTAAGATGTATTGTCTTTCATGTAAATAAACAGATAAGATTTCTTCATATGAAGATTCTTGAACTTCTCAATTACCAGAAGGGGAAGGTTCTGTAGCCTTAAAGAATGTGTGCATGTCAGTTTTCATACTAAGGGTTTTTATTTGAATTTCATCAGATTTTTAAAAATTTAGTTTAAAATCCTCTACAAGCACCTCTGTAACCTTGCTAACGCTAATGCTTGTCTACAAATTTAGGGAAAGAAAAGCTGAATAAAATTTCAGCACACTGCAGAATTTCAAGAGCCATACAAAATGAGTCACTTGAGTAGCAAAAATGTTAACAATGTTAAAATAAGTCATAAATTAGCATAACGTCCAGGATAAAATCAAATATTAATTCGTATTAACAATTTGTTGGTTAATCCTTCTCCTATTACCTAGTTTTAAAAAAGCATTTTCCAAAGCAAAAATTAATTTCATCATCTTGTATGGGAATGATACTATTGTTCATTTTCAGACTAACAAAAATCATCATAATGGACAAGCACGGGCTGAATTTGTTTGAATTGTAATGATTGCTTTGCATGAAATACAGGTTTTACTATTATTGCTCCTAACCAAATTGACATTTTAAATCAGTGACAAAATTGCACAGTACCTCTCTGTCGATCTCAGCACATTTTTAGCAATGCTTTTCTTTTCCCCATCTGGTCCACAACAAACGACGATGCCATCTAGTGCCGCATTTCAACTTTCCTGGCTGAAAAGTTGAACATTGCAGTCAAATGAAAAATCCCATTTAGTATCTAGACAAGGAAAAAAGATTCATTGTGTACCATGATGACTGTTTCTCACAAATACATACATACATAGCATTTTCAGGAATACTTTCATTGATAGTAAATCCATGGAAAACATACCTCATAATGTGTATGTATTTTAGTGGGTCCCTCTCCTCAACCCAGGATTGACAACCCTGCACATAACTAGGTAAAAATAAAATTTAAAAATGTAATACTAGTCTAAAAACACAATTCAAACTGCAAACATTAATGAGAATTAAGTTTATTCAAAAAAAAGAAGAAAAGAAAGGATTGATTCCATGGTGGAAACTGAAATTCCAAAATTTTCCTAATCAATACAGGTATATCCAAATCCCAATTAATGCACAGAGAGGTGAATTTAAAAGCCAAAATATTAAAAGCAACAATGTTCTACAAATATAGATTCAAACATATGAAACTTCTAAAGGCTTTCAAAAATATAATAGAAATTTAGTACTTAAAATCAAAAGCTTAAAGATTTTTGTTAAACTAATCAACAAGCAATTTCTAAATCTAAAACACACAACTATGTGAAATCCCAAGTTGTGAAAGTAATACTGGTCTACAAACACAGATTAAAAATTGAGAACAATTATGAATCTGTCAAAGGTATAACTTAATATTTGTGCAAGTTAAGATATTTATCAATCTCTTTCTTTATAACAGCAGACAACTTGACCACTGAGTTTGTTAATATTTTAAATGACAATTTCTTGAATTACCAGTTCCTGATCAGTCAACTCAGATAATATACTAAGCATACATAATTAGACAAAAAACAGTGGTAAGGCTCTCTATGTCATGAAGATCAGACTTTAAACTGATTAATTTACTGGTTTCCTACATATTAATGTACGAAACATGCACATATTCCATAATCACCCTAAGTTTTATATATACAGGGTGATCAGAAGGTAACTATGCAGTGGAGTATATATGTAATCATTTTTGATTCCTCTCCTTGTGCTTTGTTGTTTTGTAATGTAGTTCCCAAATGAACACAATTTGCAAAAGTGAAACAAGATTTTTGTGTAATGGTTCTTTCAAAAGCCAAACGAATCTTTCTCATGAAGAAAGTGTACGCAAATAACAGTAAATACCACAAGAGTTCAAAATGAGTTCTTACAAGAATTTCCTAATGCAAAGCTTCTAAACAGAAACACTGTAAGGGCACTGATTAGCAAATTTGAAGATACTGGTTCAGTTGAGGGTTATCAGGTAGGCCAACAGTGTTGGATGAGAAGCTGTAAAAAATTTCAGACGCACGCTTCAGAGCCTTTCAAAATCACTGCATCGACTTTCTCAACAAGTGGATATTTCATATGGGAGCGCCCATAATGCTTTAAAGGAGTAAAATATTTAACTGTTCAATGAAACATTGTGCACGAATTGAAAACTGCAGACCATGGTAAGCGAGATGAATATTGCAACTGGTTTAAGAATTGTATAAAACATTTTTTTCTGATGAATGCTGAATTCATCTCTGGATATGTTAATAACCAGAATACCAGAATTTGGTCTACTTCTAACCCCCATGAACTGTTTGAGTAACTATATCAAGAAAATGCATTATTGGGCCTATATTTTTTGAAAATCCCAACAATTCAGTGTTATTGTAATGACATAATATATCCTTCTATTGGTGAATTAGACGAAGAAGAAATCAAAGATGCCTACTTCAAGCAGGACAGAGCCACTGCTCTCACATCTGCTCAAATGATGAAACTGCTGGAAGAAGTGTTCGGTGATCAGCTGATATCAAAAGGAATTTGGCCTGCACGCTCTCCTGACCACATGCCCCCAAACCTTTACTGTGGGGAGCAGTGAAAGCAAAGGTCTTTGAAAATAATCTCCATTTCATCGATGACCTGAAGCAAAACATCATCAATTTCAGTAGAGGAATAACATCTGAAGAATTGCAAAACATTTTTAAGAATATGAAAAACGTGGAAAAATGTTTAAACGTGAGTGAAGCCATTTTCAGCATTTATTGTAACACAGTTTATTGTAATACTTTATTGTAAGAGTTCATGTATTGAAACAAAACATAATAAATTTTCCACTACATAGTTATTCTTTGATCACTCTGTATATACGAGGTCTGTCCAAAAAGAAACCAAACTTTTTAAAAACCAAATTTATTGCTTTACTTACAATTTAATCAGCCTTCTGGTCGTCTTCAAAATAGTTCCCTCCACTGTTGATACACTGCTCCCAACATTTTTTCCAGTTTTGGAACACATCCTGGAATGCATTTTCAGGGATAGTGCACAGTTCTCGTAGCAAATTTTCTTCGATCTCTTCTATCGACTGAAATCAGTGACCTTTCAGGGTGAATTTCAACTGGGGAAAGTCATGGATAAGGAGTGACGTGTGAGAAGGTGCATTGTCATGGTGCAGCATCCAGGTTTTGTTTTTCCATGCCTCAGACCTCCCCCTTCGCATTGCCTCTCTCAACTGCCTAACGACATCCAAGTAAAACTGTCTATTGATTGTCTGACCACGTGGAACAAACTCATGAACGACGCCCTTCTAATCAAAAATGACGATCAACATCACCTTCACATTTGAGTGACTCTGACCTGCTATTTTTCGTCGCGGTAGCGATGATCCAACCCACTGCAACGACTGCCTTTTTGTTTCAACATTGTAGTCGTACATCCACGTTTCATTACCTGTTATGACACTTTTCAGAAAGCTTTCATCAGCATTCGAAAGAACAGAGCTCCTGACTGACTGTGACTCGGTTCTCTTTTTGTTCATCTGACAGCAGACGCAGCACAAATTTTGCGGCTACACGATGCATGTTCAATTTTTCTTTTAGAATCACGTGGCACAAATTTTACAGATGCCTACTTCTTCGGAAACTTCACAGACAGTCAGGCGACGATTTCCATGGATCACAGCACGCACTTTGTCAATTTGATCGTCATATGTTGTTGTGGAAGGTGTCCAGATTTGATCATCTTCGGTGGACGTTCTTCCCTGTTTGAAATGCTGGTACCACTTGTCACATTGCGTACGGCTCAAACAATCCTCACCATAGGCCTGTTACAACATTAGAAAAGTCTCTGTAAAAGTTTTCCCAATTTGAAACAGAATTTCACACAAACATATGTGCCTCTTCGATCTTACATTGTTCAACTTGCAACAATCGTCAAGTGCACTAAACAGAACTTGATAATCAGCCATATTTGGAGGGATCCCCTCACCAAGCAACAAAACACATGTTATGCTGCCACTAATTAGCAAAGTTTGTTACGTAAATGAAATAATATTTTAGATTTAAAATTTACACAGATTTAAAATTATTTTTTTTTGTTTTAATACACTCATAACATTTAAAAATATTATTTATTTAAATTAATTTTTTAAAATGTTTTTTTTAGGTTTGCTGTGATTTAATTAAATTTCAATAGGAGAGCACCATTCCTAGCATTGTAGAGCAACTAGAATTTAGTTTCACAATTAGTAGGTATGTTTTGTTTGCTATGCTAAAAATAAAAAGCTCACTTTTGGGCAGCAGATGGTCAGGTGGTTAGCTCACTGCCTGCTGTGGCAGACATCAGTTAGATCCATGCTGGAGACCTACCATGCCAATATTTCCTCTCACTCCACCAGTGTTGGTAACCCCTCAACTGAGCTCCGGCTCCACCCCACAGCTAAACAGGACTTCTAGTAGTAGGGACTTTCCACCACCTGCTAAAGACAGAAGTGCCAGGCCCCATTAGTTGCTGGAATAATAAGGCTTGTTAGTGGTAACTATGCATAGATGATCTACTCCACCACGTTGTAGAATGAAATCCAATCCTCTTAGAAATTTTAGTTTTAAGTTACAAAACATAAACAGAGCCCTTTATTACTGTGGTTATGGGCAGCACAGTAGTCCAGTGGTTAAAACACTGAATGGTTACTCAAGAAAGGTCAAGGGACCAAGTTTGCTTCCTGTTGGAATGGCTCAGTTTGGTAAACCACCGAGGCACGGTTTCTTTACACTCTTCTTCCTCATTAAACAATCGTGTGGGTTTCCTTCCACATCTAAAAATGAAGAGCTCTGGTAGCCATTTCCCCGATGTCAGAAGTTCCAGATTCCATGTGGCACGGTACTTGCAATCAGAAAACACATCACTGTTCCTTCCCATGGCTGTTTACATTGTCATTCATGTCAATACAACAATAGTTATGGTTATTATATTGCATACATAAAGAAAACCACAATTTTGTTTCCCAGATTTCTCAATAAATTTTTACACAATCAATTCAATACAAACCAGATAAACAAACAAATACATTCTCAAACAAAATCAGAAAGGCTGTTGTTATGGTGCAATTTGAGGATATAATCAGGAATGAAGCATTCTGGAAAAATCTGAAAGTTTGCACCTGTGGGGAAGGTCACCGGCTGTCTGAATCATCCATACTAACCACTATTACTGCTGTCTATTAGAATAAACCGGACAAAAATTACTTATTTAATAAATCAAAATAAAGTGAAAACTACTGCTTATTAAGAATAGAAAGATGGATGTATGAGGATGCAGCATTAACCTTTTCCATCCGAAAAATGCAATGTCTAATAGGCAAAACGTGTAGACAATTTCCAAGATAGATGCACAAAATGAACCTTTCTGATTAAAATTATTTAAAAACATTTAAAAAGTCACGGAATGGCTGAACCTAGCACTAATGACTTAGCACAGTTCAGTAATCCAAATGAAAAGAAAATTGGTATTTATAGTGCAGAAAGTAAAAAAAAGACAGACTAAACAATATTGATTGGTTTTCTAGAATCTCCTCACTGTCATTACTTTTGACACCAAGTCTGTTGACCTTACTCTGATACTCAACTGATGGTAGAGAATTATAGTTATGTTTACCACTACAAAGGTTTTCACCTCCTTCTTGGCGTCCGTCTGTCCAAGTGTTGTCAATTCAGCCTGTCTTCCTCCAAGACTGTGTGGTGTAGCAGTTAGACTCTTCAGCTATGTTATAGAAGAAATCTGGTATCAGTTCAAAGAAATTGACTGGCCTCATGTCATCAAGGAAATAGATCTTTAGGCCAACAGACTGCAGATGCATTGGTACATTATCCTGCTGCATATGGCTCAAACTCCACTCAACAACACCATTCTCACTATCAACATCCAATGCCTATCCATCGCTGTCTGAGCAGTTAAATTATGAGATCCAAGGTATGACCACTCAAGATCTCCACATCACCAGAAGGAAAAGATTCACTGTTAGATTCCATCGTGTATCAAGCAAATAATCAAACTCAGTAATCACATGGTTCACAGTGGTAGGTAGCTTCACTAGTAAAATCACTTTTGCAGGAAAATAAAAAACAAATAGTGATGAAGCAATATGCAGACAAGCATCCTTCTACATGTACTATCGTTAGTGTAGATGGAAGTGATCATTGAATAAATCAGTGCATGGCTGGTTTTAGCTGACTTAAATGTGAAAGGATTAAATTATTTTAATTTGCATAAAATGAATAAATTCTGTTTTAAAGAGAGCAGTGATAGAATTAACAAGTGAAACTTACTTTCGATGTTTGCTACAACTGAGCGCTGGACAACACACTGCTGCCCAGATATATCCGGAAATTGCAGCCTCATCTGACCTTTCACCTCTCTCAGATTGGCCACCTATGAAATCTAATACCAGAAAGCATAAACTGACATAGTTACATCCCTAACTGATTCATTTTTCCCCTGCACGAGTAGAATTGGGTAGTGAGCATCAAGCAAAACATAAAATTAACAAAAAGAACAGTTAGTAAATCAAACAGATGTACCAGTTTATGAGTTTCTAAGCCAACCACCTTATATCAGAGTATATGATTAATTATTATTTCATTTTATATACCTGAAGATTAAATATTAATTTTCATTATATATAAGACACATCTATTTCTTTTTGTTTTTGGAAGTGGTTTAAGATTAAACATGTAGAAACATTTTGGTCTCTGTCTGTCTGTTCAAATTCAGTTTTTCATTGAGGAAACAAACAAAGTAAACGTGAATGCATTTCTCTCACATTGGACATCATTTCCCCTCGAGTGAATACTAGTGTTTCTCAGTGATTTTAGCTTTATTTATTTCCTGGTGATCTCAAGTCTGTTTACCTTATGTTGGGATTGTGAGTGAAGCTGCTCCTGTTTTGCTTCCAGAAGGAAGATTGCCTGTAGTCAAGCACTTCAGACACTCTATAATGGTCTTTAAAAAAAGAATTAAAAAATAATTATGAAAATGGCAAACCTTTCTGACAACATTATTACCATGACAAACCTCCTAAAAAAACAGACAAATTCTTCCAATCTTGGGAAAATAAGCACAGATTTGTACCTAAAACAATCATACAAGAAACAAACAAAAAGAACAGGATGCCAAGTTGGAACAATCCAAACAGAGTTCAAAATTCTTGAAATTTTCACATCATCACATCATTATGGTGTAACCATGATAATTCAGGTGACTGCCCAAACCAACTGTCAAGCAAGAGACGTCAAATATACCAGTTCTTTATACTTCATTTTCAGTCAGCAATTACTAAAAAAAAATAAATACATTCATGACATCTTAACTGATTTATCTAAATTGCCATGTGAACTGATCCTTGCAAAGACTGCTTGATGTTTGTATGTGCATATGTTGGGTGAATGCCACAGTCCCATATTTACTATTATTTAACTTCATCTTAATACATTTTTTAGTAAACTTTAGAAGTTATATAAGCTACATCATGGACACAGTGGACGCAGGGCTTTGTGAAAACCTCTGCATATGAAAGCCAATGTAAAGCCACAGGTTTGCATGGGTTCAAAACTGATCAGGATAAATATACATTTCAAGCCCCATGAAGCATTTCAGGAGGCCTCCTTGCCCACAGTCAACACAGTGGGTTGTGACCAGAGATATGAGATGTTGGAAACACTGACTTGGCATTTCATGAGGGAAATCTGAATTCTGTTGCATATACATCCATTTTCAATAATTATCTTTAGCCACTTTTCAACAAGGGATTTTGCATCTGAAGACAATTTCTGCAAGAAATTTGTGCCACTTGCTGTACACCAAAAACCACCACCCTATGGAAGAAACAAAAGGGGCCATAGGTTCTTCCTTGAGTACCTAGGGGACCTGACATGGATCTGATAAAGTACCTTGATCTCCAAAAAAAAAAAAACGATCTATTTCTGTGGCAAATCTTAAAAAATAACTGAACTTAAAAATTTAGACCAAGTTATCACAAACTCTCACATACATGCCACATGAACTAGTCCTCCACCAGATACTAGATATTAATTTCATGTTTTCTACTATTTTGCACGACTCATAAGTGTACATCTGTACCACAACAACAATTACTTATGCTACATTCTCATTTTCTTCTATAGATGGGATCTGTACCAATTTGTAAAAGATTTTCAATTATTGCTCCAACTTAATATGTCTAAATTTCTGCAAAATATTTCAGAATTCAACAATGTCACAGAATTTTAAAAAAAATTTTGTCTATGGTTGGGATGGAGTCAAATATGAAATAATATCAACTTGTAAAATTGGAAGTTTTTACTTTTAACTTATTCATTTGCAGGTTGTTTGCAAATTATTGATGAAAAGGCAGCAGTAAAGTTAAATTTAAAAAGCCGGGACAAAAGCTTTGCTCTAACTGTGAGGGAAAAAACATGATGAAGAAGAAATAGAACAAGTTGAGTTTCATGCTGCTGGTGAATATGAACCTCTTGAAAGTGTGAAAGATCTCGATACAAGTTTACATCCCTTGGTTGCTCTCCCATCAAACCTGTGAGCAGCTCAAATAAGTCTGGATATGCAAAAAGAAAACTCAAACAGATCACAGACATAGCTCAAGAAAAGATATAAAAAATACTGGGAGTGAATGAAGCTGCGCTGACTTCACAGACAGCATCTTGTAACAAATGCCCTGATCTGGATGAGTTCATATGAACTGAAAAAAAGTTAATAGAAGTACAACAAATGAAAAAAAATAAAATTTTTAACCCTTCTTCCCTCTCAATATTTTAAGAAACCTCTTTGACTGCAGATGAAGATAACGACCAAGATAATTATTTGCCAGGAAAATATGTTGCATGCATATATGATGATGACTGGCTTGTGGGTAACATAGTGGAGAAATCAGATGATAACCATGATGTGTTGGTCAATTTTATGAAGAATCATCCTTTAAAATGGCCAGCAAGACAGGATTTATGTTGGGTGCCATTCAACATGTGCTGTGCTGTATGGATGCACCTCAGGCTACTGGACATGGAGGGCAACAATACATACTTGCTGATCACGACTCTAAAAACATTCTGACTCTGCTTTCCTTGAGAAAATGAAAAGTTAATGCATAAATAGTTTCATGTTAGTGTAAATATACAACTGCTACATATTTCTTCAAAGGGATATTGTGAAGTACACAGTTTGCACTCGATGCAGAAAATGGGCACACTTTGAAAATTCTTTTAGGTATGAAGCAGTAGAGTAACACCTTTTGAACTTCTGTTTAATAAGTTTGCATAAACCTACATATGTGCAAAGAATGATAATTTTTACTCATTCTCTACACTGTGCTTCACTGCTATAAAGTTGGTTCATTTTTCACATTTTTTTCGTTGGTGCTATTGCAGGGCCCAGGAATGTGATGAACAAGGAGACCTAAGTCTATCTTCTTTCATCTCCTAAATATCTGGTATGACAGCATGACAAAAATATATCTGTTTAGCCTTTACATAATGTTCTCCATTAGCTGTGGCATTCTAAAATTGCCAAAAAAATCACTGCGGAAAGTTTTTTATCTCATTTTACTTTTATCCAAGGAGAGTACTGAAAGGAAGAAATTCACAATATAAATGCATTTTACTATTACCCAACCCTTGCTGCACAGGCCTGGCAAGTTTCATGGCTCTAGCCCAAGGGTAGGCAAACTTTTCTCCCTAAGGGCCACATGGAACATCCATAAGGTCTCTAGCGGGCTGCATTCGACAAAAAAACTAAATTTAATAAAAGTTATTTTTACACAAAAATACAATTATCAGGACAGGTTTACACAGACTTTCCTGGTGAATAATGCAAAGGAATGATAACACAGTGTGAAGTGGATGCTCACCTTCCACTTTGTCATTAAGCAGCTTTATGAGGCCAACATGTTTTCCTGTTAATGCAGGTGCACCAACTGTTGTAATGATTGCCAACTTCTTCCAAGGTAAACCAGATCCATACAAATCTTGGCCAGTTGTGGCGTCCTTCAATGGTTCAACTGACAGCAACTCTTTAGTAATTGCAAAATTATCATCAATTCCTCTAATAAACACAAGCAGTTGTGCTGTGTCTTGTATGTCAGTGCTCTCATCTAGTGCCAGTGAGTACCACTCGAATGACTTGTCAGCCTCAAGTAGTTGTTCTAACAGATTCTATGAAATGACATCAATACGACGAACTACAGTTCTCCTTGACAAATATGTAGCTTCAATTTTTGCTCTGACTTCTGGGCATGCAATATCAACAGCATCAAGCATACAATCCTTTAAAAATTCTGCTTCAGAAAATGCTTTGTTATGTTTGGCAATTTTATAAGCAAGGACAAAACTGGCCTTTGTGGCAGCCTCTTGTATGGTGTTGTTTTACAAAAACGTTTGTTGTTGTTTTAAACTTCTCAACATGTCATCGGCTATTCACTGTAGTTCACTTTCTGATAAATTACTTCCAAAGTTTCTGTGCTTAGTCTGAAAATGTCTCTCCAAATTATACTCCTTAAAAACAGCAACACTTTATGCCATATTAGACACACTGCTTCACTTCTAATATTTGTAAATAAATATTTGTACATCCATTCCTTGTTAAACGTACGGTATTCATCTTCATTTTTCCGTGGGTTTTTGTAGCATTCATTGTTGGGATAACAAAATTTGAAATATATGCTAATATATATATTAAAAGACTTTGACATAATACTACATCCATCGCTATCATCTCTTTCTGTTTAAACATGGCTGCGAAATCTCATTGTAGTCTCGTTAAGTGTTATTCTGTGCGAGAATGTCTGGAACCGCACAAATTGACATCGCCGTGCAAGAACGTTTGCAGGCTGCACAAATAGACCTGGTGGGCAGTAGTTTGCCCACCCCTGCTCTAGGCCTACCAAAAGTGTTGACAGCAGGGTCTTAAAAATGCATTAAAAGAGAAAAAATTTATTTTCACAAATAAGTGCCAATATTAAAGTCTCCATATCTCTGTGGCAAAAAATTATAGAGAACTCAAACTTTCAGGATTTGCGTATTTTCTAATTACCTGCTTGCCATATTTTTTGCAATTTTTTCTGAGATGGTCACCAGTGGACTTTTCATAATAATATTTGCCAAAGTTACTTCATGGACCCAAAAATTTGCAAAGTTGTTATTCGAGCAAAAGGCAGAGGGAGTTACTTTGATGAAGCAAAGGTTTAAGTCACAAGTTTATTATTTTATTTCTTTTGCATCCATCTACTGAATCTTACATTCACTATTATGGTGGGAAATGAATAAAATGGTGATATTCTTCTGTAGATAATTGTTCCCACATTTGTTTGCTTCAAACCTTTTTGCCAGTAGTTCACATATAACTATATATGAGGATACAAACAATATACACCCTGATGTATTCATGAATTATAAAATATATATATAAAATATTAATGGTGATTTCAGGTCTGAAAATTATGGTTCTGTTAAACTGTTAAAAGTAGGGTTTAGTTTGTTAGAATTTAATTATTTAAAAAAACACAAACAATGTTCTATGCAGACAGGGAAGGTAGGTGGGCAGGCAGGCAGGAAGGTAGGTAGGTAGGAGGCAGTAGTTAGGTGGTAGGTAGTAGGTAGATAGGTAGGAGGGTAGGTAGGTAGGTAGTAGGTCAGGGTAGGTAGGTAGGAGGGTAGGTAGGCAGGTGGGTAGGTAGGTGGGCGGGTAGGTGGATAGGCAGGCAGGTAGGTAGGTAGGAGGGTAGGTAGGCAGGGTAGGAGGGTAGGTGGTAGGTAAGTAGGCAGGTAGGCAGGCAGGTAGGTAGGAGGCCTTAAGGCTGAAGGCAGAAGTATTTTTATCCTGATCCATTAAGACATTTTTTCCATTTGCCAGATGTAATCTGATAATTACAGTACACGGTAATACACGGGCTCATTAGGCCATAGTCAGTACAGTATTCTTACCTCTCCACCACCCACAAACAGTCGGTGTATCACCTACAACAACAAAACTCCACCATCTTCTAAAAGTATTGTATTTCTCAACTCCGAGTCCAACCGGCTCTCGGCGGTTTCCTGTTTTACCGCCGTAAAGTAATAAATATTTTTTAAATATAACAAACAACTCACTGTATGTAGAAGTGAAATATCCCATCGCCGACGAACACCGACAGATGACCGCAGTAAAATCGCCACAGGGACAAACGACGCCGTCAATTACTTCAACACAGGAATTCATTCTCGATGGCCGTCGTCCTCTGGATTCCGTAATAATCCCCGTCCTCCAAGCCAAGATATCGCTGCATTACCATCAGCACCCGTATCTATAACCAATCAGTCTGTGTAATCGGTAATCTCCATCAGTAATTTGTCGGTTATTAAGCAAAGTACGGAACAATCTGCTGCTGGAGCTCGTGGACGACCACGAGGCGTTTTAGATAAAATAGGAAACCGAGTTTTAAGTGAAATTTAAACAAGTATTTTATTTTACGACGGTAAAATAGGAAACCGCCCCACACTTTACAGTGATATCATCATCATCATCACTGGTGATGAGAGACTAACATCGACAACGAAACCAAACCGGTCAGGGACCCAGTCCGCCCGCCATTGTAGCCGCCGTCGTCTGCCCGGCCGGCCGCCGCACCTTCACCACCTACATCCACCATCACCGTCGGCTAACTCCTCCATCAATTACTCCTCCGGTTAATTTCACAAGCCAGCGAGATAATGTACTCGTAAGGAGAGACAAACCTGAGAGTTTAGAAGGAGACTCGCAGTCCGTCTCCAGTTCTTCTGCCATCCAACTACACGACCTTTAACCTAAACATGGCGCCATTTTCCGCGGGGGACATCACTGCAAAATCTATACTCTGAATAATATTTGTCTTATTTTTAAGTTAGAATTTTATTAATAATGTTTAAAATATACGTATAAAATTTTAAAAATTAGTAATTCAATGTCAGCCTTAAATTTAATGTTCAATCCATATTTCGTTCCAAAGTAGTTTTGGCTAAAACCCTGTAGTTCTAACATACACAGGGACCGTTCATGTTACAGAAAACTAGGCGATGCGAAGTAAAATATCTTAATGCATTAAAAAATCTTTCTTTCTTTGTCTGTAAACATTCAAAATTAGTCTTCAGTATCATTGTAGTAGGAATAGTGGAGGTATCTAAAATAATATTTGTTAGATGTGGTTGTAGATGTTTTCTGATTAAGAAAATTATTCTCGTAATTACCATTGAAGGAAAACACTGTATTTTACATTGGGCAGTGAAAATATCGTAGCAATCCTAGTACCTAGTGAAGCAATTTTTTACATTTCAGACTTCAGCCCTTAAAATGAAGCGGAAGCAACAAAATATACTAGAGTTCGAAGAAAAATCCCAAAAGGAAGAGGCCAGTGAGGACAGTAAAAGTACACAGCCATCTTTGATGATGATACTGATGATTACTTCTGATACTGTGCCTACCTTTCTGATTGAGTGGCAGATGTGCATAGAGAGAGCGTCCCATCATCTCTTCAGAATGCTTCCATCATGAAATCAGCATTAATGATTTCTGTGACTATGTGGAAAATGTCCTACAAAATTCCCACAACCCTGCGATTCCTCAAAGTGTACAAAATGCTAAAAATATTGTCAGTACTATTGCTGTCAGTTCTGCAGAGGCAGAAAGAAAGAGGTTTTCAAGAATGAATATTATATATTCAGATAAAAGAAGCCGCCTTACAGTTGAGAATGTAGCAAACCTTATGACAATTAATCTGATTGGCCTCCCATTGGACAATTATTCTTTTGAAGTCCCACATGACCCTCATAATCAATAGGTGATTTACTGCTGATCAATAGATTTTATCTTGTCTGTCATGGAAGGTGTCAAAAACATTATTTAACAATGATTGTAAGACAATTAAATATAGCCAATGTAATGAACCTCAGACAACGTTACATGTACCTAAGGATCCGACAATCTACTTTACTGAGAAAACATCTTTCCACCCACCATTCTGTAAATATTCGTGTGCACACGAGTGAAGCGTGAGGCTCACCAAGGGTAATACTGGTAGTCTGGTAATTTGATAGCAGGCACCAGACAAAACATCACTTGTAGAAAGCACCACAAAAATTTCACAGCAAAATTGTCACTGTCCAGTTTTATAAAATAACATAAAACACTTTTTAACACAAAAAAGTTATTTTCAGTCAATGGAAGAACTACAGAATATTTATCCTGAAAGTTCTTAGTCAGACTGCCATTTTCTGTGATTTTTAAAATTTTCCTTCCACAAAATTTCTGATTTCAAAGTTAGGTCGAATTGGACTAAAGGTCAAGGGTTAATCTTCGGGCAAAAAATAACCTATAGTCCAAAAAATACGATAGTTCACAAAAGACAGGCAGCATATAAACTCCACTTACACATTTTTGTTCCCCTTTTAGGGAGTTATTTTATGCTGAATACACTGAATTTAACTAAGATTTGGTTTCTCCTTCAGTTATTTTATGAAAATCAGTGTGTGTTGTTTTTATATATATATATATAATAATAATATTCATGTTGAATGTTTTTTCAGTATTTCTCCCTCAACATAAAGGACAGAACCATTGCTGACTAAATACAAATTGGTACAATGAAAACTAAAGCTAGTAGATTATCATAGCTCTTAATATACATTTAGGCAGCTCTTCTCTTCATCAAAGTACATCTTTTTTAATTAAATAATTTCAAACTTCTCTTTCTTTATAAGACTCCTTTCCACTGCTCGTTCAATAGAAAACAATACACTTTATTAAGATTTTGGTGTCATCTTAACCCTAATCCATCCTACCCTCAAGGAACAACTGTTTTCTCCTAATATCATTATCTGTTATTGTAGAAAAATAAGTCTCTTGTCCATTAAGAACATTCTGTTCTTCTATTCACTTTCCAAATTCTGCTCTTTGAATAACTTTCAAACATTTTAGTCAAATATAAAATATATTCACTATCATCAGCATTCATAAGAAAGAGGCCAGTAGCTGGGCACCAAGAAAAATGCCACTCAACTTAACTTACTAATACAAATATATACATTTTCAATAACCATTCAATCAAAATAAAAATTTATTTACATCAGAATATCAGCTTAGAAGGAAGTAGCCAGACACCAAGATGTTATTCTACATACAATGCTGTAGAATCTTACTTGGAGGAGGAGCCTTAAGCCTTGGTGTATGGTATGTGCATCATTTGCAGTGTGGTTACTTCTTCATCAGTTTGCAATATGCCATTAGCACCAAGCTACTTGTACCTATACTAGTATTGAGAAATGTCATATGCTGTATGTACAAATTGTGCTCATCTTGTTATAATTTGCTGGTGCTACATTCGCAATATGGATAAATGTACACGACATAGTTACTGGAAAGAAGCAAAAGTTATTTCAAACATAAAAACTGGCAAACAGGAAAATATTTACAAAATTTCAAATTTCTTGCTTCGTATACAATAAATAAAGTTTGTCGACTGTTGTATAAATGTAGAGAAGATTTAATACTTGTCACCACGACAAAACAAGCCAACAATTAGTATACGAAAGATATTCTTTTCTGTCATCCACAAATCTTCAGGGTAAAATATTAACCTTTATGCCAGGTGAAACAGTCTTTGCTGATCACAATCTGCATTGGTCTGGCGTCTTCAGCAGGATCCTACAAACAATTAATATTATTATTTTAGCAATTAATGATACCGCCATATTGGATGCAGAGTAATTTTTGTATACTTTTTCTGGAAAAAACTGAGTCTTATAAGCCGGCAAATACGGTAGATATAAACAAAACAAATACATGACAGTTTCTTGACTCAGTCATACGACAAAAACTGAAACTTCCAGAGTTCCGCGACCCACAGCTTTAAATAATTCAGTCTCTAAACACGGATTTCTTCAAATCCGCATCCACAGTTCTCAAACCTGGCTATAAAAATTAACATATGAAAAAGAAAAACAAAATTATTTCTCTAGCATTTAGTTTAAAGCAAACCATACAAATACTCACTATGATCTGATCTGATCTGACTAGAATGCTCACTATCTGGAGGCAAGTTTTGGTTCTTTTGCCTCAGCTATTACACTCAGCCTGTAGCACCAATCAATGCTATCGTTTTCCTCGATCTTGTCAACCAACCCGTCTTCATGGAGTAAGGCAGACTCATCTTACAAAGTCACCTGCCCAGCTTATCTGAGTTTAGCCAAACTCCAATGACTACTGAAAGTTTATCCTGGTTGTTCAAGCAAAGTTTGGTGTTTGTAAAAGTACATTAACAGAAATAAAGACAAATCAATCAAAAGATTATTCAATATTTTTGTTTTTACTGTTTCTTTCAAAAATCTAATATTGTATTCGCTCAATGACTGTAAATCAGTTTCTCAAATTGTGTGGATTTTGCAATTTTGTTAATAAGACAATTTTGCACTGCTTAATTTTTGTAATCAGATGAAGGTTGCAGCTCATGATGTTTATCAACTTTGGGCAGAATACTTAGTTGATGGCTACTACGGTCATGGAGAATTGTGATCACAGGTTTTACACAAAAATTAAATTTGCACAACTGAATTTTGTATATAATCATTCTCAACTAGTAAGGCTTACATCATTGGCAGGTGAAATTATCATTTTAATGCTATTTTTGGTAAACAGCAGGTAATAAATATGCATCCTGTTTACTCTCACTTTAAATGTTTTCCTAATAATTTTTAACATACAGACATTAATACAATAAAAGTGATTTTAAAAAAATAACGTGATTCCAGTTTGTGCCGTCATATCACTGGAGTCACTGCTAGTTTGCAAGAGGGTTCCTTCACTTTTGACATTAAATAACATAGAAAATTCCATCAATCCCAAAGTTTAGAAAGTTGAAAAACAGTGTATCGTGCAAAATGTATCTGTTATATCTGAACGTTGAGTTGGACAACTTATGTCAAAGTACTGTGATACCTGACATATAAAGGGTTAAAGTTATTTACCATTTTCTCAAAATTTTAATTTGAATTAGAAGTCATCCTTCAGATATTTAAAACTTGTAGCCTATGAATTAACATGAAACATCTTGAAGCTCATCATTAAGCTTTAGTATTAAAAGAAAACGTTTTTTACATTATTTTCAGAGCATAAAAACAACTTTAATGGAAATTGTCATCAACATATTGGTTTTACATTAACCTTCATAGTATCTCTGAACATCATAACCTCAGATGTTGTTTTTCTTAATGTTACAACAGCTAAAAACAATGACAAATAAATTGCTAAATAGTTTACCAACAAACCAAACATTTTCCCTTCTTTCTGAATTCATATCACCTTGCTTTCTTCATTAGTGTTTTAAGGGAATAAACTTGACTCATACCAGGTTTACATTTCCATAATCTCTAACTTGTCTGTCTACAAGAGAGTCTTTCAGTGTGTCTCCTTCACAACTCTGACGTGGTGCTGTTTGATCGTCTCTAAAAGCATCGAATTTACGTTTGGATTCCGAGTGAATGTGCACATTTTGAATCTGTCAATCACGTGAGCAAACTGAATTTAATTCTGATCTTAATTACCACTGAAAGTTATTATCTACTGGCTGATGTTTCTTAGAGAAGATATTCCAAATGTTAATTCACACATACTTAAGTTTCAGACCTATTACACCACATTTCATTAACCTTCACCTTACCATTTTGTGTTTTGCTGTACTACAGCCTTTTTAAAACTAGAGAGTAATGATCTCTATAGGTTATATTTTCACTGGAATTTTAATGAAATTATTTGCTGTTAATGTTCGCTGTATGAATATAGTCTGTTTATTAAAAATTGTTACTAGCAGATTCTTGAGCTAATAACCAGAATAAAATGACAGACATACTATCTTAGAATCCATGTTTGAGAAACTGACGACCAAAATGTGAATACCAATATAATTCCAAGCTTCTTGAAACATTTCGGCAACAGATTTTGCATTCTTTATCCGTTCATAAAAGATCGCTCTCATTACTTCATCACTTTAATTCTATTAACTATATGGCAAAAATAAATATAAACAAATATTAACAGAAAAGCATTAACAAGTCAGTAAGGAGTATCCATAAGAACCAAATATTTCACAGTTTACTTTCAGACTGATAAACTCGAACAACATTTTCAATGATTTAGAAAATAATTCCTACCTTTAGGATTTTTGTAATTTTTTCTAACAAATTCTGTTTCTTACAGTGTTGCTACAACTTTTCTCACATAAAATAATAATATATATATCCACAAAATATGGTGAAGATATCAATCATTAGACAGATCATAACTATAATGTGTAAAGGCAACGTGAATTCGATTTAATTAATACCTAAAAATCAAACCGTTCTTCACATGGAATATTATTTCTTATCTCATACTCTACTTTTACAGTACAAAACTGGAATGACAACCATGAGAATTCTTCTGACTCGACCCACTGAAAATCAACCCTAATATAAATGTGTTCTATATTTGTTTGCCACCTATGATAGCAATATAGTAAATTAACCTTAAAATTTATGAAATTAATGATGTAACTAAAAAGAATGTGATTCCACAGAGCCGGATATTTCATCACATTTAGCGCTACACCAGTTCAGTTATTTACAGAAAGTAATTCCCATACAAGTAAAATTGTATTTACTCCTGACCCACAAGTTTTAGAAAACTACATAAATTTATTCAAAAATTAAAACATATAAAATGTTTTTGTTCATAATCAATAATATTATCATGAATAACAAGTATATACAACTATTTTTATATAATGTTTAATGTCTTTGTTTACATTTTTGACAATTGCAACAACAAAATGCCAGGCATCCAGATATCAACCAGAGGCCGGAGCCAGTAAGGTTAGCTGGCTGTTTGTGCTGTGATGGTGGACACTCATCTAATGTGGCACTTTAAAAATACATTGTTTGCAACTACTGCTACAAGGCCAGTCATATCGCCTCAGCTTACACATCTCAGAAATGGGGTTGGGTGGGGAAAAGACAAATGCAAAACCAACTTCCTCAATACTAAGCCTGGCCTACAAGAATTAATGAAAGAAACCACCTGTCATCTAGAGCTCTCAGTTGTTTGACCCTTTCCATGTTAGTTCGGATAAATAGTCTGAATCAGTGTTGATTATAGTTGACAGTTGGGTGAAATGCGGAATGGATATTGGCACTGTTTCTCGCGATTATTAGCCAGGCAGCTTTCCAGAGCCTATGGGGCAAGAGAGCAACCCCATTTTTGCTTGACCAATATACCCACAAAATACAGCCCCAAAGATCTTATCTCATCATTGTAACCTATTAGAATTAATACAAACCATCAGTACAAAATGAAAGGATACTTCAAATGTCTACCATTCAGCCTTTATTCCATGTTTTTCTTGCATCCGCATCAAAAATAAAGCAAAATTGGCAAATGTGGACATTTCTGATGGCATTAATGCTATGTATTATTTGTAGACTAATGGAATTACATATC
Organism: Nautilus pompilius; assembly: GCA_018389105.1. Taxonomy (NCBI): domain Eukaryota; kingdom Metazoa; phylum Mollusca; class Cephalopoda; order Nautilida; family Nautilidae; genus Nautilus; species Nautilus pompilius. Next base: position 62,447 of record JACATO010000323.1, on the reverse strand, counting down.
ACCTTGGTTTTCATAATCTGAAAATTGCAATATCAGCATTTAAAGTTCATATTATTCTTTTGTTACTTTTATAATATAAAGATAATATTTACATATCATTGGTTTTGTTGAATTGTCAATGATACCTTTATAGCTAGAAAAATGAATTATAGACTAAAATATCAATAACTAATCAGACATTTAATGTTTTTAATTAAATCTTTTGTTTGAAACATTTTCAAGTCAACCATAAGGAAAACAGACCAAAACCAAATAAAATAAACTAAAGACATTTTTTAAAAAATGCACAAAAAATAATAAATTCCTAAAATAAAGTCATGGCATGAACATTTTTCTAAAAAGTCTTCAAAAACAATACATATATCACCTTAAAATTTATACATTAGAAACCAAACTACAACAATTTTACAGGTAAACATGAGACTAAAGCCTCTTTTTAAAACATTTCCTGATGTGAAGTAGCTTCGGTTCTCTAAAACAGAACAGAGAATCCAATTTTCTGTTTCTAAACTATTAATTTATATTTCTTCAAGGTGGCTTGAGACAGTGCACTTCTGCTGCTGGTAAATAAGGTTTTGAATTCTGTAAATAAAAATCAGTTATGGTTGTTGTACCCAGCCTATCTATGGAGTGAAGCCGAACTGGTGTGCATCCGTCGCTGTCTCCGCAAGTTCTCGTATGGCAGGTCCCATGTTTTTTCTAGCAGAAAGCCCCAGTGGCAACAGTTCCCCTGCCAGCCCCCATCCGCAACAGCATCCAGTGGCCTAAAGCAAGCGTGAGTCATTGCTGCGGCTGGCAAGCCAGCGGGGTGATAGGGAGCCATATGGTTGTTAATGTAAATAGTTGATGACAATTCTGTTTAGGCAGCAGTCCACCAAATATATCCCTCTGATGACCACCTTCATGGATCAGAGAAAAGATGAAAGTCACACTTACTATAATCAGGTGGATGTTGTTCTGTAATGATGCACAACAATGCTGCCATACTCAACTACCCAGCACCACACAGTTATCTCAAAAATCCAGCACAGTAAATATGACAGATTTTGAAAAAGCCAGGCTCTTTTCAGGCATATATATCCACACAACCATACATAGTTCATTTACTCTATATTTTTTGAATTACCAATTTCATGGTAGCTGAGGATAATATTCTCTTTTCAAGCATCAAATATTTCTCAACTCATGCAATCAGAGAGTCAAAGGTACACCAGTTTACAATCATTTAGACATACGATAGATAGGTCCATTGGCTATGGTGCTTCCAATGAACTGACTTTAGTATAATACAGACACAGATAAGACAGATTAAAGCTTATCTACAATTCAGTGGAGAGATGCAGTATTCAGCATGACAATGAAAAAAACAAAACCACCCCCCATCTTCAAATGTACAATAGTTTTTGTTATCATTTAATACTACACTTCTATTTTGCCCAAACATTTTGTTTAAAACTAATAATAAATACATTAACAATTTTTGATCTCTGTTAGAAAAATCTGTTGAGAACACAGCAAAGTCTCCTGTAACACCACATCCCATGGAAGTTAAGGATCCAGAGGACATCACAACCTCTGAAGCAATAGCTCCAGAGGAAGGTGTCCAGGCCCCTGGAACAGACAAAGGCGTGAACTCCTCACCCCCCAAATAGCCAAAAATCAAGGAGACGAGGCCCCAAGCGGACCAGCCCCAAATCTAACCCACTCACACCACCAAAAAGGGAAATAATGGAAGACAGCCGGGCCCGCTCGCTGGAGGCCCCTCTCCGACACTTTTAGAATCAGTCACAGCCCCCCCTCTATCTGTCACATGACTCAGGGGGTTGATGGAATGGAAGTGCCCACCCGAAAGGTGCCACTTTCATTTTGGACAGATCTTTAGGATACAACTCTGTGATGCCTCCAGGACGATGAGCCAGGTTAGCGATCACGTGAACACTTAGCTTATTTTCCCCCTTTTCTCGGTGAGCTTTAGTTTACCTGCCAACTGTAAGTTATTTAAATACTTCTGTCCTTATTCTGTTTGTTCCTATCTCCACTTAGTTTCCTTTACAGTTGTTTGTATTTTTTCGAACTTAATAAATATTAAAAAAACGATGGAGCCTCAGCCATCAGCCTCCTCAGCAGGTTCCAGCTGTGCCAGAACGGCTAGACAAAGGAAGGTAGGGGCTAGCAATAATAATCTGAAGGACTATGAGGACAACGGAGGAACACAGACGGTCGGTCCTTCAGAGATTTCCTGAGGGAGTCGGACACGGATCCGTCCAACCCTCGGAATCTAAATTCCGAGAAGAGCAGCTTGCTCTTCCTCCAGGCCAACAAAGCGGTAAGTTGCCTGGAAGTCGGGAAAGCGTCGCTCGATGCCAGACTCAGCGAGAAAGTCTGTGCAGTCATTTCCAGCTATGGAGGGGCCATCGAGATGCTGAATTAATCTCGACCAAAAGCCTCTCCATTAACGGAATAAACTATACTGTAAGAGGGGCCAGTCCCGTGGTCCGGGTAAAGGTCCGCGGACTGCCCCTGGCAAGTGTGGAAAGGTAATCGTACCCTTGAAGTACGATGATTTCCTGAGTGTTCCTCTCAGGACAGAGGAGCGGTAAAATGATTCTCCGGGAGCCTATCCTGCGAAGAACCAGAGAAATGTCGGACATATTCCTTCTCGGTGGTCTACAAAGACCAGCCTACCGAACCACCGTTTTGTAAGATCTGCAAAGAAAGGGGGCAGGTGCACCGAGGGGAGTTGCCAGAGCTCTGAAACCCCTAAAGATAAGGATCCTCCAAAGGAGCCCTTGGAGGAGAAAACACCACAGACGACTCAACCTGTGGAAAATTTGGCTCCAACAGATCAACAACCCGCGGAGGACGCCATAACCCCTCCAACTTCAGCTCCAGAGGAAGATAACCTGGACCTGTGGAAACAGTAAAACCGTGGAGGAGACATCAGTCCGCCCTGAAGCTGCTCACCCAAAGAGCAGCAAATCCAAGACTAAGACATCCAAACGCCACCCGAAAGGAAGGCGAGGAAAGTGGGGTTTTGGATGCGTTTGCCAAGACGTCGCGCCATGAATTTGCAAAAAATGAGACAGGATCTGGTTGATGGCTTCTCGGCCTTCTCTGGCTAAGATCTTGTGTCTAAGTCGAGAGTACCGAGTGTGTGTTTGGGCGAAGCTTCATTGAGGTGGTAGCTCACAGTGCTGAAGGTAAGTGCTTTTTCTTGTTTTCTTTTTTTTTTTTTCAGTGTGTGAATTTTTTCATGGATCAGCCTCCATCTTCCCAGATGGCGTCTACCTCCTATGCGGACGTGGCCCGGTCTTCCTCTCCGCCACCGGTCCTGCCTGCTGCCAGACCAGACCAGCCGTCGTTTCGAGCCTTTTGCAGGCCTGAGGACGACCAAGAGAATAAGCGGCCCATAACTTTTCCAGGAATTCCTCCCTTTTCCTTTACGGTGATGGGGCCGTAAACAATGTGGATGTTGGCGTGGCCATCCACGAAGCCGGGCTTGGAGCCAGGGGGCGGTGCTCTCTGGCTCTGGGGGGGCACAGAGATCCTCTGCAGCTCCCCCCAAGATGCGGAGTTGCTCTCAACCCGCAACCTAGTGGTGAAGGGGGTAGGTTACCCCTTCGTGGCTCCAGCCCGGTGGCCTGGATTAAGGTCCGCGGCCTTCCGCTTGCCACACCAAATGCCATTCCGAAGGCATTCTTTCCGCTTTGGGAAAAATTCTCCGGCCCCTCAAATACGACTGCCTGCCAGGACTACCATTTCTTTCTGGCCAGCGCAGTCTGAAAATGATGTTGAGGGAACCCATCCCTCGACGAATCCGGGAGGAGATCGAGGGAAGGTATTATACCTTTCAGGTGGTGTACCGGGACCAGCCCCGTGCACCTCCTTTCTGTACCCGGTGCAGGGAGACGGGCCATACTGAAGCTACGTGCTCAGATGTCCCCGTCACCCAGGTACCGGAGCCAGCACCGGAACCCTCATCGCACCCCCACACCGCACAACACTAGAACCTACACCAGAGCCGACGCCGGAGCCTGTGCAGGTCGTGATGCCTGCACCAGTACTGACGCCGACGCCAGCACCATCTCCGCCTTTGACGCCAGCACCTCCCATGGCTCAGTCGGCGGAAACAACACACTTTCGGAAACTGTTTCCGACACCACCTCCGCCGCCCGCTCTTGCTCGGTACCTCCCCCTCCGTTGCCGCGGAGGGTTCGGCCCCGGGTGTCCCGGGCGGCCAAAAGAACCGTGCGGGATTCCGCACCTGTTATCACCCCAAAACCAAGGAGCGACGCGGTCAGATCCCTCGAAGCTCCCCTACAACAACTATGGAGGCTATTGCTCAATACCCTCCAGTAACTCCGGGGGCTGCAGACATGGAAGAGTCGTCCGAATAAAGGAGACCCTTCCATTTCGACTCCTTTCGGACAACTTAACCCACTAAATGTCCTCGGACTTTAACACGCATTTGTGACTATGAATAGACGCTTGAAATTTTTATCCCTGAATTTAAGAGGGATAAAATTCAAGTCCCAGTGGAATACTTTCCTAGACCACCTACAGCATTCAGAACTTTCCTCTATAATATGCATGCAAGAACTCCACTTACAATCTAATCAAGAATTAGCTAGTTATTTGCTAACTGGTCCGGACTAATCCACTCCAGCCTTGAAAAAGTAGGTAGGGCTAAAGGTGTTGCTATTCTAGTACATAGTAACCTAGGTTTCCAGATAGAGCACTCTTACAGTGATAATCATGGGCGTATCGCCATAGTTATTTGCCAACCCAGTTCCAAAGAAAAGTGATGATCGCTTCAGTGTACGCTCCCACCGTTGCGAGGGAACGGACGCTGTTCTTTCAGAACTTCAATGATATCTTAGAGCAGGAGCTTAGGTCTCACCCTGCTGATGACTTATATATTCTAGGTGATTTTAATTGTGTCCCATCCCACGACCTCGATAGGCAGGGACCGGACATTAAGAGTAGGACGCATCTGATCGGGGCGCTGCAGCTGCAAACCATGTGTTCGCAGTTTGGCGTGGTCGATGCGTATAGATTCAAAAACCCAGACGCGTTGTCATACACTCACTTCAGTAAAAAGTACAACGTAGCAACTAGAATAGACAGAGTGTATGTCTCTAAACACGTAGCGCAATCACTCAAGGCGTTTCGCACGACGCCTTCGCGGGAAGTGACCACTTCCAGGTTCGGGCCGAGATTCTTCTTCCGGGGAACGCCAGGGGACCGGGGCTCTGGAAGCTCAACAACAGTATTCTGACGGAGTCAGAGTATGTTGAGGGTGTACAGAGTCTCTGGGGAGGACTGGTCGCTTCGTCGGGCGGAGTTTCCGGACCCACTGGAGTGGTGGGATATAGGTAAGGCTAAACTAAGGAACTTCAGCATCACGTATGTCAGGTGCGTACGGCTTATAGGCAATTTTAGAAGATCAACTGACAGACTCTTTAAAATTAGAACTAAACAACAAGCGGCCTTAGGGCTAGATAGAAGTGATAAAATACAAGCCATCAAAACCGAGTTAGCGAACTTACAATTACACAAAACAGAAGGCGCTAGAATTAGGGCCCGAGTACCGGCCATGAACGGCGAAGGTAATAGAATGTCTTTCTGTGGTTTAGAGAAATCTAGGGCAGCAAAGAAATCTATAACCAAGTTAAAAACTAAAGACGGCCGCGTTCTTACTAGTACAGCAGACATCCTTAGGGAAGAAGCTCGCTACTATCAAGATCTCTACACTAGGGCGGACACTTGTCCGTCTGCTCAGGACAAATTCTTGGCGTGTCTACAACTTAAACTAGACCCCTAGAAGCCGAGCAGTGTGAAGGCCCCTTAACCGTTAATGAAATAAAACAGGCCATTAGGGCCTCAAATAAAGACAAGTCCCCAGGAGATGATGGCCTTACGCTGGATTTCTATAAGAGGTTTGAATACCTCCTAGCTAAGGACCTGACATCGGTTGCGAATAGCGCATACTGTAAGGGGGTGCTCTCAGAAAGCCAACGCACTGCCACTGTCGTCCTGCTGCCGAAGGAGGGCGATGGGGAGTGCTTGGACAACTGGAGACCCATTTCCCTCCTAAATAGCGACTATAAAATCATAGCTAAGGCGCTAGCCAATCGGCTGGCCAAAGTTATGGATAAAGTTATCAGTGCTGATCAGACCTGTTCCTGTTCAGTACCAGGGAGGAGTGTCTCCGACACTCTTCATCTGTTCAGAGAAATTACAAGTAGGCTAGACACGGAAAATTCCTTAGGAATCATGCTAGCCGTCGATTTTCAAAAAGCCTTTGATAGGGTAGACTGGAATTTTCTTCTTAAGACACTTAAAACCCTTGGATTTGGGGAGTATTTTCTTAACTACATTAGACTAATCTACGCACACATACAGACACACTTAGTCACACAACGGTTTCGTTCTTCGTCCCTCCACCCTACTCGTGGCATTCGGCAGGGTTGCCCCCTGAGTGCCATGCTTTTCGTCATTGCCGCCGAACCGCTGGCCGCTTTCGTGCGCCACTCCACCACCATCCAGGGAATCCACGGAACCAAGATCGCGCAGTATGCGGATGACACCACCCTCCTGCTCCGTGATGAGGCCAGCCTGGCGGCAGCCTTCGATGCCCTTGAGGCCTATGGAAAGGCCTCAGGGGCGAGAACCAACCTCAGGAAGACGAAGGCGGCGTGGCTTGGGGCACCCAGGCGCCACTTTCGCAGTATCCAGTTCAGTGGGTGGAGGACAAGATACATCTTTTAGGTATCTTCTTCCCCCTTAACAACCGTACTAATGTCCTGCCCCTTAATTGGAATCCTGTTATTAACCAAATCCATGCTCAACTAACCCGCTGGTCTTCCCTTAACCTCTCCTTCTTCACAAAAACTTTCTTATTAGTACATACTGCACACCTAGCATTTATTACAAATCTAAAATTATAGGTCTGCCAGGTTGGGCACGCACCTCCATAGACGCCGGTTTCGACCGGTTTCTGTGGCAGGGGCGCAAACACCTGGCCAATACTCAAATAACAAGACTCCCTCGAAAACAAGGAGGACTAAACCTCCTCAACCTAGCGAGCAAAACAGGTGCTCAACTCCTAAAAACGGTATTTGATATCATAAGGACTGTAGATAGACCACGGTGGCAAACTCTCTTCTTAGATCGCGTAGCTACGGCCTTTAACATCTCTGATGGTTTGCATGTTTTAACTAACAAACTAAAACTATATAGAGCCACACGAAGACTTCTAACCGACTACCACGTAACCTTCTCACTACATGGATCAATTCCGACATTAACATCAATACAGACAACTCCGTAAGCCTAGGGACTAACGTAGTTGATCTAGACAAATTATCTCATCGGGATCTTTACTTCTTCCTGTCGTCGCGCCCGATCACGGAACCAGACTACAGGGGGAAGTGGGAAGCTATTCTGGATTCTGGCCCTCTTCCATGGAGTAGAATTTGGACCAGCAGCATCAACCGCCTGGTGGATGGGTATTCCTCCGACATACACTGGAAACTCTTACGACATGTACTCCCTACGAGGGAAAATAAACACAAATGGAAATTATTAACTTCTCCGAAATGTCTCGCTTGTCCCGAGCAGGACGACACGGCCATCCACTGTCTATTCTCCTGCCCCGGCAACATAGAACTGTGGAGCCTAGTCCGCGATTTGGTCTACCGCATTCAGAGTCCCCAGGCAAAACTTACTTTGTACTGGCGCATCTTTGGATTTCCCACTTCTAGTAAAAAGGATCGTCTTTCGAACTTCCTGGCCTTCTCCGCTCAGCGGATCGCTTGGGGTAGTCGCAAGGCTTTAGAGGGCGACAGCCCACCTCAACCAAAACACTTTTTCAAACTTACGTAGCCACTTACCTACGACAGAAATATACGATCATGCAGTCCAGCATTACGGACAGAGCGATATACTCAGCCACCTGGCTCATCAACGGCGCCTTGGGCACGATCGCCCCCGACCAACGCCTTCATCTCACCTTCAGCTGACAATCTTCTTCTTCTTCTTCCGTGATTTTCGACCAGACGACCTGCAACTTCACTAGGCCAGCCCCCGGAGTTACTTCAACCCGTCGGCGAGCCATGGTGCAGTTCTCTTCCTGGTGGACCTCCGTCACCTGACATCGTTGGATTTCTTCTCTCTTTTGTTCTTCTTTGTTTTTGTCTTCTTTCTTTCGTTTTTCGGTTTCAGAAGGAAGATTTTAACTCTCAGAAGACTTTTATCATCTAACACTCTCACCACATTCCATAACCTTACATCATTCCCAACCTCTCTTTATTCATAACTTTCCCTCCCCACTCTCCTTTTCCCTCCCGGATTTTCTTCTTTCCTTCCTCTTTTCTGCCACCTCACCTTCCACTGTGGAATTGGGTGTTGCGCAGGGGACTGGTCTAGTGCCAGTCCATCTGCGCACACTACTTCCCAGTCCGACATTTCCGTAGGGGCCTTTTAGGTCTCCAACGAGGGATTTCATCTTTGATTTAGTTTTTGCACATTGGAATGGGTTTCACCCACCCCATGTACATCTTCTTCTTTTTACAGATCTTCTGCCACCTGTTTTCAAGTCAACTCTATACATAGAGGGAAGAACGTTGTTTCCCTTGCATTCACCATGGCTTTTTCGCCAAAATAAAATTAAAGATCCTCTCCCCCATCCGGTTGGATAATTTTACGAATAAACAGTGGTCCCCCCCATCCCAGCATACACTAGGGACAGGCGGAGAGTCACTCCGTTTCGAGAGTCCAGCCTTTGGAAAATCGTACCTCTCCTGCCGCTTTGCGAAGGAGTTTGGGTAGCCCGCTGCTCTCACACAGCCTTCCTCCCTTTAACTTCATCTGCAACACTCACACAAAAAAAAAAAAAAAAAAAAAAGATCTTTGTGTCTAGTCTGCGGATCCCGCGTTGCTTTATAGGTGAGATCTCATTGAGGATAGCGCCTAAGGTTTCAAGGTAAGTGTGTTTTCTTTTTTTCCTTTTTTTTCAGTGTGTTCTTTATTTTTCTATGGATCAGCCTCCATCTTCCCCGATGGCGACTACCTCCTATGCGGACGTGGCCCGGCCTTCCTCTCCGCCTACGGTCCAACCTGCTGCTCTTCCTGACCAGCCGTCGTTCCGAGCCTTTTTGCAGGCGGGCTTAGCGGATGATCAAGAAAACAAGCGGCCCATCCTTTTCGAGGAATTCCTCCCTTTCCTTTACGGTGATGGGGCCGTAAACAATGTGGATGTCGGCGTGGCCATCCACGAAGCCGGGCTTGGGGCCAGGGTTCGGGCGGTGCTCTCGGGCTCTGGGGGGGCTACAGAGATTCCTCTGCAGCTCCCCCCAGGATGCGGAGTTGCTCTCAACCCACAACCTAGTGGTGAAGGGGGTAGGTTACCCCCTTCGTGGCTCCAGCCCGGTGGCCTGGATTAAGGTCCGCGGCCTTCCGGCCACACCAAATGCCATTCCAGAAGGCATTTTTCTTCCCGTTTCGGAAAAATTCTCCGGCCCCTCAAATACGACTGCCTGCCAGGACTACCATTTCTTTCTGGCCAACGCAGTCTAAAAATGATGTTGAGGGAGCCCATCCCTCGACGAATTCGGGAGGAAATAGAGGGAAGGTATTATACCTTTCAGGTGGTGTACCGGGACCAGCCCCGTGCACCTCCTTTCTGTACCCGGTGCAGGGAGACGGGCCATACTGAAGCTACGTGCTCAGATGTTCCCGTCACCCAGGTACCGGAGCCAGCACCGGAACACCTCACCCGCACCCACACCAGCACCTACACCAGAACCTACACCAGAGCCGACGCCGGAGCCTGTGCCGGTCGTGATGCCTGCACCAGTACTGACGCCGACGCCGGAACCATCTCCACCTTTGACGCCAGCACCTGCCATGGCTCAGCCGCGGAACCAAAACACTTTCGGAACCTGTTTCCGACACCACCTCCGCCGCCCGTTCTTGCTCGGTTGCCTCCCCTCCGTCGCCGCGGAGGGTTAGGCCCCGGGTTGTCCCGGGCGGCTAAAAGAACGGTGCGTGATCCGCACCAGTATCACCCCCTAAACCGAAGGAGCGACGCAGGTCACGATCCCTGGAAGCTCCCCTACAACAACTATTGGAGGCTATAGCGCAGTACCCTCCAGTAACTCCGGGGGCTGATGACATGGAAGAGTCGCCCGAATAGAGGAGACCCTTCCATTTCGACTCCTTTCGGACAACTTACCTACTAAATGTCCTCGGACTATAAACACATTTTGTGACTATGAATAGACGCTTGAAATTTTTATCCCTGAATTTGAGAGGGATAAAATTCAAGTCCCAGTGGAATACTTTCCTAGACCACCTACAGCATTCAGAACTTCCTCTATAATATGCATGCAAGAACTCCACTTACAATCTAATCAAGAATTAGCTAGTTATTTTGCTAACTGGTCCGGACTAATTCACTCCAGCCTTGAAAAAGTAGGTAGGGCTAAAGGTGTTGCTATTCTAGTACATAGTAACCTAGGTTTACCATAGAGCACTCTTACAGTGATAATCATGGGCGTATCGCCATAGTTATTTGCCAAACCCAGTTCCAAAGAAAGTGATGATCGCTTCAGTGTACGCTCCCACCGTTGCGAGGGAACGGACACTGTTCTTTCAGAACTTCAATGATATCTTAGAGCAGGAGCTTAGGTCTCACCCTGCTGATGACTTATATATTCTAGGTGATTTTAATTGTGTCCCATCCCACGACCTCGATAGGCAGGGACCGGACATTAAGAGTAGGACGCATCTGATCGGGGCGCTGCAGCTGCAAACCATGTGTTCGCAGTTTGGCGTGGTCGATGCGTATAGATTCAAATACCCGGACGCGTTGTCATACACTCACTTCAGTAAAAAGTACAACGTAGCAACTAGAATAGACAGAGTGTATGTCTCTAAACACGTAGCGCAATCACTTCAAAGCGTTTCGCACGACGCCTTCGCGGGAAGTGACCACTTCCAGGTTCGGGCCGAGATTCTTCTTCCGGGGAACGCCAGGGGACCGGGGCTCTGGAAGCTCAACAACAGTATTCTGACGGAGTCAGAGTATGTTGAGGGTGTACAGAGTCTCTGGGAGGACTGGTCGCTTCGTCGGGCGGAGTTTCCAGACCCACTGGAGTGGTGGGACATAGGTAAGGCTAAACTAAGGAACTTCAGTATCACGTATAGTCAGGTACGTACGGCTTATAGGCAATTCTTAGAAGATCAATTGACAGACTCTTTAAAATTAGAACTAAAACAAGCGGCCTTAGGGCTAGATAGAAGTGATAAAATACAAGCCATCAAAACCGAGTTAGCGAACTTACAATTACACAAAACAGAAGGCGCTAGAATTAGGGCCCGAGTACCGGCCATGAACGGCGAAGGAAATAGAATGTCTTTCTGTGGTTTAGAGAAATCTAGGGCAGCAAAGAAATCTATAACTAAGTTAAAAACTAAAGACGGCCGCGTTCTTACTAGTACAGCAGACATCCTTAGGGAAGAAGCTCGCTACTATCAAGATCTCTACACTAGGGCGGACACTTGTCCGTCTGCTCAGGACAAATTCTTGGCGTGTCTACAACTTAAACTAGACCCCCTAGAAGCCGAGCAGTGTGAAGGCCCCTTAACCGTTCATGAAATAAAACAGGCCATTAGGGCCTCAAATAAAGACAAGTCCCCAGGAGATGATGGCCTTACGCTGGATTTCTATAAGAGGTTTGAATACCTCCTAGCTAAGGACCTGACATCGGTTGCGAATAGCGCATACTGTAAGGGGGTGCTCTCAGAAAGCCAACGCACTGCCACTGTCGTCCTGCTGCCGAAGGAGGGCGATGGGGAGTGCTTGGACAACTGGAGACCCATTTCCCTCCTAAATAGCGACTATAAAATCATAGCTAAGGCGCTAGCCAATCGGCTGGCCAAAGTTATGGATAAAGTTATCAGTGCTGATCAGACCTGTTCAGTACCAGGGAGGAGTGTCTCCGACACTCTTCATCTGTTCAGAGAAATTACAAGTAGGCTAGACACGGAAAATTCCCTAGGAATCATGCTAGCCGTCGATTTTCAAAAAGCTTTGATAGGGTAGACTGGAATTTTCTTCTTAGGACACTTAAAACCCTTGGATTTGGGGAGTATTTTCTTAACTTTATTAGACTAATCTACGCACACATACAGACGCACCTAGTTCACAACGGATTTCGTCTTCGTCCCTCCACCCTCCCGTGGCATTCGGCAGGGTGCCCCCTGAGTGCCATGCTTTTCGTCATTGCCGCCGAACCGCTGGCCGCATTGTGCGCTCACACCAAGACATCCGAGAATAGAGGGGGCTAAAATAGCCCTCTATGCTGATGACACCACGCTCCTGCTCCGAGATGAGGCCAGCCTGGCGGCGGCTTTCGAGACCCTGGAGGCCTTCGGGCGGGCCTCAGGGGCAAAGACCAACTACCAGAAGACGAAGGCGGCGTGGCTTGGGGGCACCCGGCGCCGTTTCTTCACCATCCTGTTTCGTGGGTGGAGGACAAGATCAAGTTGTTAGGTATTTTCTTCCCCCTTAACAACCGCACTAATGTCCATCCCCCTAATTGGAACCCTGTTATTAACAAATCCAAGCTCAACTAACCCGCTGGTCTTCCCTTAACCTCTCCTTCTTCACCAAAACCTTCCTTATTAACACCTACAGCACACCCGGCATTTATTACAAATCTAAAATTATAGGGCTGCCAGGTTGGGCGCGCACCTCCATAGACGCCGGTTTTGACCGGTTTCTGTGGCAGGGGCGCAAACACCTGGCAAATACTCAAATAACAAGACTCCCTCGAAGACAAGGAGGACTAAACCTCCTCAACTTAGCGAGCAAAACAGGTGCTCAACTCCTAAAAACCGGTATTTGATATCATAAGGACTGTAGATAGACCAAGATGGCAAATACTTTTTCTTGATCGCGTAGCTACGGCCTTTAACATCTCGATGGTTTGCATGTTTTAACTAACAAACTAAATTATACAGAGCCACACGAAAACTTCTAACCGACTACCACGTAACCCTTCTCACCACATGGATAGACTCCGACATTAACATAGTACAGACAACTCCGTAAGCCTAGGGACTAACGTAGTTGATCTAGACAAATTATCCCATCGTGACCTCTACTTCTTCCTGTCGTCGCGCCCGATCACGGAACCGACTACAGGGGAAGTGGGAAGCTATTCTAAATTCTGGCCCTCTTCCATGAGATAGGATCTGGAGCAGCAGCATCAACCGCCTCATGGATGGGTATTCCTCCGACATACACTGGAAACTCTTACGACATGTACTCCCTACGAGGGAAAAGAAGCACAAATGGAAACTGTTAACTTCTCCGAAATGCCTCGCTTGTCCCGAGCAGGACGACACGGCCATCCACTGTCTATTCTCCTGCCCCGGCAACATAGAACTGTGGGGCCTAGTCCGAGATTTGGTCTACCGCATTCAGAGTCCCCAGCGCAAACTTAATTTGTACTGGCGCATCTTTGGATTCCCCTCTTCTAGTAAAAAGAACCGTCTTTCGAACTTCCTGGCCTTCTCCGCTCAGCGGATCGCTTGGGGCAGTCGGAAGGCTCTAGAGGGCGGTCAGCCCACCTCAACCAAAACTTTCAAAATTACGTAGCCACTTACCTACGACAAAAATATACGGTTATGCAGTCCAGCATTACGGACAGGGCGACATACTCGCCATCTGGCTCATCAACGGCGCCCTGGGAAGGATCACCCCCGACCAGCACCTTCAACTTACTTTCGTGTAAATAAACAACTTCCAACTTCACTAGGCCAACCCCCGGAGTTTCTCAACCCCGCCGGCGAGCTACAGTGTTTTTCGTCCACAACAGAAGTTTCGAATCTTTTCGATCAAATAGGAAGGAATTTTTCCCTCCTTTCTCCCTTTGTTGTTTCTTCTTTCTTTCTTTCGTTTTTTCGTTTTCAGGGAAGAAGATTTTAACTTTCGGAAGACTTTCAGCACCTAACACTCACCACACACCATTACTTTCTGCCGACCTCAACCTCTCTTTATTTATAACTTTTCCTCCCCGTCTCTCTTCACCCTCGGATTTTCTTCTTTCCTTCCTCTTCTCTACAAACCTTCTCGTCTACTGTGGAATTGGGTGCTGAACGAGAGAATGGTTTTCCACCCTCTCAGCCACCTACTTCCCAGTCCAACTACTCCAGAGAGGTCTTCTAGATCTCCGACGTGGGACCAGTCTCCGAGAAGTAGACCTTGGTCAGCGGGATGGGTTTTCCCAACCCGTTGTTCATTCTCTTTTTTCTTTCTCCTCTTACAGATTCTCAGCTTCAAGTTTCAAGACATCGCTCCTAGCAGAGGGAAGAACGTTGTTTCCCCTCTCAAAATCAAGGCATTTCAGCCAAAATTAAAGATCCTCTCCCCCGTCCGGTTGGATATTTCAGAAATAAACAGTGGTCCCCCCACCCCAGCATACACCTCTAGGGACAGGCGGAGAGTCAGCTCCGTACCGAGAGTCCAGCCTCGGAAAAATCGTACCTCTCCTGCCGTCTCACGGAGGAGATCAGGTAGCCCGCTGCTCTCACTTAGCCTCCTCCCTCCTCAGAATAGCACCACACGGACACAAAAAAAAAGATCAGATAGATTTTGTGCTTAGGAAGACGAGATCGTCCCGCTCGAAGAGGCGCTGCCCAAGTAGAGTCGCTTTTGTGGAGCCATCCAACCTCTGGTCGCCGAAAGGTCAGTTTGGATTTCATCCCAGCCCGTAGTTTTTTTTTGCTAAATTTTCAGTAATTATTAATTCCCTCGAGGAAAGTTCCCCGCTCGCATATCGTCAGTTAGATTATCTAGGTTCTTTTTCAGGTTTAGATGCAGGTGGATCTTGATAGCACAGGTTAGTTCCGTCCTCTCTTCTCTCTTTCTGATTCTGCGCGTAGTCTAGACACCACCTGCTGCTGCGTAATAGGTAAGCCTATATAGGCACGTCGGAGTTCGGTACTTGTAGGGTTAACGATCCCCCACCGTTTTTGCCGAATCTCCACCTAGAGTCTATTTATAGTTTATGTTTCTATTTTCACTTTCCCTCTTTAGCTTAGAAGTGCGTGACGTAAATTGTAGGTCCCCCTCCCATTGTTAGCTTAGCGTAGGTCGGCCATCTTGGCTTAGCTCCTCTTCCACGCACGTGGTAAATTTTAGCGCCGCGTCCGTCTTTCCCATCTCATTGTTCTCTTCCAGTGTCCGCCGCCGCCGCCCAGTGGGCCGTGTTTTTAATAAAGGAGCCTACTGGGCTCTAACCCCGGCAGCTCGCCTCCATTTTCAGCCTTTGCGAGTGTTTACACAGCCCTGGTTCTCCGGCACACGCCGGATCCAGGTCATCGCCACGTGCCGGCAGCCATTTGTCTATCGTTCGTCTCCTTGTGTCTTTCGTTCGTCGCCTCTCCCCCAGCATCCTTAAGCCCCCTCTTACGCTCTCTTCTATCCACCTCCATCCCGCTATCCTAGCAGCCATCCTTCCTTCCTTCCTTCGCCCCTTAACCTCTCCCTCGAGACCTACTCCTCTCCAGTAGGCCCCTATTTCCGTCGGTAAGAACACCGAAGACATCGATGGAGCCCCAGCCGTCGACTTCAACCAACGTTGATCACGCGAAGGCCGCCTTCGCAAGCTCCCAGCGAACCATCCGATAGACCTGGGGCCGATAACGGGATAAAACCTTTCGGCCAATTCCTGGAGGAGCTCGCCATCAACCCCGGCCACCCCAAGAACCTTACGTTCGAAAACAAGAGCTCGAAATGCCTCGCTTGTCCCGAGCAGGACGACACGGCCATCCACTGTCTATTCTCCTGCCCCGGCAACATAGAACTGTGGAGCCCAGTCCGAGATTTGGTCCTTCGCATTCAGAGTCCCCAGGACAAACTCACTTTGTACTGGCGCATCTTTGGGTTCCCCCTTCGAGTAAAAAGAACCGTCTTTCGAACTTCCTGGTCTTCTCCGCCCAGCGGATCCCTTGGGGCAGTCGGAAGGCTCTAGAGGGCGGTCAGCCCACCTCAACCAAAACTACGTGACGATTTACTGACGGCAAAAATATACGGTCATGCAGTCCAGCATCACTGACAGGGCGACATACTCGTCCATCTGGCTCATCAACGCCGAATTTCCGCAGGTAACCGTCTACTACTCAACACAGAATGAACCAACAACCTACAGCCTCATCACCCAGGCCAACCCCCGGAGTTCACCTCCGTCGGCGGGCTACGGTGCTTTCGACCTACGAAGTTTCGTCCACTTTCGCCACAAGAACAAAGATTTTAACCCTTTCCTCTTCCTTTTTGTCTTTCCTTCGCCTTTCGTTTTCAGGAAGAAGATTTTAACTTTCGGAAGAATTTTATCATCACCTTTTCCTTTCCTTCATTTCCACCCCTCCCAGCCACCATCTATTTATAACTTTCCCCCTCCTCCTTACCCCCCCCGGACCATCCTCGTTCTTCCCTCCTATCAACGTGTTTCACTTCCTTCAGTTGCGGAATTGGACGCTGACCGGGTCGATGGTCTTTCCACCGTCTCGGCCGCGCTACTTCCCCCCTCAAAACTGCTGCAGGGGTCTTCTAGTCCTCCTACGCGGGAGCTGCACCCTTCAGGGAACGGGGCACCGGTCAGCGCGATGACCTTTCACCTCGCTGTCCGGGCTACTTCCGTCTTCCGTCCTTTTCGCAAGGCGAGGGAGAACGTTGTCTCCTCTCATCGGCAAATCGAGGCCGATACAGATCCCCTCCCCCTCCGGTCGGATGTCTCAGTGGCCCCTGCATACACCTCTAGGGGCGGGCGGAGAGCGAACTCCGTACCTCTCCTGCCGTCTCACGGAGGGGTCGGGTAGCCAGCCCCCTGCTCTCCCCTCACAGCACTCAGCAGATTTCCGGTGTAGAAGACGAGACCGACCAACTCGAGGACCCATCGCGGCCGGTAAAGTTCCTTTGGAAGACCATTTCTCGCCGAAAGGTAAGGGGCCGTTTCCCTGCTATTTCCAGTAATCTCCAGCTCCCGTAATCATTAATTCCCTCGAGGAAATAACATCACCTCCACATCATCAGTCAGCTTAGGGATTCCTTTTCCAGGATTGGCCCCGGTAGACAGCTTTTTTATAGTGTAAGCCGCCCTTTTAGGGCTCGTCCAAACCCCCTCCGTGATAGTCTCGGTTCCCCCTCTGTCTCCAGGTGGATTCCACCCCAGCGCCTCTTCATAGTCAGTTTTCCTCTGTTTTCTTTTCCTTTCCCAGCTCAGAAGCGCGCGATTAACTGTCAGCTTGGTGTAGGTCGGCCATCTTGGCTCAGCTCCTCTTCACACCACGTGGTACATGTCAGGCCCGCGCCCGTTCTCTGCTTCACACCCTGGTCCCCGCGCCTGCTACCCCCAGGGAGGCCGGGTATCACCAATAGAAAAGCCTACTAGGTTTTCCTTTTGCAGCAGCGGACCTCATCAGTGCGCGTTTTACGGCGTAGAACTTCGGCCATTTACGGCACCGGCCGAGCGCCAAGCGCCACGTGCCGGCCTCCCTCCGTCTCCTCCTGTCCGTCTCCCTGCGCCAATCTCCTCGATGTCTGTCTATCCACTCGTTAGGCTCCTCGACCCGTCCCCCCCCGGTATTTTCGCATCACTGACAGGCGACAAATGCATCCATCTGGCTCATCAACGCCGACCATCAACTCCGCCACCACCTCATCTCAACTCCAGGCCGACCCCTCAGTCCCATCACCACCCCTACGTCCGTCCGCGGGCTGTTCACCTTTTTGATGATGCCTACGTTTCGTCTGGGGACTAAGATTTTAAAACTCCTTTTCCTCCTCTTTATCCCTTCTCCCCCTTTTCGTTTTAGAGAGATTGTAATTTTCGGAAGATCTTATCTCATCGGCATCCCTCTCCGTCTCCCAGCCTCCATCTATCACTTCTTCCCTCTTTTGGACTAACCTCGCTTCTCCCTCTCTCCTGCAGCTTCATCACCTCTGCTCCAGCTTCTGCCTTCACGATGTGGAATTGGGCGTCGGTCAGCATGACGACTGTCACCGGGCAACCTCCCGTCTACACCAACCTCGACCTGACGTCATCTCCGACCACCACGTGACGAGGGGAGAACCTGTCTCCATCCATTTTCTCCTCACACGGCACTTTAAGCCTCATCTCAGACTCTCGCCTCCCTCATCCGGTCACCCCAGCATACACCTCTAGGGACAGGCGGAGAGTGAACTCTGTATCCGAGAGTCTCAGCCACGACAAACCGTACCTCTCCTGCCGTCTCACGGAGGAGTTTGGGCAGCCCCCTGCTCTCACCAGCCTCCCCTTCAAACCTCGGACGACCCCGAATTCCGACAGCAGAGCCGTTTTCTTCGAAGATACAGCATCTTCAAGGTAAGACACTTTTTTATGCAAATTTATTCAAATTTCCGTGCGTTTTGCGTTTTTCTCGAGTTCCTCGTGCTGTGAATTTCTCAGCCCAGCGACCTATTGTTAGTTAGTTTTTCTCTCCATCCTGTGTTCACTCTTCGATTTTGGTGCCAGATTAGTTTAGAATGGACTTTGTTAGTCAGAGAGGGGCTTTGGTGATTAACCCTGTGTCAGGTTCTCATGCATATTCATTAGGTGGGCGGATCACTTTCCTGCTATTTATCTCTTTGTTAGCTCGTGCTGAGCCCTCAGGTTATTGTCTGTAGATTATCGCGTAGAGCTCGGGTTTTGTCTGTAGATTATCGCGTAGAACTCGGGCTATTGTCTGTAGATTATCGCGTAGAGCTCGGGTTATTGTCTGTAGATTATCGCGTAGAGCTCGGGTTATTGTCTGTAGATTATCGCGTAGAGCTCGGGCTATTGTCTGTAGATTATCGCGTAGAGCTCGGGTTATTGTCTGTAGATTATCGCGTAGAGTTCGGGTTATTGTCCTGTGTTTAATATTTAGAATAATTTTAGGACATAAATTATTTTCCTGACTTAGATTAATTACTGTGACAGGATCCCTCTCTCCTTTGTTCCCCTCCACCGTGTACTTCACTGCTTCACCCTTTGACCACCGACTGTTTTCTGTCGCCTTTACTAATCATCTCTCTCTCTGTTTATAGTAACTGATGGAGCCCCAGCCATAACGTAGGGATTAATGCACTACTCCCGCGAAGGACGACGGGGCCACCGGGATTCCGTCCTCCATGGAATTCCTGCAAGAGCTGGATATGGAGCCAGGCAACCGGAAGAACCTAAGATTGGAAAAGAAGAGCTGTCTCTTCATAGACTGGAACAACAGCATGGCCACCTCAGAAGTCGGACGGCCTGAACGAACGAGTGAGGGCGGTGCTCAGTAGCTATGGGGGGCGGGGCTACTGAGATAATTGGCAGTTCTGCGGCTAATGCCGAACTCCTCTGTACAAAGTCTAAACGTAAAAGGGACCAGCCACGTGACGAGGGGAGCCAGCCCAGTTGTGTGGGTAAAGACCCGTGGACTCCCCCTCACCACTGGCTGTGCGATTCCCCAACAAATTTTGGGGAAGTACGGGAAGGTGTTAATTCCCTTGAAATACGACTGTTTGCCTGGTTTGCCCTTCCTGTCAGGACGGAAGTGGCAAAATGATCCTGAGGGAAGCAATTCCCAGAAGAATCAAGGAGACGGTCGATGGAAGGACACATCCCTTCCAAGTCTTTTACAGAGACCAACCAAGTGCTGCCAAAACTACAAAACGGTCGGACACCAAGAACAGGTGCCCATCCATGGTAACCACGGGCGAAGGAATCGGGGTGGAAACCACAGAGGATAAAACAAAAGACCAGCAGAAGGTAAGTGAAACTACTGCTACCTTAGAATTACCGAAGCCTTTGGAAAAGAAGAAAACAATCTGAAGAGAAATCGCCAGCCAAGGACCAAAATCGTAAAGATCCTGGCAAAACCAATACTCCAACACCATCTGAGGATGAGGAGGACGTGATCCTCCTCTCCATACGCAAAACAATGCGCCCGAGAGGTGCCAAACGCACAATACGAGACTCCATCCCTCCTAAGAGGAAAATGGTGGAACCTCACAGGGCTCGTTGTTTGGAGCCGCAACTTTCAATGGATACTCAATCAGTATCCACAACTCCTCAGGAACCTGAATCGCTCCCTCCCTCCCCCTGTTAAACAGACTCAGGGGCACGGCCCCATGGAAGTGCTCACCTAAATAGGTGTCGCTTTCTTTGGGCGGATTTTTCGGGTTTAACTTTGAGCTGATTAAGCGATTGTCCAGACGTTTGGAATTTTTATCCCTGAATTTAAGAGGGATAAAATTTAACAAACACTGGAATGACTTTCTAGATCATCTAGAACATTCTGCAAACGATAGCATAATATGCATGCAAGAGCTACATCTACAAAACAAACAGGAAATAGATAGATACTTCACTAACTGGCATGAACAATACACAAGTTTAGACCCTATAGGTAGGAAGAAAGGTGTCTGCATTCTTCTCCACCATAGTCCAAATATAGAAATAGAACTCACCTTCAGTGATAATGAAGGTAGAATAGCGATAGTTTGCTTTAAAAATCAGCTCCAAAGAAAAGTGATCGTGTCGGTGTACGCCCCTACAGTGGAGAGGGAGCGGACGTCGTTCCTTCAGAACTTCAATATCTTAGAGCAGGAACTTAGGTCCTACCCTGTCGAAGATATTTATATCCTAGTTAACACCTACAAGCACACACAATATTTCCTTAGCCTTCCTTACACAGACAGACAGATGACAACTCAGATATACTTATCAGAATATTCCAAACTCAGCCAGAATTCCTTTTTAATTAAAAAAATGCAAACTAGGGCACAAAAATAAAATGCTGTAAAATATGGAGAAAGTGCCTGGTATTTACAGCTGATTTAAATGTTTGTGGGGCTTTAGAAAACTTCAGTAGGTTAGCTTTTTATTTATATTTTCCTATTTACATTTCAATATAGCAAATCTAAATATGTATAGTATGTATTTCAAAGCAATGCCTTGTGTTGCTTTTGGCTGGCATACGTGTGAACAATGTCCATATAGACAAGACTACAAAGTATATCCCATTCAGCGTCAATATGGCAAGATTTGTGAGACTACTTTGAGTCGTAGTAGTTTGTTGCAAGCTTTTGATCAGCTTTAATTTTGAAAAGGATCAGTTACCAGAACAGTTAGTGACCATGTGTGAGATAGATCTTCAAAGCAATTTCTATGTTAGGAAAAGTAACTTGAACATCATTGTGAAGTATGATATTATACATAAATGTTTCCAAGATGCAGTCTTCCTTTTTCTGATCCAAAAAGACAGAGGATAACTGGAACACCAAGGTTGATATCCAGATCTTGCTTGTAGAAGTCCAACAACTTACTTGCATCAATTGTAATAGAATCAGGGTCCACATCCAAGAAGATTACATAATTTGCTGTAGGTTAAGTGAAATTTCAGGCATACCAAAAGCCTGTTGATACATTGTTGACAGACCTTATTATGAAAAGCTTCCTTTAGCATCAGCTTAGTCTCAGCTTATGGCTGCTGATGCACAATATGATGATGAGCTCAACACCTTTTACCTAACAATCTTCTTTTCCTGAAAGAATCTTGCCAGCTTCTTCAAAATTATCATGACTAAATCTTTGAGTGACTTCAAAACACCAACCACAGAATTCAAATTGAGTTACACTGCTTCCAAAGTTTTGCTGATGTTGTTGAAGTGCTTGCAAGATAAAATTCCTGTCTTAAGTTTACTCATTTGATCATATGGTCCTCATGCTTTACTGCAATATTAGCCACAGAATTCCCCTATGTTAATCCTAGCACCTTGAATAAATATTAGAAATGTTCTGTCATTTCTTTTCTATTATGGCCTGTTGACTTAAGAAAGGTTACAAAGCGCTACACAGGCCGATTTAGTTTGAAATATTGCAAAATGACAGTAAGTTGGTGAATGTGAGCATTGTCTTCACATGAATCCAAAGATATTGAATAATATTTTTTTCTGTTTAACTCGATCAATCAGGACATCTACAACACTTTTGCCATGACCTAAGTCAGTTCCTTGCACACACTTGCTGATAAATAATTGATGTGTCTCTTGCCTTTGTTAGCTTTAGTCTGACTGTGCTATGCCAAGAATGTGTTATACTTTGCAATCAATTCCAACAGACCAAAGTAGTCACCATTGCATGCAGACCTAATTGTTTGATCATTACCTCTCATAGCAAACCCTTACTCTGCAAGAGCAAGAAATGCTACCAACATCCATTACGAATCCTGGCTACTTCACTTTGATGTTCACCTGGTATAAGAATAGCTTCAGGAGAAGGTCCATTAGTAGGTCCAGATGCATCACGTTGTAAGAAGATACACTTATAGGTACTTAGCAATTCTTTACTCCAGCTCCTGCTGCTTCTCTCAAATACTTCATCACTGTGACTTGTTAATTGTTTTTTTTTCTTTATTTTCCATAATATGTTTTTAAAAATTCTCACTGATGAAGTCTCAAGAATAATGTGAGAGCTGACGACTTCCCCTTTTCAGAACTGTTTGGGTAAACAACCTGTTATCTGACCCTAATGGGATCTAGAGATGGTTGGATACCTAAACCAGTGTTGTTGCTTATCCAACAACTTTCTTTAGTTTTCTTCAGTAGTAAAGACTGGCTGAACTATTTTAAATATTAGTTAGATAACATGCTGCAACCTACCGTCAAGCAAGAAGTGTAAAGGATGCTAACTATTTCACAAAGGTTGGATATTTGAAAATGAATTTACTTGGCTTATATTGGAAAAGTCAGATATCAAAGACCAGTTGGATAACTGGAAGTCAAATGACAGGTGGTTGACTGATTTGATTTTCTTCTATTAAAGCATTTTATAATTTGATACAATACAAATTTTAAAAAGATGATAACATTTTCTTTAAAGTTTGTTTGCAGTGTAAAATTTATGATTGTGTTTTTGTTGTTTTTTTAGTTTGTGTTATCATGGAGTGGATCCAGAATTTTTGAGAAAGTTGGGGTGATCAATAGAAATGGCGGTGGTAATATGGCACATCTCGGAAACTGGTTGGGTGGGGGAAAGACAAATGCAAAACCAACTTCCTCAATACTAAGCCTGGCCTACAAGAATTAATGAAACAAACCACCTGTCATCAGAGCTCTGTTGTTTGACCCTTTCCATGTTAGTTTGGATAAATAGTCTGAATCAGTGTTGTTATAGTTGACAGTTGGGTGAAATGTGGAGATGGACATTGGCACTGTTTCTCTCAATTATTAGCCAGGCAGCTTTCCAGAGCCTATGGGGCAAGTGAGCAACCCCATTTTTGCTTGACCAATATACCCGCAAAATACAGCCCCAAAGATCTTATCTCATCATTGTAACATAATAAAATTAATACATAATCCACCAGTAAAAATGAAGGAATACTTCAAATGTCTACCATTCAGCCTTTATTCCATGTTCTTCTTGCATCCACAATAAAAATGAAGCAAAATTGGCAAATATGGACATTTCTGATGGCATTAATGCTATGTATTATTTGTAGACTAATGGAATTACATATCACCTTGGTTTTCATAATCTGAAAATGCAATATCAGCATTTTAAGTTCATATTATTCTTTTGTTACTTTTATAATAATAAAGATAATATATTTACATATCATTGGTTTTGCTGACTTGTCAATGATACCTTTATAGCTAGAAAAATGAATTATTGACTAAAATATCAATAACTAATCAGACATTTAATGTTTGTAATTAAATCGTTTATTTGAAACATTTTCAAGTCAACCATAAGGAAAACAGACCAAAACCAAATAACAAAAATAAAGACAACATTTTTTAAAAATGCACAAAACAAAAATAAATTCCTAAAATAAAGTCATGGCATGGACATTTTTTAAAAAGTCTTCAAAAACAATACATATATCACCTTAAAATTTATACATTAGAAACCAAACTACAACAATTTCACAGGTAAACATGAGACTAAAGCCTCTTTTTAAAACATTTCCTGATGTGAAGTAGCTTCGGTTCTCTAAAACAGAACAGAGAATCCAATTTTCTGTTTCTATAATATTAATTTATATTTATTTCTTCAAGGTGGCTTGAGACAGTGCACTTCTGCTGCTGGTAAATAAGGTTTTGAATTCTGTAAAAAAAATCAGTTTTGGTTGTTGTACCCAGCCTATCTATGGAGTGAAGCCGAACTGGTGTGCGTCCATTGCTGTCTCTGCAAGTTCTTGTGTGGCAGGTCCCATGTTTTTCTAGCAGAAAGCCCCAGTGGCAACAGTTCGACTGCCAGCCCCCGTCCGCAACAGCAGCCAGTGGCCTGACGCAAGCCTGAGTCATTGCTGCAGCTGGCAAGCCAGCGGGGTGATAGGGAGCCATATGGTTGTTAATGTAAATAGTTGTGGACTGCTGCCTAAACAGAATTGTCAAACAGAATTGCCATCAGCAAATATACCCCTCTGATGACCACCTTCATGGATCAGAAAAGATGAAAGTCAGACTTACTATAATCAGGTGGATGTTCTGTAATGATGCACAACAATGCTGCCATACTCAACTACCCAGTACCACGCAGTTATCTCAAAAATCCAGCACACAGTAAATATGACAGATTTTGAAAAAGCCAGGCTCTTTTCAGGATACATATATCCACACAACCATACATAGTTCATTTACTCTATATTTTTTGAATTACCAATTTCATGGTAGCTGAGGATAATATTCTCTTTTCAAGCATCAAATATTTCTCAACTCATGCAATCAGAGAGTCAAAGGTACACCAGTTTACAATCATTTAGACATACGATAGATAGGTCCATTGGCTATGGTGCTTCCAATGAACTGACTTTAGTATAATACAGACACAGAGATAACACAGATTAAAGCTTATCTACAATTCAGTGGTAGAGATACAGTATTCAGCATCCATGACAATGAAAAAAACAAAACCACCATCATCTTCAAATGTACAATAGTTTTTGTTATCATTTAATACTACACTTCTATTTTGCCCTAAACATTTTGTTTAAAACTAATAATAAATACATTAACAATTTTTGGTCTTGTTAGAAAAATCTGTTGAGAACACAGCAAAGTCTCCTGTAACACCACATCCCCTGGAAGTTAAGGATCCAGAGGACATCACAACCTCTGAAGCAATAGCTACAGAGGAAGGTGTCCAGGCCCCTGGAACAGACAAAGGCGTGAACTTCTCACCCCCCAAATAGCCAAAAATCAAGGAGACGAGGCCCCAACGGACCAGCCCCGAACGTAACCCACCCACACCACCAAAAAGGGAAATAATGGAAGACAGCCGGGCCCGCTCGCTGGAGGCCCCTCCCGACACTTTTTAGAATCAGTCACAGCCCCCCCTCTATCTGTCACATGACTCAGGGGTTGATGGAATGGAAGTGCCCACCCGAAAAGGTGCCACTTTCATTTTGGACAGATCTTTAGGATACAACTCTGTGATGCCCCAGGACGATGAGCCAGGTTTAGCGATCACGTGAACACTTAGCTTATTTTACCCCTTTTCTCAGTGAGCTTTAGTTTACCTGCCAACTGTAAGTTATTTAAATACTTCTGTCCTTATTCTGTTTGTTCCTATCTCCACTTAGTTTCCTTTACAGTTGTTTGTATTTTTTTAGAACTTAATAAATATTTAAAAAAAACGATGGAGCCTCAGCCATCAGCCTCCTCAGCAGGTTCCAGCTGTGCCAGAACGGCTAGACAAAGGAAGGTAGGGGCTAGCAATAATAATCTGAAGGACTATGAGGACAACGGAGGAACACAGACGATCGGTCCTTCAGAGATTTCCTGAGGGAGTCGGACACGATCCGTCCAACCCTCGGAATCTAAATTCTGAGAAGAGCAGCTCGCTCTTCCTCCAGGCCAACAAAGCGGTAAGTTGCCTGGAAGTCGGGAAAGCGTCGCTCGATGCCAGACTCAGCGAGAAAGTCTGTGCAGTCATTTCCAGCTATGGAGGGGTCATCGAGATGCTGAATTAATCTCGACCAAAAGCCTCTCCATTAACGGAATAAACTATACTGTAAGAAGGGCCAGTCCCGTGGTCCGGGTAAAGGTCCGCGGACTGCCCCTGGCCAAGTGTGGAAAGGTAATCGTACCCTTGAAATACGATGATTGCCTGAGTGTTCCTCTCAGGACAGAGGAGCGGTAAAATGATTCTCCAGGAGCCTATCCCTAGAAGAACCAGAGAAATGTCGGACATATTCCTTCTCGGTGGTCTACAAAGACCAGCCTACCGAGCCACCGTTTTGTAAGATCTGCAAAGAAAGGGGGCAGGTGCACCGAGGAGAGTTGCCAGAGCTCTGAAACCCCTAAAGATAAGGATCCTCCAAAGGAGCCCTTGGAGGAGAAAACACCACAGACGACTCAACCTGTGGAAAATTTGGCTCCAACAGATCAACAACCCGCGGAGGACGCCATAACCCCTCCAACTTCAGCTCCAGAGAAGATAACCTGGCCTGTGGAAACAGTAAAACCGTGGAGGAGACATCAGTCCGCCCTAAAGCTGCTCACCCAAAGAGCAGCAAATCCAAACTAAGACATCCAAACGCCACCCGAAAGGAAGGCGAGGAAAGTGGGGTTTTGGATGCGTTTGCCAAGGACGTCACGCCATGAATTTGCAAAACCAGGTGAGGATCTGGTTGATGGCTTCTCAGCCTTCTCTGGCTAAGATCAACCCGATTTTGCGCTAGAGACCCTGAAGGACGACTTGAAACCGAATTCTCGGAAGTAGAGACCTTTTGGAGACCAGCCCGACAGATTCGTCGAAAGGTAGGTGTTAGTTTCGCATAGTTTCCGGCTTATTTGCTTTCAATACGTTCGGCTTTTGTCGCTTTTTTAGACTAGAAACTCCACTGTTAGTTAGCTTTTTGACAAAATTGTTCACTTTCGCGTTTTTGAGAGAATAGATTAGGGAAATTTCTGCAGTTAGAATAAGTAGGATAGGAACTTCCGTTCCGCTAGATAGCATACTTCAGCTTCCGGTAAGCGGAACGTTTTTCCGCATTTTTCTGAGATAGAATCAGACGGTTTTTGTTAGAGTATTTTGCGTTTTTGTCAGATGTTATTTAGCTGTAAGGACATAGGATATTTTTGCTGTAGTTTAGATTATTTTAGGTTTTTAGTGTTAAAACTTAGCTTTTCAACTTAAATTTTAGGACTTAGAAAATTTTAGAACTTAGAAAATTTTTCATTTTTAGGACTTAGAAAATTTTTCTTAGTTCTTGGTACTTAGAAAATTTTTTAGGAGATATAGGATATTTCTAATTTACAAATAAGTGAAAAATTATTCTAAGTTTTAGCGGTTAGTGTATTTTACGTTTTCCCGACTCTTGGGAGCTAGCCTAGGTCTGTAATTCGATACTCTACAGCCTTTGTTTAGATAGGCCCCGCGCCTCGCTGTCTGGTTAGATCTGTTTTTCTAACGACAGTTTTTGTTTTTATAGCTGCTTCACCTCTATTTAAGATAAACCAACTCTGCCACTTCTAAAAACTTTTCTAACTTTATCTTTTTCTTTTTGTTTACTTTGATTCTTTCTTTATTGAGCGTGAACTGTAACGAGCACGTGATGGAACCCCAGCCATCAACGAGTAACATGATACCATATGCTGAAGCCCTGGCAACAACGAGCAACAGCATGGCGGAAAAGGTCGATGGGGGCGACGGAATACCGACCTTTTCTGGGTTTTTGAGGGAGCTGGACCTGGAGCCGGCCTACCCCACGAACCTAAAATTTGAAAAAAAGAGTTCTCTGTTTATCCACTCCCAGAACAGATTGCAAACTCCTGATGTAGGCCAAGCGTTAGTTAACGCTGGCTTACAAGACAAGGTAAGAGCAGTGCTTAGTACAGCGTTTCTCAACCGGGGGGCCACGAGCGGACACCAAAAAATGCAATTCAGAATGCAGAAGCTTGGAGTGTATAATTAAGGTGACGAGACTCCGGTCATAGGGGAAGAGTTTTTTTTTAAACAATTTGCCTGATTTTTTACACAGTGTTTAGGCTTTATTTTTGTTTTGTTTTGAAAGAGCACTTTTTAAACCAAATTTTTTAACCGTGTTATTGTTGTTCAGTGGCGAGGCTACAGGGGGGGGGGCAGGGGGGAAACCGCCCCCCTGGTCGGATTTTGGTACCGTCGGTCGGAAATTTACATGTTGGAAAAAAAATGTTCTTCACTAGCGCTATTATTTCACAACTATCACATCATTGAATTAATTCACCTGCATCAAAATTTGTCCCCATTATAATGGTCCCCTATAATGCTATTATGTACAGTACATTTTTTTTCCAACATGTAAATTTCCGATCGACGGTACCAAATCCGACCAGGGGGGCGGTCGCCCCCCCTGCCCCCTGTAGCCTCGCCACTGTTGTTGTTGTTGTTTTTCAGATGTCGAAGGTTCGAAAATGGAATGACAGCTACGTCAATTTTGGATTCACGAAGGTCATTCGAGATGGCATGGACTGCGCGCAATGTCTGCACTGCTCAGTGGTGATGGCAAATGCATCACTACGTCCTTCCAAACTTTCAAACCATCGTGACAAGGTGCATCCCCAAAGGAAAGATGATAATATTGTTGCTCTGTCTACGAAACGAGCACGGTACGACCGTGAAGCGACACTTCCAAAATTTGGATTCCGGCCAGAAGAAAAACCTGCTCTTCAATCCAGCTACGAAGTGGCATACCGAATTGTGAAGTGCAAGAAGCCGCACACTATTGCTGAGGAACTTATCAAGCCATGTACAGAGAAAATGGTGGAACTGATGATCGGACCAGAGGCAAAAAAGAAAATCCAGCAAGTTTCGCTCTCTAATGACACGATCCGCCGACGGATTGATGACATGGCCGCTGATGTGTGCCGTCAAGTTTGCTGTGAAATCAAGCAAAGCACGCTCCAGGCTAGCCTTCAACTTGATGAATCTACCGACACCGCTCTGGAGAGCCAGTTGATCGCCTTCGCTCGCTACGAGAAAGAAGGAAAGATGAAGGAAGAGTTCTTATTCTGCAATACCCTGCCAACCACAACGACAGCAAAAGATGTCAAAGCCATCGTGGACTCTTTTTTTGAAGTGAATGGACTCAGCTGGCAGAATTTCAAGCACATTTGTACTGATGGTGCCCCAGCGATGATTGGCGTTAAAGGAGGTTCGTCACGCTTGTGAAGAATGAATGGCCCCACGTGACGTCTTCCCACTGTTCACATACACCGATATGCTCTTGCGTCAAAAACTCTACTGCCGCGTTTGTTGGAAGTCATGGACGTTGCGGTCAAAGTGATCAACTTCATTCGTGCGAAGGCCAAAAATCATCGGCTCTTCCAACTTCTGGCCAACGAAATGGGAGCGCAACATGTGGGACTTCTGTTTTACACCAAAGTTCGTTGGCTATCGAGGGGGAAATGCCTCTCTCGGTTGTATGAACTCCGGTTGGAGACAGAAATTTTCCTGCGAGAGAACGAAAACAACCTCCATGTCCACTTCGACAATGAAGAGTTCGTCATGATGCTCGCCTACCTGGCCGATATATTCGGCCGACTCAACGAAATGAACCAGTCTTTGCAAGGCCATGATGTGACAGTCAGTGACGTTCAAGACAAGCTTGCCGGACTGTCTGCTCGAATGGGAGTCTGGCAGGCACGAATCGAGGCCGGATCCACAGCCTCGTTTCCTTTCTTGGACGAGCATCTGCAGACGCAGAGGATTGAACTTCCCATCGGCATCAAAGATTGCATCATTGGACATCTCGACATTCTCTCCGCTGAGTTCAAATCTTATTTCGACGATGCTCCATTGGATGTTCCATGGCACAGAGACCCATTCAACACCGAAATTGAACCTACTGAAGACGAAGCAGAGGAGCTCGCAGAGTTGAAGGTCTCAAAAGCAATGAAGCTGGCCTTCAGTAACAGAGAAGACCTCTCCAGCTTCTGGTTGTCTGTTCAGGATGCATATCCACTACTCAGCAAGAAGGCATCCGAAATGCACGCTCAATTCGCCACAATATACCTTTGCGAATCTGGATTTTCTGACCTGGCGACCATTAAAACGAAGTCCAGAAACCGTCTTGATGATGGGAACGATATTCACCTTGCTGTGTCCAAGACGGAGCCGGACATAAGAGGCCTCGTCACACGAGCCCAACAGCAAGTGTCTCATTGATTATATTGTTCAGCAAAAATTTTTACTTTGATTTATAATTTTAGTGACTGAATAAACAACATAAAACAAAATCTGCATTTTTTTTTTATTGAAGGGCAGGGGGCCACGAGTGTTAGCCACTCGGTGAGGGGGGCCATGGGCTATCAAAGGTTGAGAAACGCTGGCTTAGTAGCTACTGAGATAGTATGTACAACCGCCGAGAATGCTGAGCTGCTATCCACCAAGCAGCTTCAAATAAAAAGGAGTGAGTCATGTGATGAGAGGGGCTAATCCACTAGCGTGGGTTAAAATAAGGGGTCTTCCCCTAACAACTGGGTGTGGGGGCCCCCAAAAGATCCTTGAAAGATATGGGAAAATATTGGTCCCATTTAAATATGATTGTCTCCCACAGCTGCCATTCCTATCGGGGCAACGAAGCGGGAAAATGATATTAAGGGAGCCAATCCCAAGAAGGATACATGAAGAGGTAGACGGGATAATGTACACTTTTCAGGTATTCTACAAGGACCAGCCCAGTCCTCCACCATTCTGCCAAACGTGCAGGATGGTGGGCCACACAAAGGACACGTGCACTGGGCTTGAGGACCTTAGGAGAAAAAGGGAGAAGGAAACAGCCAAACAACAAGTAGGTGAAAAATCCCCTCCCGATAAGAAAAAACAAAAGAGAAGAAAAGATAAATCGCCTTTGAGCGACACTAAGGAGGTGATAAAGGGAGATGAAACTCCTCCTTTAGCGACACCTATGCCATCTGACAATGAGGATGATTTAATCCTCTTGTCAATAAGAAAAACAATGCGACCAGGTGTCGCAAAGAGAACGATAAGGGATTCAACCCCTATCACCCCTCCAAAGAGGAAAGAGGTTAAGAAAGCCAGGACACTGGGACCTAAACCCCAGACAGAAACTGGCTCAAACATAAGGAAGCCAAAGATTGTTCAAGATCAAAGTGACCCAGAATCCCTTCCCTCCCCAGCTAAATCTAGCCAGGGGGATACACCCACGGAAGTACACACCTAGATAGGTGTTGCTTCCTTTGGACGGATTCTTTGGGCTCAACTGCGGAACGTCTAAACGATCGCGAGATTGACTAGCGATTATGTCGAGACGCCTTAATTTTTTATCCCTGAATTTAAGAGGGATAAAATTTAATAAAAACTGGAATGTTTTTCTAGATGACCTAGAACATTCTAACCCTAACCAAATAACATGCATGCAAGAGCTTCACTTGCAGAACAAAAAAGAATTAGATAGATACTTCGCTAATTGGCACGGATTAATACACTCTAGTTTAGACCCCATAGGTAGAAAGAAAGGCGTATGCATTCTTTTCCACCGTGGTCTAGATATAAAAATAGAACAGACCTTCAGCGACAACGAGGGTCGCGTAGCAATAGCAGGATACACAGATAAAAGTAAAAGAAAAGTGATGATTGCATCGGTGTACGTTCCAACCGTAGCGAAAGAGCGTGCATCCTTCCTTCAGAACTTCAATACTATCTTAGAGCAGGAACTCAGGTCTTACCCTGCCGAAGATATCTATATACTAGGAGATTTTAACTGCGTCCAGTCCCACGAGCTAGACAGGCAGGGACCAGACATTAAAAGTAGGACTCATCTGGTCGGCCAAGCCCAGCTACAGGTGATGTGCTCGCGGTTTGGTTTGATTGATGGGTTTAGATCAGTGGTTCCCAACCAGGGCTCCATGGACCCCAAGGGGTCCATGGAAGAATTTCAAGGGGTCCATAGAGATTCTACTTATTTTTAAATTTATTATACTGGAATTAGAAGACATGCGGCTCAGAATAAAATTATTACTACTGTTCACAATCCTTAAAACTGAATGTTTAAATGTTAGAATTGCTCTACATTAGCTAACAGTATCAGCGGTGTCAAACTCACGGTCCATGTGACAAATTTGGCCCTTGGGATGGTCATGAGCGGCCCGCGAGATGACAGGAAGATTTATTGCCTCCTTAAATGACGAGTGTCATGAATATACGTGATATATGAATGAGAGAGAGAAAATGAATAAATAACCTTTATTTTATTATGGCAATATTAAGAAAATAATATTAAGGCAATGTTAATTATTTTCTTTCTAATATGGCTAACAACAAGTGATAATATTTAGCAAAATCGTGAAATTAGTGAAATCGTGACTTATACTTTGCATGTTTAAGTGTCTGTGTGTATATGATACCTCTTTGGTTTGTTATTATTTTACTTGTATATTGTTGTTATATTAACCTGGTCGCACACATAGTCAGCTTTCTTTTTTCCACCCACAGATATTGCATAATGTCAAGTAAGAAGAGAAAGTTCTCGGAAGATTATCTTCAGTGGGGGTTTACTTCGATTCAAAAAAATAATGTAGATCTCCCACAGTGTGTCATTTGTTTTCGTGTCCTGGGAAATGATTCACTGAAGCCTTCAAAATTACAACTTCACCTGACCAAATGCCACCCTGAGTATGCTAGCAAGGAAAAGTATTTTTTCGAGAGGAAAGCTGATGAACTGAAGAGGCAAAAACTTGATGCGACTGGTAGCTTCCAAGAGAAGAGAGGGAACATCGTGGAAGCATCATACAGAGTGGCTTATTTAGTAGCACGGAAGAAAAAGCCACACACAATTGCTGAAGAATTGATCCTACCTTGTGCAAAAGAAATGGTTAGACTGGTTCTTGGAGCAGAAGCAGCACAGAAACTAAGTGATGTATCTCTTTCGAATAATACTATCCAGCGAAGAATCAGCGACATGTCAGGTGATGTGAAAGATCAGATTATTGAAGAGATAAAAGCATCCCCCATTTTTGCTATACAGGTCGATGAATCCACTGATGTAGCAATGGCGTGCCAGCTGTTGGTATACTGCCGATACCTGTTCAAAGGCATAATCAAGGAGGAATTTCTTTGCTGTCAAAATCTTGAAACATCAAGTACGGCCACTGATGTGATGAATGCTGTGTCATCGTTTTTTGACGAGCATGGTTTGAGTTGGAATAATCTTGTTGGAATCACAACTGATGGAGCTCCAGCCATGCTTGGGTCGAGGTCGGGTTTCCAAGCAAAAGTAAAATCCAAAGCACCAAATGCAGTTGGTGTGCACTGCTTCATTCATCGGGAGGCTCTGGCTTCTAAATCGCTTCCTTCTGGGCTTCTCACAATTTTCACTGGTATTGTTAAGGTCGTGAACTATGTGAAAAACTCTGCCCTAAACACGAGACTGTTCCAGCAACTGTGTCATGACATGGAATCCGAGCATAGTTCCATGCTCTTTTATACATCCGTCAGGTGGTTGTCTGCAGGGAGATTTTTGTCCCGCTTCTTCTCTCTTCGCCAGGAAGTTGAAATGTTTCTTGATGTACAGAAAAAATGTGACCTGTTGGAGATATTGAAATCAGAACACTTTGAGCTCCGCCTTGCTTATCTTGTGGACATATTTGAAATCTTCAACCAGCTGAACTTGAGACTCCAAGGAAAGGATTCAAACTTGCTCAGCCACTGTGACTCAATACATGCATTTTTGGCCAAATTGGAGCTGTATAAGAAGAGAGTGAGTGTAGGAAAATTTATGATGTTTCCATCATTGAATGAAGTTCTTGCTGATGGTCAGCTTTCAAGCACCTTGTCCAAGGAAATCATGGACCACTTGTCTCATCTAGATGATGAATTTCGCCGTTACTTTCCTGACTTGAGCCCTCAGCATGCAGGATTAGCAAAAAATCCTTTCTTATGTCAGGTTGATGATGTGTTAGAAGACGCACAAGAAGAGTTCATTGAGCTTCTCCATGATTCAACAGCCAAGAATGTGTTCCAGTCAAACTCCTTGTCTAGCTTCTGGTGTTCAATGATGGAATCATATCCAAAAATAAGTGATCTGGCAGTTCGAGTTCTTTTGCCTTTTGCTTCAACCTACCTGTGCGAAAGTGGGTTTTCTTCTTCATTACTTGCAATAAAAACAAAATCAAGGAACAAGCTGTCTGTGGAAGATGACTTGAGGTGTGCCCTGGCTGCCACTGAGCCAAGGATTCATGAGCTGGTTGCTCAAAAACACCACAAACGTCCCATTGAGAAATATAAAGTGACATACTTTTTCCGCAACCAATGAAAAGTTTCATTCACTGCTGTTTTTGTGATTTTTTGTTGTATTAATACAGTTTTTGTGATTCTTTTTATTCATACATGTGCTTGCAAGCTCAAAAAAGAGCAAATATTATAAAGATAGTTTTTGCACACAATACCTACAACTATAACAACATTAACATAACATTTTTCCTATGTGTTGTACTTAAATCAAAAAGTGCTGAACGGAATGTTTTCTGATTTCATATAAATAGGCCTACATCTTAATCAGCATAACAATGGAAGGCATTTTACATTAATATATTCATTTCTTGCAGAAAAATCTTTTATTAATTTTCTTGGCTTAACATATTTCGTTGTAGGGGGTCCACAGGTGAAACAATGACTGGAAAAGGGGGAACGGGACAAAAAAGGTTGGGAACCACTGGTTTAGATACAAGCACCCCGACAGGAAAGGCTATACTCATTATAGCCTGAAATACAGTGTGGCGACTAGATTAGATAGGATTTATGTATCAAAACACGCAGCCAGACAGCTCCAAAGCGTTACGCACGACGCTATAGCTTGGAGCGACCACTGCCAGGTAAAGGCCAGTTTTCTCGTCCAGGAGAATATCAGAGGCCCTGGCAGCTGGAAACTGAACAATGCTATTCTGACGGAGTCAGAGTACGTTGAAGGGATCCAGCGGCTATGGGAGGACTGGTCCTCCAAAAAGGACGAGTACGAAGACCCCCTGGTATGGTGGGATTTAGGAAAGAATAGAATAAGAAATTCTAGTATAAAATATAGTCAAGCACGTAGTGCGTATAGGCAGCTTGTAGAAACTAAGTTGAAACAGAAGTTAAACTTAGAATTAAAACAGGCCGCCTTAGGAGAGGATAGAAGCAAGGAAATTAAAGCCATCCAAACAAAAATAGATAGATTGCAACTAGACAAAACAGAAGGCGCTAGAATTAGGGCCAGAGTACCGGCCATGAATGGCGAAGGTAATAGAAGGTCATTCTGTGGCTTAGAAAAAACAAACGCGGATAGGAAAACAATAAACAAGTTAATAAATAAGGAAGGCCAGATACTGACAGATATAGATGATATATTACTGGAAGAGTCTCGGTTCTTCAAAGAACTATACACTAGCGAAGACACATGTCCGCTTGCTCAGGACGAAATCTTGGAGTGTCTAGAAAATAAACTAGACCCCCTAGAAGCCGAACTCTGCGAGGGACCCTTAAACATACAAGAAGTAAAACAGGCCATTAGGGCCTCAAATAAAGATAAAACCCCTGGGAATGATGGCCTTACGCTGGATTTCCATAAGAGATTTGAATATCTCCTAGCTAAGGACCTAACATTCATCGCAAATGTAGCTTATGATAAAGGGGTACTCTCTGAATCCCAGCGTAGTGCCACCCTCGTGTTGCTCCCGAAAGGAGGTGATGGGGCATACCTGGAAAACTGGAGACCCCTGAGTTTGCTCAATAGCGATTATAAAATTATAACTAAGGCATTAGCAAATAGGCTAGCCAAAGTAATGAGTAAAATAGTTAGTGCGGATCAGTCCTGTTTAGTGCGAGGGAGAAGTATTACAGATACCCTTCAACTGTTCAGAGAAATAACAAGTAGGCTAGACACAGAAAATCCCCTAGGGATAATGCTAGCCTTAGATCAGAAAAAAGCATTTGATAGAGTAGAATGGGATTTTCTTATAAAAACACTAAAAACCCTCGGTTTCGGGGAGTATTTCATAAAATTTGTTAGACTAATATATACAGACATATACACACAAATACAACAAAATGGACACACATCTGCAACCTTTAGACCCACAAGAGGCATCCGACAAGGATGCCCACTTAGCGCCATGTTGTACGTTTTAACTGCTGAACCAATGGCTGCCCTTATTCGCTCTAATAGTAATATTAGAGGAATAGGCGGTGTGAAAATTCAGCAGTATGCAGATGATGCCACACTCCTCCTTGAGGATGAGGATAGTCTGCATGAAGCACTGAGATCCCTTGAGGTGTATGAAAAAGCCTCAGGGGCTAAAATCAACCTCAGAAAGACAACTGCAGCATGGTTGGGAGGTAATAAAAAACCTCCCAGGAAGCACAAAATCACGTGGGCTGAAGATAAAATAAAATTACTTGGAATATATTTCCCTACTAATAGCAAGACTAACACGGATAAACCCAACTGGGACATAACAATAAGTAAGATCAGAGGCTTATTAACAGCATGGTCTTCACTTAACTTATCTTATTTTACAAAGACAGAATTAATTAATACTTATGCTGCACCAAAAATATTTTATAAATCTAAAATAATATGGATGCCTAAGTGGGCGCACACTGCCATAGATGCCGAATTTGATCGATTTATATGGCAAGGGCGCAAACACTTGGCAAATAGGCAAATAATAAGACTCCCCCGAAACAAAGGAGGATTAAACCTTATAAACTTAGAGAGCAAAACAGGTGCTCAAATAATAATTAATATAATAAATATCATAAGGAATAGAGAAGAAAAACCAAGATGGCACTCTCTCTTCTTAGACAGATTAGCTAAGGCATTCAATACCCCTAACGGTATGCATGTACTTACTAATAAACTAAAACTATATAGAGCCCAAAAACATGTACTAACTGACTATCACGTAACAGCACTAACAAATTGGATAAAATCCAACATAAACATACACACAGACAACATAATAAGCTTAGGAACGCAACAACACGACCTAGAGAAAACATCCCAGCGAGATATCTACTTCTTCCTTGCGTCACAACCGATAACGGAACCTGACTATAGGGAGAAGTGGAGAAGCACGCTGAACTCGTCTGTACTTCCGTGGGATACAATATGGAAATCTTCCATCAACCATCTCACGGATGGGTACACCGCTGATATCCACTGGAAGATACTAAGAGGAGTTCTCCCCACAAGGGAGAATAAGAATAAATGGAAAATAATAAATTCTCCAAAATGCCTACATTGTAAAGAGCAGGACGAAACGGTTCTACATTGTATATTCGCATGTCCGCTGAATATAGAAATGTGGTGCCTAGTCCGAGATTTGGTCTTCAAAATTAAAAGTCCCCAGGACAAACTTAATTTGTTCTGGCGCATCTTTGGTTTCTCCTCAAGGACTAAGAAAGACTGCCTTTCTAACTTCCTGGTATTCACGGCTCAAAGGATTGCTTGGAGTAGCCGGAAGGCTTTAGAGAGCGGTCAACTCACTTCAACTAAAAAACTGTTTCAAAAATATATAACCACGTGGTTACAGCAGAAATACGCAGTCATGAAATCCAGTATCAGTGATAGAGCGCTGTACTCATCCATATGGTTGATAAACAGCGCCCTTGGGAATATAGCACCAGCCAACCAACTTAGAATAAATGAGGATCTAATTCCAAACTTAACCTCCTCTGATAGGCCTCCTTGAATCAACGTTTCTTTGTATGTCTCATAATATGTACTAATAAATACTTTTCTTACAGAATGAAAAAGTGAAAGAAAACAATGAGAAAACTCACCTTGACTGCCATTAAAAACCTTGAACTAGAACAAAATACACACTAGCTATTAACGAGAAGATTTTTCTACTGTTCCCGTATGAAAAACACTTCTCAACTCTCTAGACTGAAAACAATTACTTTCAACAATAACTAACTTAATATACCCCATACCCACCCAGATATAACCCACCCAACACCTTTATTTTTCCCTGAGCAAAGCCCTTATTTATTTATAACTTTCCCCACCCAGAGCTGCGAGTCCCGGTAGATGGACTAAGCACGCTGCTCCGTCTCCGTTACTGGAGTACAGGCGCTGACCTACACTCACCTCCAGGTGGATAAAACAACACCGCTGGCCCGTTGATCACTTAACCCAGGAGCCTCTGGCTCTCCAAAGGTGGAGATAACGAAGATAAGGGAACCACCGCCTGTCAACGAGACAATCCATCAAAGTAGACGGAGGGAGATCGTGTCTCCATCCATTTACAGTTATAAAAGAATATTAAAAATAAAACCAAAATAAAAACAGCTCCCCCCTTATCCTCCCCCTCCGGTTGGACTTAATAAAAATAAAAAACGGCCCAATGCTCCTCTCTCTTTAGAATTCTAAGGACACACAGAGAGAAAACTCTGTTCTAGAGGGTTCAGCCTGGATAAACCTACCCCTCCTGAGCGTATTAGATACGAAGGAGTTGGGTAGCCCGCTGCTCTTGCTAGGATGAGGTACACTAACATTAAGAAAAAATAATACAGGTCGAAATAAGACCTCATTCAAACAGCTGAGGCGGCCGGTCGTGGAACCGACCCAGCTACACCACACACATATGCAAACCTAACAAACAGGCCATAACAATCGCACCACACCACCCCAAAAAAAGATCAAAGTGTAGTATCTGTTTTTGCCTCGGATTTACCCAGAGCGACGTCTCGGAACCCGCATTGCGGAAGTACCAGACAGTTTTTTCGTACAGCGCACCGACAGGTAAGTCAACCAATTTTCTTGCTGTGGAATTTTTGTGTATTTTTGTGAATTTCCTTGTGCTTCTCGCATTTTTAGATCAGACTCCCTTGTTAGTTAGGAAGCACGATTTGTTCGCTGTGTTTTTCCATAAGGTAGATAGGGCTCTGAATTTGTCTAGGTCTGCAGTGGGCGGACGATAGGTCACCACTGGGTAAGTCCTGCGGGACAGTAATCCTAGCTCCCCGTAAAGTCTCTGATGAACCGTCTCATTACCCCCTTAGTTGCGCAAACCTAGTATAAGCTAGATATTTTTTTTCCCCGTTTATAAGAGTCAGGCGACTCAGATTTTAACTCGTAAAAGTTCCGAACTTAGGAGTGCGAACTCCTACCCCCTGTGCCGATAGAGATCCCATAGACTTTAGGACTTAGAAATTTTTACTCCCCTCACCGTTTAATTTGTAAAAGTCGGTAAAGACTTAGAATTTTCATACACCTTCCTTCCTACACGCGTAACTCCTTCTCTGTTTCCCTTCACGCGCAAATAGTTTAACTTCTCTTCTTCTTTCTATCTCAGCTTCCATAATAGAAACTACGCGTAGACAGCACTAGACATAAAAACCCCTGGTAAGCACTTCACAGTTCCCCCTTAGTGTTACACATAGATACATACTAGAACCAGGGTAAAAGTAAATATATCTACACAGCCACACAGCGGGCAAATCGCCACCCTCACCCTAGATAGTTAGACTCCCACAGCGACCCACCCTCCCCTCTTTGCCACATACTCCCCCCCCCAGCCCCCCCTCTTGCTATCAACAGTTTCGCCACTTCTTGGAACTTGATACCTCGGAGGATTAGCTAGGCCCAGCCAGCAGTAGATGGAGGAACAAAGGGAGCCAGCTCGAAAAATTCAAAGCCACACCTTAAAAAAGTCGATGGAACCCCAGCCAACGACCAGTTCCTATTCCTACACCTGGCGGCTGTGAACAATGCGGCCATGGCGACACCTGCCTCAAAGGACAATGGGGCAAGAGATGATTTACCGTCCTTCGGGGATTTCCTCCGAAAGCTTGAGATGGACCCCCAAGATGCGTCCAGCCTCAAGTTCGAGAACAAGAGCTCCTTGTTCATCACTCCGGCCGCCGGCGTCTTCTGTGATGACATCGGCAGGGCTCTTAGCCAGGCCGGTCTACTGCCACGCGTCCGGGCGGTTATCCCCAGCTACGGTGGGGCGGTAGATGTAATCTGCCGCACCACAAAAGACGCAGAGGAGCTTTGTACCAAAGCCCTCAATATCAAAGGAGTTAACCATGTCATGCGAGGGGCCTCTCCCCTCGCATGGGTGAAGATACGGGGCCTCCCCCTAACCACGGGATGCAGGGTGCCCCAACAGATCTTAGAGGAGTATGGGCAAGTTCTCATACCCCTCAAATATGACTGCATCCCGGGGCTTCCGCTACTCTCAGGGCAGAGGAGCGGAAAAATGCTACTACGCAAACCAATCCCGCGTAGGATCAGAGAAGTGATTGACGGAAGAACATATAGTTTCTCAGTCTTTTACCGGGACCAGCCCGCTCCGCCCCCCTTCTGCCGCATCTGTAGGACAACGGGCCATACGCGCTTCAGCTGCCCAACAGGGGCAGAGAAGGAACAGGTAAGTGACCCATGCCCCAAGACAACCACGGAGGGCACAGGGGCGCCCGAACCTACGGGCGTACACCTAAATGAAACGACAACAACAACACTCATCAAAGAAGAAGCACCTGGAGAGGTTGGAAAAGATCCGCCCGAGCCCCTTACAACACCACCGGGCTCGGACAAGGAGGACGACTTAGTCGTCGTCGCTGTAAAACGACCATCCCGGTCCAAGGGACCAAAACGGACAGTGAGGGACTCCAACCCTCCTACTCCACCCAAGAAAAAGGAAAGGAAGGTGGAGAACCCTCCCACGGCGCCTAAACAGCCGAAAGAAATGGCCACGGACAAGCCCCGCATGGAGCCCACCGTGGTTATACAGAAAAGAGCCCCGCCCAAGACTCAAGGGGCTGAAGGCATGGAAGTGCCCACCTGAGGGGTGTCACTTCCAGTTGGATGGATCTTTCGGCCTCGATTAGGACAACGACCCTGGACTATGATTTTCTGATTACCGATTATGTCTAGACGCCTCGAAATCTTATCCCTGAATTTAAGAGGGATAAAATTCAACAAACATTGGAATACCTACCTAGATCAACTGACACACACCACACATGATAGAATAATATGCATGCAGGAGCTGCATCTGCAGTCTAACCATGAGGTAGATAAGTATCTTACCAACTGGCATGGACTAGCGGTAACCAGCCTAGACCCCATAGGTAGAAAGAAAGGTGTTGCGATCCTCTTCCACCCGAACATACAACCAAAGATAGAACACACTTACAAAGACGACGACGGACGTATCGTCATAGCTAGCTACCAAAACCAGCTCCAAAGAAAAGTAATTATTGTATCGGTGTACGCCCTACCGTTGCGAAGGAGCGGACAGCGTTCTTTCTGCGCTTCAATGATATCTTAGAACAGGAACTTAGGTCATACCCTGCAGATGACATATACATTGCAGGCGACTTTCAACTGCGTCCCTCCCATGAGTTAGACAGGCAGGGAGCAGACATTAAAAGTAGGATGCATCTGATGGGAGCGCCACAACTGCAAGACCATGTGTTCGCGGTTTGGCCTGGTCGATGCGTATAGATATAAACACCCAAACGCGCTGTCGTACACTCATTACAGTAAAAAGTATAGTGTAGCCACTAGACTAGATAGAGTGTACGCATCTAAACACATGGCTAGGCAACTCCAAGACATGGCGCACGACGTTATCGCGTGGAGTGACCACTCCCAGGTCACGGCCGGCTTCTTGATTCAAGCGAACACCAGAGGACCCGGATTATGGAAGCTCAACAACGCTATTCTGACCGAGTCGGAGTACGTCGAGAGCGTCCAGAACATCTGGAGAATGGTCCCTGCGCAAGGATGAGTTCGCCGACCCCCTGGAATGGTGGGACTTAGGTAAGGACAGATTAAGGAACTTTAGCATAAGGTATAGTCAGGCACGTAGTGCATATAAGTTATATATAGAATCTAGACTTAAAGAGGTACTAAAGCTAGAGCTTAAACAGGCAGCTTTAGGGCTAGACAACAAAGAAAAGATACAAGCCATCCAAACCAAGATCAACCGCATTCAGGTAGACAAAACAGAAGGAGCTAGGATTAGGGCCAGAGTGCCGGCCATGAACGGTGAAGGTTGTAGAGATCCTTCTGTGGTTTAGAAAAAGCGAACGGTGATAGGAAAACAATAAATAAACTAATAAATAAAGACGGCCAGACCCTCACAAACCTGGAGGACATCCTAGATGAAGAGTCTCGGTTTTATAGTGAACTATACACTAGAGAAGACACTTGTCCTTCAGCTCAGGACGAAATCTTGGCATGTCTGGAAAATAAACTAGACCCCCTAGATGCCGAACTCTGCGAAGGGCCCATAAACATAAATGAAGTAAAACAGGCCATTCGGGCCTCAAATAAAGACAAGACTCCCGGAAAGGACGGCCTTACGCTAGACTTTTATAAGAGATTTGAATATCTCCTAGCAGGGGACCTGACTTTCGTTGCAAATAGCGCATACAGTAGGGGGGTTCTCTGAGAATCCCAGCGTGCTGCCACCATCGTCCTGCTACCGAAAGGGGGCGACGGGGCGCACCTGGAGAACTGGAGGCCCGTAAGTCTCTTAAATAGCGATTATAAAATTATCACTAAGGTGCTAGCAAATCGGCTAGGCAAAGTAATTGGTAAAGTTACGAGTGCAGATCAGACCTGTGCAGTTCCTGGTAGGAGTATCACGAATACCCTCCAGCTGTTCAGAGAAATTACAAGTAGGCTAGACACGGAAAATTCCCTTGGAATTATGCTAGCCGTTGATCAAAAGAAAGCGTTTGACAGGGCAGATTGGAATTTTCTGATAAGAACACTTAAAGCCCTAGGCTTTGGGGAGTACTTTGTGAATTTCATCCGCATCCTCTACAAGGACATCACCACACAGATACAACAAAACGGTTTCCTCTCTTCGCCTATCCACCCAACTAGAGGCATACGGCAGGGATGCCCCCTGAGCGCCATGCTCTATGTCCTCACTGCTGAGACGATGGCGGCCTATATCCGATCTAATGGAAACATTAGGGGTATAGGTGGCGTCAAAGTCCAGCAGTACGCCGACGACACGACGCTCTTCCTGCAGGACATGGATAGCCTGCAGGAGGCCCTCGGCGCTCTCGAGGTCTACGAAAGGGCCTCGGGAGCAAAAATAAACAAGACGACAACAGCGGCATGGCTGGGAGGCTCCCAGAAGCCGCCTAAACGTCACAGCGTGACGTGGGTGGAAGGCCAGATAAAATTACTAGGCATCTTTTTCCCCACTAACACACACACTAACACCGTTCACAAGATAAAGGCTTTACTAACAGCATGGTCTTCTTCAAACCTCTCCTCTCTCACAAAATCTCAACTCATACACGCATACGCCGCCATAGACGCCGAGATCGATCGGTTCCTGTGGCAGGGGCGCAAACACCTGGCGAATAAACAGGTAATAAGACTCCCCAGATGCCGAGGTGGGCTAAACAAAATAAACCTAGAGAGCAAAACAGGCGCTCAACAAATAATAAATATACTAGAAATCTTAAGTACCACTGAGAATAGACCAAGATGGCACCAGCTACTCCTAGACCGCTTAGTTAAGGCATACAACACCCCCGACGGGTCGCATGTCTTAACTAACAAACTCAAACTATACAGAGCACAGAAAAACATACTAACAGACTACCACGTTAGCGCCCTCACTAACTGGATCAAGTCCAACACAGACATAACACACAGCATGATCTAGAACAATTATCCCAACGTGATATATACTTATTCCTGTCATCACGCCCGATCACAGAACCAGTTTACAGGGGGAAGTGGTAAACAACCCTAAATTCAGGCCCACTTCCATGGGATAGAATTTGGAATAGCAGTATAAACCGCCTCGTGGATGGATACACCTCTGACATACACTGGAAAATTCTAAGAAACGTACTCCCCACCAGGAGAACAAACACAAATGGAAGCTTATTAACTCACCGAAATGTCT
This sequence comes from Nautilus pompilius, assembly GCA_018389105.1. Classification (NCBI taxonomy): domain Eukaryota; kingdom Metazoa; phylum Mollusca; class Cephalopoda; order Nautilida; family Nautilidae; genus Nautilus; species Nautilus pompilius. The sequence continues at coordinate 18,508 of JACATO010000323.1, read as the reverse complement.
CAGATGTAACGAGGAGGACGAGACGGCACTACACTGTATATTCTCATGTCCTCTGAATATAGAACTGTGGTGCCTAGTCCGCGACCTGGTATTCAACATTAAAAGTTCCCTGGACAAACTTAGTTTGTTCTGTCGCATCTTTGGCTTCTCACCTAGAACTAAAGAGGACTGCCTTTCAATCTTCCTGGTTTTCACGATAGCTTGGGGTAGCCGAAAGGCTTTAGAGGGCGGTCATCTCACTTCAGCCAAAAGATTATTTAAAAATCACGTAACACTTTGGTTACGACAAAAATACGCAGTCATGAAGTCCAGCATAAATGATAGAGTAATCTATTCATCCATCTGGCTCATCAACAGCACCGTTTACAACTACATCCTGACATCACACCATCCTCAACCATCACCTTAGACCAACCCCCTGAGTCAACCCTATCCTTGTTTTTGTTATCCCCCTTTTTTGTTTCAGATGAAAACACTTTAAAAGAATAGACGACTTTACTCTCTACTTCTCTTCCTTCCTCTCTTTTTCTCCTTTTAAAACTTCGTGATTTCAGAATTTTCAAGACGACCTGAAGAAATAACAACCAACTCTTTTCATTTACCTCTAAGATCTTTTTTCTGAAACCTTAAATCCTCTATAACTTTAACTTCACCACTTCTACCTTGAAACTTTAAATTTCTTTACAACCTCATCTTTACCATTTCTACTTTAAAAATATCCCCAACCAACTTAACCCCCTCCCCTCTATCAGTGCAAGCCTCTATTTATTTGTAAAGTACTCCTCCCCAAACATCAACCCCATGAATGGACTAACCATGTTTCTGTCTCCGTTCCTACTATCCACCCTTTACAGTCCAAACTAACATCAAAGGATTTTCAAAAGAAGACGGTGGTGTGGAATGGGGCGCTGGCCGCTAGGCTACTTCCCGGCATTTCCACCAGCCAGGGAGCCTTTGGTCCCCCTACGTGGGATGATCACATGATCACCTCTAAATATTACCATCTGGGAATCTCTGATTCCCCAACGTGGGAGGACTGACCACCACAAATTAGGAAACGGAGGGAGAACGTGACTCCATCCATTTTTCACCAACAAAAAATAAAAAATAGAACCCACCCCACCTCCATACTCCTGCTGGATTTAATAAAAATAAGAAGTGGCCCAAACTCTCCCCTCTCAGTTTCTAAGGACACAGAGAGAGAAAACTCTGTTCCGAGGGTTCAGCCTGGAAAAATCCTACCTCTCCTGCCGTATTTACGGAGGAGTTGGGTAGCCCGCTGCTCTCACTAGCAATAGGTACACATACACAAAACACAGGTCAAAATAAGGCCTCACTCATAAACAGCTGTGACGGCCGAACGTGGAACCGACCCAGCTCCAACACACAAACTCACAACCTTACACACACACCCACCACCTCAAAAAAAAAAAAGTGTACAGACTCACGAAACTAAAACAAACATTTTACCTTTTAAAATCTAAAGTAGATATTCTCTTTGAAAGTGTGAAAAGGAAAAAAAAAACAAGCCATCTGTTCCCAAACTTCATGACTGCAGTCTCTCGGCCAGTGAGAATTTTCGTGCTATTGCAGTAATTCTGAAAAATATAACCACATTTGAATTTGTGTTGCATAAAGACGTCAATATTACAATGACTATGATTATGTAAATTAAAGAATACAGATTTATATCAATGAATCATCAGTTAATTTTTTTAAGTTTGCAGACAGCTTAGATAACTAGTTTTGTGTGTTTTATTACTTTCATCACAATTATCAGAATGTGTTTCAGGAGTGCGAGAGAGACAGCATCTTCAACTTTTACTCTGATCCACTGATGCTTTTTTGATAGGTGATGTCACATTATTTCTACAATTCCTGATTATGCAGCTGTAAGAGAATTACCATAGGTTTAATATTTGAAAGAGTTCAAGTAGGGGGCTCATCTATACATTTAATTAGGAATTAGTGGTACTGTAGGCAGGAAACCATCATAGCTGATGCAGGCAGCCAGGGAAGAGGAATAGTCAATCAATAGAATCCATACATTTATTTATATTAGTATGTATTGTCAAGAAACGTTAAGTAAAACAGATGGCAGTACATTTTGTATTTTTTATGCTGAAAAGATCTTTGGCGAACAGTTGATAAGTGAAGTGATGATATTGCAATGATTTCTCTCCTAGTAAATACCTATTAGTGCATTCTTAGATACATATTGAAATGGACTGCAGAAGTCTGTTAATAAAGACACGTTAAAGAAAACATTCTCTGAAAGCAAACCCATTAATTTCAAAACAATTTAGCAAGAATAAACTTGTAATATCTTTCAAACAACTATGTGCAATGCCATAACTTTCTGCCAAAGAAACTAAAACATTTCATGTGGCATGGATGCATAGAATATATGGGTTCCAATGTCTAAAGCAAAAGTAGTTTTATTTAAAGTCACATAAATTTAAATATTTGTTATTTCAAGAAATTCAATAAAATCATTCAATCGAGTACATAAGAGGAGTTGGTAACTTGAACATCATCAGTGAACCATAAATTAGGTATTATACAAACAAAATACCTTATTTAGTGAAAGAAAAAGTTAACTTCTTACAATTTGTTTTAACTGGTTCCTATAAGAAAAACTGGACAGCCACGATAAGATGCAACTGTTGTTTTTTTCACTAGTGACATCCAGTTTACTAATAACTTCTCCACAAATTGGAGCCTTCAATGTCAGAACATTTTGAAAAAGTAGTTTCTAAGCCTGAAGTCAGGAAATTTGTACTCTGGGCAAGCTGATTAAAACAGGTTACCAACAAGCTAGAGATGGAGTTTTGATTCTTTCCACAGCCAGTGTTTCGGTTTTTTAAATTTTGGTTTTACTTGGTCACCAAAGCTAAAACTACACACGTAACTCCTTCTGCTTACTGCTGTGAAGTTTTCTAATTTTCTTAGTTCATGCAAAGTTGGGACAGTGGTTAAAACTATATCTTCAACTGTACAGGCAGCAATACTTACACTACACTATATTTTTGTTGTTTTCTTAACATTTTTATAATTTTAGAAATATTAATGTTGAAAAAATTCAAGCCAAAACAGATAAAATCTCTATAATATATATATATAATATCAGTTAAATCTGATATAAAGTAATGACATTTGTTTAAATATTCTTCAGGTAATGTTTAAATTTCCCAACAGTAGATTTGTATTATCAACCAAGCGCTGTGTTGGGACACTGCACCAATGTGAAAATTCTGAAGATGCATTTAAGAGAGAACCATATATGATAGCTTCCTTCCACACACACTGGAAATTTCAAAAAAAAATTTTAAATTATAAAATATTTTATGATGAATTCCTCATTTAATCCAAGTTCATCAGGGATGTTGCAGTAGGTTATGGGGAGAAATGTGCGGAATATGTTACATTCTGAAAACTCTTACAAGATACTTCACAATAATAATAATAATAATATAATAATAATGGGATATGATACAAATGATAGAGATGTTCTGTACAAGAGATTAATTTTGTCAACAGTGTATGCATTTTGTTTTAAATAGTTAAAAGTTTTGTAGCAATTAAGAAACTAACTTATTTGCATAGTTTATTTCCAAAAGCTCACTAATCAGGTACAGCATCTCCTTTCTCATTTTGCTTGATAAATACTGAAATACGCTTTAATAAATTTACAAGAACTGGTTTGTACCATCTGAAGATTAACAACTAAAATAAAACATTCTACTGAGTTGTAAAATTTTATCATTAAAGTGATCAGTCTCGACTGTGTTCTACTGCACATAAATTCTTCACAATTGTGTTAAAACAGCAACGTCTGTTCAAAGAAATTGATGGGAATTAATTATTTGTATTAGAATTTACTGAATTTTTTGAAAATATATATATCTGTTAGAATCTTTGCATTTTCAAAACAGTAAAAACTGGTATTTATTCAAGCATTTATCAGCCTGGTTTAACTTGCTTCCATCCAATCACAACCTTTTCTTGAACTACAAATGAAAATTAGAAAAATCTACAAAAATGAGAATAACTTGGCATTTGTTTGGTTTTCTACCTTTTCTTCTAGCCTTGACTGCACAAAATGCACCCACTTAATTAAAAAGTTTATGGAATGACCGAAAAAGCACAAATGACTTTGCATAAAGTTCAGTATTCAAAACATAATTTAAGTAGAAAGGAAAAAATGCAATCTATAGTGCAGAAAGTTAAAACAAATAGTAGTCAGTCACTATACCTTATCCATCAGCGAGGTTAATGAAACACTGCAACCAAGAAGTGTTAATTTTTGGCCCAGAATAAAATTGGAAATTTTGCAAACAAAGATTTCATAATCATTTTCACCATCACAGTCCATTACATAACTTTTCCAAATATCTTCAAACATTTGATTGTTCTGACAACATTGAAATACCATAGAAAACACACAAACATATTAATACATTACTCAACCAGGAAAAAATGCAGCTAAAAAGTACATCCGAAAGCATGTATTATTACAGAAATATTAGTCTACACTTGATGCATTCAAGATTTTCTTTAAAATGGCAATGTACCTGACAGAATTGAGACATCCTTTGGGAACAAATTGTTTCTCACCATGCCAAATGCAGCCCATAACATGACACTTCATCCTCTTTACTTGACCTGTGGTTTACGCACATTAGGCTTGGAGGCTTTTGTTGGACTTCTCCAAAACCCAGGTGAGGATGTCAAATTGAATTGCTGAAACCTGGATTCACTGGAGAAAAATTCATGCCACCATTATTTGGCAGTCATGCCAGATGCATCCGCCACCAAAATATAAAGCATTCTATTTTTTTGGAAGGGGTTTCTTATGTACTACACATTATCTGCAGCCAAGCAGGTAGAGATTATATTAGACCAGTTTTGGCTTATTTCTGTTTCATGGTCAATGTCAACAACAGTATCTTGGCAACGAATGCAGATGTGGTTAGTAAATAATATCTGTCATAATCCAAACTACTATGCCATATCAGCGAACTTTGCACTATATACGAGTTGGTCACTCGTTACTGACTGATCCGGTTGTTATTTTACATTATGCAAGAACAGCACTGCTGGTAGAGGAAAGGGATTCTACATTTTTACCACAGAAATTCTCACATCTCAATTAATAATTTTGGTATAAATGAGTTTGTTGTTCTGTTTTTTGGAAACTAAACAAAGAGCTTCAAAGCCAACATTCTCAGTCCACAGTCAAGGATGTAGGATAGTTTTTTCTGATGAGGTAAATTGAAATTTCATGCACCTATTCTGCAGGATGTCACTAACAGCTATATATCTTCCCTGACCATAATCTGGAAGAAGAATCAGGGCATTCGAGTTATTTTCCTGACACAAATTCAACAGAACACTTGGATCATCAACTGAAAGCAACACACCCAAATCATAACAATATGATAAATTATAGCAAGTTCTCACATGCATATGGAAAACCTAGACTTGGGTATTATCTTGTTGGAAGAAGAATTCCCGCCCAATAGGATGTCTTCTAGAGGAAATGGAATTATGGATGAAAACCTGCATGTATCTGCTACTAGAAGTCAGTATATCTTCACTATTCCAATTTCTGGCACCTTTGCCAGACACGCAGCCATACACTTGTAATGATCCACTGCAATGCTTCACTTTAGCTGTTCTACAGTCACTGATCTGCCTGTGAACAAACAGCTGTTAATTGTTGGTAAAAAGTTAATAAATTCATTTCTGCTGCCCATTTCAGACTTATGTGGTTGCCTATTCTCAGGAATGAATTTTAGCCAGATGCATATCTGTTGACACCACTTTGCCTTTAAAGACTCTTGCAGTTTTCTTCAAAAAACATCACCATCATATTTGCAGCCAGGCCATTTCCAATTCTCCAACTAGCTGATCGTTTGTCATGTAAAAGCATACCAGAGCTACTTTAAGCAGTTTGGGATTTCTTCCTCAAACACTTCCATTATCAACAATGCCAGTTTTATATATTTTCTTCAGTCATGCAAACTGCTCTCACCCCCTAAAATGAAGTTGGGCTACAATCTGTCACATGAAGTAGCCTTCACTAGCGAAGACTTTGGGGTTTTATATGTTTATCATGTGTTATTTCCTTCCCAGGAATCAATATACACGAAACATTCACAACACAATGAAGAATTACTAAATCTAAAAATAATTTCTTTGAGATTATAAAGAGACAGAATAGGTAACATACCATTCTATTCAATTTAACTCGCTTCCAAATTTTTTCTAAAACTGCATTCATTAATTTTATCCAGAAAATTATACCGAACAGTAAGCAGACTAGTGTTTTCTAAATGCTATTACTAATGAAGAGACGACAAAAAATCTAGTCTCCTGTTAAATACCCTGATCTCTATTCATCTGACTAATTTCTAGTTTCTGTGTTGCCCACTATGGTTTTAGTACCTTCTTATGTCAACTGACAAGAGATGCAAACATTGTGGAAATCTTCTAAAGTACCAGCTGCACTTTTGTTGGAAATGCAATTCCTCTTATCTATTTATAAAGTTTGTTCTATCTGTAATTAAAATCATGCATTTACACCATCTATTCAGGTGAAGTAGCCAGCCCATTAATTGCTTGCTTTCTTTCTCTACAATGACGGGATTATTATTAGCTGGCTCACACCACCAAAAATTCAAAATTTTTTACAAAACAGTTCTACATTATTCAGAAGCATTAATAGAGAGATTTGTGGTTAATTTTCTTCAGAGACTCATTTTTCAAGTTAAGTTACGCTCCTGTGAAACCTAATAATAATTTGAAAATTCAAGTTAATGATTAAAATTTTTATCAGTTCACAAAGAAATTAATGACAAAATACCGCTATCTTTACATAATCACTATTTTCAAGACTATTGAGTGAGAAAGCAGCTTTTTTATAGGCATCACCATGATTAACCAATGTAACTATGGCATAATAATTTAGTACCAAGCTAGCTTTACAAATATAAATAAAATTACTACTACTGAAGAAAACATGTCTAGAATGGTTCTTTAATTTCTTGATGTAATCACATTATACTGCTTTTCCATTACACAAGTTAACAAACTGTATTAGATTAGTAACTTCACAGCTCTATTCTTTAGTGGTGATATCAAAATGGCTAAAGTCCTTTTCACCAAAAGTCAACACAAACTCCTCCACAAAAATTACCTCCATTTGTCTGTAACTGAAATTTACTTTTAACAAACAAAGAAAATAAGGTTTAATTAAAATTAGCTTTTCAAACTTAAACCTTTCAGTGCTGGTGGTCAACATTTTAATTTCCACCTTCTCACAACCATTTGTTGACTGAATGACTGAAGTGGCCAGAGCTGTAATTTCTCTGAATTTTGACGGAGGTCTTGTTCTTCTACTCGCTGTTTTTCTCAGTGGTAGTCTTCTGTGCCAGAATGCTGACATCTTCCAGCTGTACAACTATTTTCATTTAATGTACTAGTTCATTGTCTGTTGATGTTGAACGATTTATAAATTATATATTTTAGGATCTTCAAAAATCATGATGTTCCTTAGCTTTCACTGAAATAGCCAGGCTTAGTAATCTGTTTAAAGTTTAAGCAGTAACCAAACTCATTTCTAAAGATTCTTCACAATGATAGCCACATCGCTGCAAAATACACGATCCGCAGTCCTATCACTTCCTCTAACCAGAACTGATTATAGACAGCGCAGCTAATATTTAATTAAATAAAAAACCCTTAAAAGTAGATAAGTATTGCATACCCTGAAATAGATTTTAAAAGAAAATTTAAAGAACCTTGCTTTTATTTCAAAGATCAATGAGAGCATATTACAAATATAGAAAACTTAACTAAATAATTCTTCATTAAGTTCAATGAACTTGGAAAATGAATAAAAAAGCATTGAAGAAATATAATAAAATTCCATTTTGCTGCATATTTATTCAAGTGTAATCTGTTGATACAAGCAGCCAGTTCTATTTTAGCCCTCTACAAACAATCAGTCCAAAAGGATTTGCACACCTGCATATTTACTATAGAGTTCTCAAAAATATTTCATATGAAAAATATGTGAAGTGAAAAAAGAAAACTAAAACAATTTTGATATTATTTTGTTTTAATACCCTAACCCTAATATTAAGTTTACTAATTTCCTTTTTGTTAGTACTAACTGAGCTGAGCTGAGCTCACAGTAGTCTGAAGTTCTCTCTAAAAGCAGATGTAAAACAACAGAAAATTATTTCCTGTTCTGTTACTGTTAATAAAGTAACCAATAAATGGATTGACATTTTGCACCATCATCAGGATTTAGTCCTGAGGACAATGACGATCAAAGCTGACCAGTCAGGAACTACCAAACCAATGTTGAAGAATCTTTTAACCAAAGTGAAGCAAATTTAATTGTTTTTTAAAATTCAAAATGAGTTTCTCATACTTGAGATGACAATTTAAAACACTACCACAAATTGGGAAGAGTTATCAGCCATGCCTCTGAAAATATTCATGTAGTTTCCAAAGAGAAAACTTAGAATTTCTTTAGTTAATAATAAAATATTTTTGTTACAAAAATCCAGTTAGTTCAATGCTTAGCTGGGATACAAACCACAGAAAAGTGTGGGAGACCAATGAGATAGTGCAATAAAACACATTTTAGTAAGAATGAAATTGTAAAAAATGTTATCTAATTTTGTTGATAATAAACTTGCAAACCCACGTGTGTCGTGAATACAACAAAAGTCAGCCATCTTTTTCAGTTCACCATATCACATTTAGTCGTACCGATGTTTTAAATTTTGTCCTAAATTGCTCAAACTACAAATTGGATTTTTTACTCCACAGTTTCCAATTAATCCACATCAAATAAGGCAGTTATTTATATGGCAGCTGCCAATCCAAAGAACATATTCATAAGGGGCCACTCTTCAGCAGAGATATGAAAAACAATTCAGTGTTTAGGTAAGATTTCTAGATCAGTCAAAATGGCAATCACCGCAAGCTCTGAGTGTCACTGATACTTTAATCTCAGCTTCGTCATAATAGGTTAACATCTCAACACAATACAACTGACACTAACACAAGATAAGAGTATATATACTGTATATTTTGTAGAAGCAATTCACCGATAAGCTCACTGAAGCTTGAAAAACTACCTAATGAATAACAAGTGAAGCTGACCAATTACTATCTATCTTTTTCAATCCTAATAATGTATAAATACCCTTCATCTCACAATCTCTCATAAAGTCATGCAAATTGTACACGGCAGCCTTTAACCTTTGGATGCAGCACTGGGTCCGAGAGACCCAGCATAATTTTTGTTTTCTAATAACTGTTATAGATGCATTTGTCAACTTGGCTCTCTCTGTATTTTTCTACTATGTTGTGACAAATATTTATGAATTATAATTTCATAAAAAAAATTATATTGGTGCGGGAGAAAAATTTTAAATTAGTCAGCTAATTTTCAGTCGTTGTGTCTCACCAACTCTGTTTATTTCAATGTTGTAAATCCAATAGAAACCTTTGTTCTACCTAGTGTTTTTTCAGGATTTATTTGGTACATACAAATCTCCATATGGAGATGGAAAAACTATTTCAAAGGACAGTGAAAACATCTGTTACATGTATGTTTTTGACATTCTAAACTGTAAAAAATGTTTAGGGTGAAGTGTTTTTACAATTAATCGATATTTCACTGCGAGTATTCATTCATTTCTTATGTTCAATTATTATATGTTATAAAACTTGAGACAAAATAGTAATCGTATCTGTTTATACTTCATTGTTACCATTATATTATTAATTTGTTGGGCAGATACCCTTGGCAAATTTTATTATACAAATGTATACGTGTCAACTGTAAATGCTAAGATGCTAAGTAGATGCCATGCATTACTAATTTTTTTAGTACTTATCTGTATTAAAATGATACTCAAATGTAGAGACTAGGGATGTGTTATGAATATGGTATCACAATGCATATATTTTTCAAGTTTCCAAAATGGAAAAATGCAATGTGACTATGCTAACTGCAGAGATGGTGGTAGAATTAGCGACTGAAGAGATTATGGATGTAGACAAGGAGTCATAATATTCTGAAACATGATGAACCACACTATGAACCTGAAGAGGACATTGAACATTGGAGGACAAAAGATTCACCAACTTGGTCAGCTTCAGGTATCCAGTTTATGCAAAGAATCTTGTGTTAGTGACGACAATAGTTTTTCTGAGTCTTCTGAAGAGAAACCTGAAGACAATGTCCAAAAGACAATTAGACTAATCTGCAATGGCACATACCGGAGCAAAAACCCTCCCGCTCAAGGAAAACACCAAGCCACAAACATCGCATCTTGATTTTTTCCAACCAATCTAGGGGTTGTCAGTGATGAGCATGTTGTAAGGTTTCACAACGACATGAAGGTGATGCAAAATAAATATCAGGGTAAATTCAATCCCAACATGTGATCGGTGATTACTGTTGGTTCCTCCAAAGGGAGACTGATTCTTCACGTAAGCGCAAGAACAAGTGTCTGAAACATTTTTGAACATTTGCAATGTACCTACTATGTAAGTTAAATGTGTTTCATATCTTCCATAGTGCATTTATCAGTCTTTCTCAAGCATCTGTTGTCCGATTATGGCAAATGTGTTTCACATTAAACATTTGAATACCAAATATTGTTGTTCAAGCTTTATATGGTTCATATAACAAGTCATAATATAGCGTTAGTGGTGAAATTCCTCCTTATGCATATCTCAAAAACCTGACGTCCTAGCCAAATTCTAACTTCAGATTTGAAATCAGCACCAAACATTTAGCTAAGATCACCCACATTTTGCTCAGTGGAAGACAAAGTTTCATTTTGTTGTCCAGTGTGTAATTTTATCTCATCTCTATTTTGATTTCTGCTAATTCTTATAAGAATCTCTACCTTCTGAATTAAAAAAAAGACATTCCAATCTCTTTTCTCTCTCCTCATTCAAATGTGTCTACACACACTGTATGATAGATGTTTTAACAACAGTGCAGACTCAGACACACCAGTAATTTTTAAAAACCCCTAAAACCAGTGGACAGGAAATGCACACCCCCAAACCATTTGGAGAAAGAAACATCTAGAATTTGGTTACTTAAAAAAAAAAAAAAAGGACCAAAGTAGACATCATTAGAGCTCATGAGCATAAATCAGCGATATGGGTGGTGCAGTAGTCCAGTGCTTAGGTTGTTGGCCTGCTAAAGTCAATGTCTAGCAATGGAAGCAGGTGCATCTGATTAATCTCCTTGGCATGGTTTCTTACGTTTCCCAGAGATTTCCTCCATCAGCTGAAAATATAGCTGTAGTAGGATTTTTCTCTGTCAAAGTCAGAAAGGCTGGACCCCATGTAGGCAGGAATAACAATGCCTCACAGCATTACGCTCCTCCACCAGAGTTTTGTACCTTGTAAATGTGTGTCAGTATATAGCTATAAAACGTTAATCAATTGTGCAGCAGTTCTGTGGAATGCTTATGGTCATCATGTTTTAAAAGGTTCCTGCCCATCCATAAGCACCTAAATTATGATATATATCACAGTGTAACAGTATTGACCAAAAAACATTTTTCATATTTAGACTCGTTTAATGAAACTTGATAATAATAATAAACAAAAACAAGAATTGCCTGATTTTATTCAATGCATGTTTTGATGTGTTTTACATCATCACTTTTTCCACCACAAATTAATGAAAGTGTGTGTCATATCAATATGATGGCTCTGGTTTCTATCCAATGATAAAGCTAGAAAATCTTGCCACAAACCAGTATTCATCATCGTGTTTTCTCTATTTCTAATATTGGGAGATTTTAGAGCCCGATTTGGTGATTTTGTTTACCATCTAAAAAAATTTAGCTACCTACTGATGAATATGGGACAGCAAACATGTACCAAATGTGTAAAAGGCTTCAAGAACCAAGATCATTCCGAGGATAAAGTTGTCGCAAAAGCAAAGACCCATGCATAACTGTGCTGAACTATATACGGGTATTAAAACCTTGTTTATTTATTTTTTTCATTTTTGTTTATAATATTTTTTTAACAAACGAACAATCAGCTCAAAGACTCACAATAACAGAAACAGCGTTAATTAATTAATTAATTGATTCACCCTTACCTTAGCTTTTTGGGTTTTTTCCATAAAGACTTCATACTGTTTAAATTTTTCAAAAATCATTTATAGGTTTCATCAATGGAAGGACCTCGGCAGAACTCTACAAACAAATAATTCATTTATTTTACAGAGAAAAAGATGTGTATATCATAACAACTCAAACATCATAGGATTCACACATGCATGTTTATTCCCCAATAAGTGACAATAAATTTATAAAAAGTCAAGTTTCAGTATTTTGCATGCGCATTTCTAATTTCTCAACAGATATATATTCTGTTGTAAAAATTAACTTTGGTCAATTGACTCTCAACTGTTTATCAAGATGCTCTCTCCATGGGTTTACTACAATCCATTCCAAAACTTCCATGATGTGCATATGCATATATTGTTATTCCATCTTCCTGCAATATGTGGTAAATACATAAAGATGACATCCATCAATAAATGTAAGATCCAACTTATTTCCTACCAAATACCTGCTCAAAGTATTGCTCCAAATTGACTATACTTGGCTCAGATGTAACACAAACCTGTCTCCAATAACATGTATTTCTAAATGTGAAGTAGTAAACGTTTTAAACTTGTCAGTGAAGAGTATGAATGGCACACATACAAAAGGCATGCCAACATACATATTGCAACTGATAAGGCAATGGCCTTAATGTTCATCTGTCACTAGTGGCTTTGTCAAACAATTTTCCAGGATACCTGATTTATGCAGGAACCATGCAATGGCAGTGATGTTGGTGCTACAATTGAAATGTTGGCAGTCATTGCAATTCTGCTGAATAAAATACAAGATGGTTTATTTAGTGATTACTTACACCTTCCTCCCTAAACACATTTGGTCAACTCACAATATGTATGAACAGCAAAAAAAGATGGGTAAGTATCTTGGCTAACATGCATTTTATAGTGGTGATAATGTGGTCAGATAAATCAACTACAAAACTAAACCATTTCTTGAAGCTCTGTTTTTGAAAGGCATTATTATTATTATTATTATGGCAAAGACCTGCATACTCTGTCTGTGAATATGAATGAATAAATGAGAGACAGATAATAACCAAAACTGCTTATGATTTATAAAATTATCAAAGCATTCAAATTTTACCAAGACAATCGGTTGAACACTAGCAAAACAGCAAGATCAGAAATGTGTAGCATCATCACTGCATAGCAAAATTTCAAGTATAGTTAAAACATAGTTCCAAAAAATGTCTCTATTGTTGACAGATGTGTCCAACCTAGGAACCAATATCTGAAGTCCGAGAGAAGTTATGCACTTGATGCATAGTAGCTGAGCATCACTAAAAACAGTGGAAAATAAAAAAGCCATCAAAATGTGAACTTTCCTGAACAATAATTGCTTGTGTGCTATATTGGTGTACACTTTTTTATTGTACTGAATACTGAAAAAGTATAATAATATTCCTGGTGTACAGATGCCAGATATGTACGAAGTCTTTTTTGGTGGGTGTTGCTAATGTACAGTAATTTTCAAGTGGTGATATTTCAGGAAACGTTTCCTGACACTGATTTAAACATAGTCCTGGAACAAAATTAGTCTTATAAAGTGTTAGTTCAATCAGTAAGATTCTGCAAAAGTTTTGAAAACTGCTATAGTAGTCAATCAGGACCAACCATCTGCTCCACCGGCCAAGATTTCTAATGGAATGCAGATCCAAAACAGTTCTTCATTATTCTGGGTGGCATACAGAGTTGTGTCAAATTTTTGATAAAACACATTTTCCAATAGTGCTAAAACCTATATAATGCATCTAATACAAACTAAACTGTTCAGGCAAATTCATTTTTTGAAGAAAGGAAGGGAGCCAATGATAGATTTTTCACTACACCATGTATATCACCAATGAAGTATCAAAAGCACTCTATCTGGAAAGCTGGATCATTGTAGTTTCAAGCTACACAAATATGTGATAAATGTAGCTGAGGTATACACATGCACATTAGTATTAGATTAAAGAAAACAAAATTCAAATTTAACAAAACCATCAGCAGCAGTACATTAAACAAAGTAGATTTTCAAACAAAGCCTAGTCGAGGATTAGTCTAAAAATTTCCATTTGGTTTGAAGTTATGGCCTTTGTTCAAATCAAACCACCATCTGGTCATTTAGATTTATCATGTGTCTGCTGATATTCTTAAATGTCAAAATACAGAAACAATTCAACTAGATTCGTCACACACCTTACCATATTTTAGTGATAAAATCTAGGTATTTCTTTTCTCTCTTTTTTAAAAAAACATTTACCAAGTGACCATAATTGGCTTGGGTTGTTTAATTTGTTCAAAATTTCAGATTTTTGTTAGCATGTCCCCACAACAACACGAGCATTTAATTTTTACCTTTAAATTGATACTTTCTAGCCAATTTTCTTATCAGTGAATCTCTCTTCTGAACATTCTCTTTGTTTACATGTTGAAAGAGAAATTTTTATTTTTAAATGTTTTTATGTCCAAATATTTATCCTTTTTATTCATGAAAATCAATCAGTAAAAGAAACAGGTTTTCATAACTTTAAATTTATGCCAGTCAAAAAACCATATTGAGAGAAAAATTTCATTCATTCAAGTCGCCATCTTAATCTACAGATGACTGCCAATGTGGAGCCAGTCAGAATCATTATATTGAAATGTTGCCTTTATTGAGCAACTACTGGTGAACAGAATTTCTCAAACATTCTCACACTGTCCACTAGTCCCTAATGTTCTGAGGCTTATGCGAGAGCCCACCATGCAAAAGCTTTACATTAATCAGGGTTATCAATAATCATCTTTACGGGCTAACTCTCACTCAACTCTGTGTCCATTTGCCAAATCAGTTCAACCTTCTGTGTACTGTCTCCATTGACAGCTCCTGCCAGTTTCCCACAGCAAGGTCTAAGTTAGAGTTCTATTTCTCCACTTTTCAAACAATTCAAACCCTAACCTCACAGCAATATCATCAATGCATAAGTGTCCATGCACATTCATCATCACACAATGAAGAACCTCAATCAGTGAAATCTACTCAGCTGTGAGAGGCTCAATTACTAATCCATTTTAACATATGGATCAACCAGTTTAAAACTGCTGTAATATGTTATTTCTGGCAAATTAAAAGAAATAAAACTTCCCAGAATAGTGCAAGATATATAAAAACATTTTGTGTATGATTTTATTACCATACCACTTACCATTCCTCACAAAATAAATAGATATTTCTTTTGGGGTTCCCCTTGTATGTATATAGGACAGACTACATGCAAACTTGATGTACCTGGATGAAATGTTAATATTTAAGTTTGTCTTCTGATTTTAATGGAACACATCCTCAATGAGAAATAATTTCTGGATCTCTAATACTGATTAGCAACAAATATTTTCATGTTATCAGAAATTTGGAAAGCCTGATTTTGGTTGGAATGCATGCAGTTTTTTTTGTTCCAACTTACTCAAATCACAAAAACATTACCTACCATAACAACAACCAAAAGAAAAAAGTGTACGATAAATGGAAAGGCGTGGACAGTTTTTGTGCTCTATCCTTAACACACAAAGAAAGAATATGACAGATGCAGGTTTGAAATATTTTATGAACCACAGAGCACAATGTTTGAGTTAGATAATTAGCATCCCCACGACCCCCAGATCAAACAAAGCTGTCTGAATATTTTAAATCATGAATAATCCAGCCTGGAAAAATGGTAGGTTGGTTCATCCACAACATAAAGTGAAAAAACATTTCTCAACTAATAATGCCCATACTTGTCCTCAACAACTGTATAATGGAAACTTCAGAGAGAAACCTTTATCCAATTCTTCACTTTGTTAACCGTTCCTCTGGCAACATCTGACAATTATTTAAGCAACAATTTATAATTACTGAGATAAGTTATTAACGAGAAATATTTTAGTTCTGGAATAAGTAAAGTCTGCTAATTTCTCAGAATTCGGTGTTCCTGACCCTGATGATTTATTTTCCTTTCAATACTAATTAGTATATAAATAATTTTTTTTTTTTTTAGAAGAGGATATAACTTACAGGAAAGGATCTTAAATTGAGAGGCTTCAACAAAGCTAGAGAGATTAAGATAAAATCTAAAAGCTACCATATGGAGGAGGCAAACAAGAGCAAGATACTTTGGGTATAGGTGAGACTCACTTTCCTTCCTGTTCTAACTCGCCCAGATCTAGCAGCAGCTTGGATTCCATTTCCTGCAAATGATCTGCCTTACTGATCGGTGTTCCCTTGCCTGAGCTCAAGCTGAAATATGACAAGGTGAAAAGTCACAAAAACTATACTTCAGGTAAGAGAAGAAAACTATTTAAAGGAGAGAATGAATAGTAGTACTTTATAAACAACAACATTCTGCTCATACCTACAATCAAAGATACCACAGAGTCTGCACTGTAAGTATAGGAAAGACCCTGTTTACATTATAAGCCCAGGACATATTCTGTACTATTAAAACCCAAGATGGTATTAATGTGTAGGCAAACAAACTGTTTGCATCACTAAACCACAAAAGCCAAGCTAAGAAAGAAAGGAAGGATAGGGCTTCAGCTGAAAATCTAAAACAAAAAAGTTTATACCAAAACAATAACAAATTTGAGTCTGCCCACTTAAATTTGGTTGTTTCTTATTGCCCCTTAGAGCAGCAATTGTGTCAATCAGTACCAGATACCCTTTCTATGAAGAAACTAAAATAAATCACAACGGTAACAAACTCCATCTGTAAGTCTTCCATCTCTGTTAACTTGCTCTGAAAATTCATTCAACGTGCTTTGAAGTTTGTTGGTGGAACCTGCAATACAGAGCAGAACATCAGTATAGCTTCTGAGGCAGCCTGACACAAACTAACAGTATAAACAACATTGGCAGGTTTGCTCAAGAACAAAACTCATACTCTGCAAAGCGATAATTCTAACTTCACACAACCTCAACATACTTCACTTTACAAATAGGAGTTATGTAGAATTAAAGTTACTAAACTACGTAGCTTGCCATCTAGATGTCAAATACACACCTCAAATATGTAAATTTTGTCTCTAAATACATACATTTATGGCAGCTGCTAAACTAATATGGCAAAAGTCACTGAATTTTTATCAATAAAGCACAATCTGAAATGGAATTCCTTATCTGCAGTAGATTTTCAGTGATTAAAAGTAAAATGATTATTTTAAGTCAGCAGAGCAGGAAGCTTTAAACTCTCTTTAAACAACAAAAACCTCAAGCTAGTCTGTTTCTACAAATATTTATACTGTTCTGCTTCCGGTATTTGTTCAGGTGGAGACTACTAAATGCTACTAGCACTACTAATGCCTAACAATAACATTTATATTCAGCACATAACATTACAGGACACTCTCAGAGAAATTATTTATTCCTTATAACAATCCTTATCAGAAATTTTTAAAAATTTCAATTGTGCCACAAGGAAAAACACCTTTGTCCATAAAATCAGACTATTACTAATAAAAAATGGTTAATGTCCTAAAAACCTTTTCTAAGACATTCTTATCACCTCACCCAAGATCCTGCTGACTTTGAATGTTTTCAGCTTTACAGGGAACTTTGCCCTTTTATTCTACTAGTGTATACTAGTGCCATACATTTTATTATGCATTGACATTTCTTTTGTTTCTGATTTATTATTTATAGATTTATTTTGTTAAAATAAAAGTCAAAACAATAGTACTGCTTTATTACTGCACAATCAACTTCACAAGAGATTACTACATTAGAGAGAATGTACAGGGACCCTACAAATATTGAAACTGTGCATTTTCCCCCTGTAACAAGAAATAAACAAAAATATTTGGTTTTTAAAATAAGGTTATGTGACAATTATGGCCACCAGCATATGTCTGGTAGTTTGACTGAGGTCTTGTGAAGTTTTTCTAGTAAAGAGTCCATTATTGATAAAAAAAAAAAAGACAATATCAGAAATTAGTAAATTAATTTTTTAAAAAACGGTTCCTGCAAAACTTCCCCAGGGCAGGTGCCTTGGGTGCAATGTAGAGTAATAATAGAGTTTTTTTTTTTTTTTTGAGGGAGGAGAGACTATTCAGGTCTTTAATCCAACCCTCCGTCTATTTATCTCAATCTGTATAAAACCAAAGCACACGAGCACCCTGTAGCTACAAGATGAAATCTCTCCACTAATGTATACAAAAACCAGAAGGTACCCAAACAAATAGCCACAAGTAAAACAAACAAAAGCAAAAGTGCCTTGAAAATCATTTGTAATATTTTTCTGAAGCTCTTCCAATTTCCTTTTCACCAGATAATTTTTCAAAAAAGGAAAATATAACAGTTTGTTTGCCACATTCCTG